>BNCP01000029.1:1200000-1633296 GCA_019650235.1 Volvox reticuliferus
GATGTGACCCCTTTGCTGGGTGGATATAACAGCAGAGATACAACAAATATCTCTATATCTATGCTTAATGTACTGGACAAATGGTTCAGTTAACACAACTTCATGAGGCATGTTATGTCAGTGTCATACTAGCTAGTGTGTGGACTGAAATTCCATTTATGCCTGAATGAACGGATGCTTTTATTTCCATAGATTCACCTAGTGTGTATGTACTGAATCATTCCACTATTGGATTGTGCATGCACGGTCATGCAGCCGCGCATGTGTGGGATAGACACTCACCTATTCTAACCTGCAGTATTTAAAACCTGACTTCGCGGTCGACAGGATTCGAACCTATGCGGGAAATCCCATCTGATTTCGAGTCAGACCCCTTAACCACTCGGGCACGACCGCATGAAAGTGCACTCGGACAAACACAACTAGGACGACGCCTGGGACATGCTCGTAGACGAGCCTGACCTGTATCTCATCCAAAACGACTCTCCATGCATGGGCGCGCAGGTTAATCGAACCAGCTACATGTTTATATAAGCAATAATTAAAATCCCACAGATAAACTCTTTATTATGGATAATATATCACATTATGAATATATATATATATATAATTTCTTTATTTCTCTAAATCTATATATTATGCATTGCACACATAAACACACACACATGTATATGTGCATATATATGCATATGATATGTATGTGTGCTATATACGATGAATATATACAATGAATATATACAATCGTCTGCACTGTGGCTCGTGAAAAACCATAAAGTAGATTGTTTTTTGCGAGATTTATTGTTGTTCACTAAGATGCTGCTCACCCCCAAGCAACCCTCCTGTGTAAGCACAGACGTGATCTGTATGTATGTACTATCCTGGCTAGGGTATGGATGGGTAGTATCTGGGATGACCAAAAGGCTGGACATCTTCCCATCGGGCCTTTGCTGTAGGCAGATATTTACCTATATGCATATCTACATATAGACATCCGTCCATAATATACGTAGATACAACATGGGTACAAAAACCCAAAACCCAAAACACTAAAACCCGACATACCCAAGCAATAGTGGATGATTCCATTGACCCCCTCACAAATGAAACCACTCCAGCCACAGCATGCAGATGCTCATGCTCCACCCTGCCTCAAAATATGTATGTTATGTACACTACACAGGGCCGCATTTTTAGATAGATAGAAGCAAGCCCATGTACATTTGGTGTAGGATCCTTTTCAGAGTCAGCTAGGTATCAGGGAGTGCGTGGTATATATGACGCACCGCACGTGGCATTATGATTGATTTCCAAAACGAGCAAGATCTATCATCTCCTGACGCGGTCGACAGGATTCGAACCTATGCGGGAGATCCCATCTGATTTCTAGTCAGACCCCTTAACCACTCGGGCACGACCGCATGGATGAGCAAACACACCTGCATTATTGCATTATCCACAGCTGCGCGTCCACAATCACAGACACACCCCAAAGTGCGAACAAGCAAGCATTCCAAATGCATGTCTGGATGAAACCACATACACGCCAGCCGTCGCTCGTTCATGCTCATGCTAGCTGGAAGGTACACACACGCACGAAACCAAGCAAGCAAGCTCTGTAGTACATATCCTGGGGTGTCTCGCTATGGGTAGTATCTGGGATGACCAGTTACCTGGACATCTTTCAATCGAGCCTTTGCTGGACGGATATAACAGAGATACAACAAGCTCATATGTACATGCAGGTAGCTAGGTAAGGGGAAGACACTGCAGCATTATTGTAATAATATGTATCGATCTCAATAAAATGTGTGATGACTGGTATAAGACCACCATGATTATAAAGCTAAGGCCGAGCACACAATCCAACAGATAGATTGCATTATTGATTGATTGATGGTGATTGATCCCCAACTGTTCAGCAACCACGCACCACATATATACATGCATGATGGCAGTCAAAAGCAGATGCACACACACAGAATAGGCTGACTAAGGATAGGCTATGATGAACTTAGCCACTACTGTATATCCACTTATATATATATATATATTATATGTGTGTGTGTGTGTGTCTGAGTCATTAGGTAGCTTTAAGGAGCAAGTCATGGATTTGGCTGCTGGCTGCTTCAGGCTTGGTTGCATGCACCACTACAACATGTCGTCGTTATGGTACGAAGTGCATATTGGAATGACATCAATATCCTCGTAAACCTAAATGTTTTATAATCTAATATTGAATTTAATAATAACCTAATCCGTAGTGTAAAACCTAATCTTTTAATTGTGTTCATTATTATCTGCCGTTCTCGCAGGGCTCAGGTGAGACTTGTGGAGCAAGCCGACTGACCTGGATGAACATTGTTGTGTCCTGGAGTATCTATCAGAGATGTGACCCCTTTGCTGGGTGGATATAACAGCAGAGATACAACAAATATCTCTATATCTATGCTTAATGTACTGGACAAATGGTTCAGTTAACACAACTTCATGAGGCATGTTATGTCAGTGTCATACTAGCTAGTGTGTGGACTGAAATTCCATTTATGCCTGAATGAACGGATGCTTTTATTTCCATAGATTCACCTAGTGTGTATGTACTGAATCATTCCACTATTGGATTGTGCATGCACGGTCATGCAGCCGCGCATGTGTGGGATAGACACTCACCTATTCTAACCTGCAGTATTTAAAACCTGACTTCGCGGTCGACAGGATTCGAACCTATGCGGGAAATCCCATCTGATTTCGAGTCAGACCCCTTAACCACTCGGGCACGACCGCATGAAAGTGCACTCGGACAAACACAACTAGGACGACGCCTGGGACATGCTCGTAGACGAGCCTGACCTGTATCTCATCCAAAACGACTCTCCATGCATGGGCGCGCAGGTTAATCGAACCAGCTACATGTTTATATAAGCAATAATTAAAATCCCACAGATAAACTCTTTATTATGGATAATATATCACATTATGAATATATATATATATATAATTTCTTTATTTCTCTAAATCTATATATTATACATTGCACACATAAACACACACACATGTATATGTGCATATATATGCATATGATATGTATGTGTGCTATATACGATGAATATATACAATGAATATATACAATCGTCTGCACTGTGGCTCGTGAAAAACCATAAAGTAGATTGTTTTTTGCGAGATTTATTGTTGTTCACTAAGATGCTGCTCACCCCCAAGCAACCCTCCTGTGTAAGCACAGACGTGATCTGTATGTATGTACTATCCTGGCTAGGGTATGGATGGGTAGTATCTGGGATGACCAAAAGGCTGGACATCTTCCCATCGGGCCTTTGCTGTAGGCAGATATTTACCTATATGCATATCTACATATAGACATCCGTCCATAATATACGTAGATACAACATGGGTACAAAAACCCAAAACCCAAAACACTAAAACCCGACATACCCAAGCAATAGTGGATGATTCCATTGACCCCCTCACAAATGAAACCACTCCAGCCACAGCATGCAGATGCTCATGCTCCACCCTGCCTCAAAATATGTATGTTATGTACACTACACAGGGCCGCATTTTTAGATAGATAGAAGCAAGCCCATGTACATTTGGTGTAGGATCCTTTTCAGAGTCAGCTAGGTATCAGGGAGTGCGTGGTATATATGACGCACCGCACGTGGCATTATGATTGATTTCCAAAACGAGCAAGATCTATCATCTCCTGACGCGGTCGACAGGATTCGAACCTATGCGGGAGATCCCATCTGATTTCTAGTCAGACCCCTTAACCACTCGGGCACGACCGCATGGATGAGCAAACACACCTGCATTATTGCATTATCCACAGCTGCGCGTCCACAATCACAGACACACCCCAAAGTGCGAACAAGCAAGCATTCCAAATGCATGTCTGGATGAAACCACATACACGCCAGCCGTCGCTCGTTCATGCTCATGCTAGCTGGAAGGTACACACACGCACGAAACCAAGCAAGCAAGCTCTGTAGTACATATCCTGGGGTGTCTCGCTATGGGTAGTATCTGGGATGACCAGTTACCTGGACATCTTTCAATCGAGCCTTTGCTGGACGGATATAACAGAGATACAACAAGCTCATATGTACATGCAGGTAGCTAGGTAAGGGGAAGACACTGCAGCATTATTGTAATAATATGTATCGATCTCAATAAAATGTGTGATGACTGGTATAAGACCACCATGATTATAAAGCTAAGGCCGAGCACACAATCCAACAGATAGATTGCATTATTGATTGATTGATGGTGATTGATCCCCAACTGTTCAGCAACCACGCACCACATATATACATGCATGATGGCAGTCAAAAGCAGATGCACACACACAGAATAGGCTGACTAAGGATAGGCTATGATGAACTTAGCCACTACTGTATATCCACTTATATATATATATATATATATTATATATGTGTGTGTGTGTGTGTGTCTGAGTCATTAGGTAGCTTTAAGGAGCAAGTCATGGATTTGGCTGCTGGCTGCTTCAGGCTTGGTTGCATGCACCACTACAACATGTCGTCGTTATGGTACGAAGTGCATATTGGAATGACATCAATATCCTCGTAAACCTAAATGTTTTATAATCTAATATTGAATTTAATAATAACCTAATCCGTAGTGTAAAACCTAATCTTTTAATTGTGTTCATTATTATTAGCCGTTCTCGCAGGGCTCAGGTGAGACTTGTGGAGCAAGCCGACTGACCTGGATGAACATTGTTGTGTCCTGGAGTATCTATCAGAGATGTGACCCCTTTGCTGGGTGGATATAACAGCAGAGATACAACAAATATCTCTATATCTATGCTTAATGTACTGGACAAATGGTTCAGTTAACACAACTTCATGAGGCATGTTATGTCAGTGTCATACTAGCTAGTGTGTGGACTGAAATTCCATTTATGCCTGAATGAACGGATGCTTTTATTTCCATAGATTCACCTAGTGTGTATGTACTGAATCATTCCACTATTGGATTGTGCATGCACGGTCATGCAGCCGCGCATGTGTGGGATAGACACTCACCTATTCTAACCTGCAGTATTTAAAACCTGACCTCGCGGTCGACAGGATTCGAACCTATGCGGGAAATCCCATCTGATTTCGAGTCAGACCCCTTAACCACTCGGGCACGACCGCATGAAAGTGCACTCGGACAAACACAACTAGGACGACGCCTGGGACATGCTCGTAGACGAGCCTGACCTGTATCTCATCCAAAACGACTCTCCATGCATGGGCGCGCAGGTTAATCGAACCAGCTACATGTTTATATAAGCAATAATTAAAATCCCACAGATAAACTCTTTATTATGGATAATATATCACATTATGAATATATATATATATATATAATTTCTTTATTTCTCTAAATCTATATATTATACATTGCACACATAAACACACACACACATGTATATGTGCATATATATGCATATGATATGTATGTGTGCTATATACGATGAATATATACAATGAATAAATATACAATCGTCTGCACTGTGGCTCGTGAAAAACCATAAAGTAGATTGTTTTTTGCGAGATTTATTGTTGTTCACTAAGATGCTGCTCACCCCCAAGCAACCCTCCTGTGTAAGCACAGACGTGATCTGTATGTATGTACTATCCTGGCTAGGGTATGGATGGGTAGTATCTGGGATGACCAAAAGGCTGGACATCTTCCCATCGGGCCTTTGCTGTAGGCAGATATTTACCTATATGCATATCTACATATAGACATCCGTCCATAATATACGTAGATACAACATGGGTACAAAAACCCAAAACCCAAAACACTAAAACCCGACATACCCAAGCAATAGTGGATGATTCCATTGACCCCCTCACAAATGAAACCACTCCAGCCACAGCATGCAGATGCTCATGCTCCACCCTGCCTCAAAATATGTATGTTATGTACACTACACAGGGCCGCATTTTTAGATAGATAGAAGCAAGCCCATGTACATTTGGTGTAGGATCCTTTTCAGAGTCAGCTAGGTATCAGGGAGTGCGTGGTATATATGACGCACCGCACGTGGCATTATGATTGATTTCCAAAACGAGCAAGATCTATCATCTCCTGACGCGGTCGACAGGATTCGAACCTATGCGGGAGATCCCATCTGATTTCTAGTCAGACCCCTTAACCACTCGGGCACGACCGCATGGATGAGCAAACACACCTGCATTATTGCATTATCCACAGCTGCGCGTCCACAATCACAGACACACCCCAAAGTGCGAACAAGCAAGCATTCCAAATGCATGTCTGGATGAAACCACATACACGCCAGCCGTCGCTCGTTCATGCTCATGCTAGCTGGAAGGTACACACACGCACGAAACCAAGCAAGCAAGCTCTGTAGTACATATCCTGGGGTGTCTCGCTATGGGTAGTATCTGGGATGACCAGTTACCTGGACATCTTTCAATCGAGCCTTTGCTGGACGGATATAACAGAGATACAACAAGCTCATATGTACATGCAGGTAGCTAGGTAAGGGGAAGACACTGCAGCATTATTGTAATAATATGTATCGATCTCAATAAAATGTGTGATGACTGGTATAAGACCACCATGATTATAAAGCTAAGGCCGAGCACACAATCCAACAGATAGATTGCATTATTGATTGATTGATGGTGATTGATCCCCAACTGTTCAGCAACCACGCACCACATATATACATGCATGATGGCAGTCAAAAGCAGATGCACACACACAGAATAGGCTGACTAAGGATAGGCTATGATGAACTTAGCCACTACTGTATATCCACTTATATATATATATATATATTATATGTGTGTGTGTGTGTGTCTGAGTCATTAGGTAGCTTTAAGGAGCAAGTCATGGATTTGGCTGCTGGCTGCTTCAGGCTTGGTTGCATGCACCACTACAACATGTCGTCGTTATGGTACGAAGTGCATATTGGAATGACATCAATATCCTCGTAAACCTAAATGTTTTATAATCTAATATTGAATTTAATAATAACCTAATCCGTAGTGTAAAACCTAATCTTTTAATTGTGTTCATTATTATCTGCCGTTCTCGCAGGGCTCAGGTGAGACTTGTGGAGCAAGCCGACTGACCTGGATGAACATTGTTGTGTCCTGGAGTATCTATCAGAGATGTGACCCCTTTGCTGGGTGGATATAACAGCAGAGATACAACAAATATCTCTATATCTATGCTTAATGTACTGGACAAATGGTTCAGTTAACACAACTTCATGAGGCATGTTATGTCAGTGTCATACTAGCTAGTGTGTGGACTGAAATTCCATTTATGCCTGAATGAACGGATGCTTTTATTTCCATAGATTCACCTAGTGTGTATGTACTGAATCATTCCACTATTGGATTGTGCATGCACGGTCATGCAGCCGCGCATGTGTGGGATAGACACTCACCTATTCTAACCTGCAGTATTTAAAACCTGACCTCGCGGTCGACAGGATTCGAACCTATGCGGGAAATCCCATCTGATTTCGAGTCAGACCCCTTAACCACTCGGGCACGACCGCATGAAAGTGCACTCGGACAAACACAACTAGGACGACGCCTGGGACATGCTCGTAGACGAGCCTGACCTGTATCTCATCCAAAACGACTCTCCATGCATGGGCGCGCAGGTTAATCGAACCAGCTACATGTTTATATAAGCAATAATTAAAATCCCACAGATAAACTCTTTATTATGGATAATATATCACATTATGAATATATATATATATATATAATTTCTTTATTTCTCTAAATCTATATATTATACATTGCACACATAAACACACACACATGTATATGTGCATATATATGCATATGATATGTATGTGTGCTATATACGATGAATATATACAATGAATAAATATACAATCGTCTGCACTGTGGCTCGTGAAAAACCATAAAGTAGATTGTTTTTTGCGAGATTTATTGTTGTTCACTAAGATGCTGCTCACCCCCAAGCAACCCTCCTGTGTAAGCACAGACGTGATCTGTATGTATGTACTATCCTGGCTAGGGTATGGATGGGTAGTATCTGGGATGACCAAAAGGCTGGACATCTTCCCATCGGGCCTTTGCTGTAGGCAGATATTTACCTATATGCATATCTACATATAGACATCCGTCCATAATATACGTAGATACAACATGGGTACAAAAACCCAAAACCCAAAACACTAAAACCCGACATACCCAAGCAATAGTGGATGATTCCATTGACCCCCTCACAAATGAAACCACTCCAGCCACAGCATGCAGATGCTCATGCTCCACCCTGTTGTACCACGCGTCACTTTTCCTAAGCTCTGCTAGAGTTGCACCCACCATCGATCTGTCGCGCCCGACACCACGTCACCCTGTCGTACGTGGACACTGTGGAGCGATACGGCACTATCGTACACGGAATGGTACGGCACTGTCGTACGTGGGCGCGACGGAGCGGTACGGCACTATCGTACGGTACGGCACGGTACGACGGTACGGCACGGTACAACGGTACGGCACCGATGACGTCACTGTCGTACGTGGACGCGGTGGAGCGATACGGCAATGATGACGTCACTGTCGTACGTGGACGCGGTGGAGCGATACGGCAATGATGACGTCACTGTCGTACGTGGGCGCGGTGGAGCGATACGGCAAGGATGACGTCACTGTCGTACGTGGACACGCGTGGAGTAGTACGACAGCGGGCGCGGCGCGGTCGCACGCATGTCACGCAGCACGTCGCACCGCACGCGTTAGGCGCACTGGCTAAGGGCACAAGCAACCCACGGACAGCATAACGCCTAATGCATTGTGTACAACGCTGCAAGCATACATCGCGTGGCCGGCATCGCGAATAGTGCGCATGGTCCAGCGACTTGGTCGCGGACGATCTAGAATGCATGAGGCATCGCATATCAACGCGCACTAACGATAACACGTGCATTATGCATACGCGCGCGCACGAGCAGGATAACGCGAGCGTACCTTGAGGTCGCGAGGCAATGGCTCGAGCGATGCGGCGCGTCGAATGCAACACTACGCGCGATGGCGTAGTCGGCACCTTTACGCGAGTAAAGAACATTGCATTATTGCTATGACGGCTTATATAGCAATATCCGCACGCGGGATCACGGTAGTACACTTACTACTTGCAGATCTCTTGTACCGCGAGCCGTCGCTGCGAGTATATCTGCTATGCGCATTGACGGCCTAAGTGTGAATATAAGTGAGGATCATTACGCGAACATCTCGATTGATGTCTACACAAGCTAACCGCGCTTTGGTTGAGCTTACGCCTTTTATATCGCTTATGGCCGCATTTCTTGGATAAGCCCGAGCACCGATTCGCATCGGTTAGATGATGATTGCCTCGGCTAGGCACTGATAGCCTATCACGTCATCTTCGCCTGTCTTGGAATATACGTTGTAACTCCTTGCATCGAAGACTTCCGCTGCCTCGATTGGTACGTTCTGATATAATCGAGCATGATGCACTGAGCCTGGTTCTCCGCAGAATCAATGGGCGAATATGAGGAGTAATACAACAAATTTGGTATCGAGACGCAAGGTTCGTTCACGGCCTGTTGTCTCACCCTGATCTCTTTCGTAAGTAGGTCACTTTTATGGCTGGAGTCGGCGATGGCAATCTTAGTCCTTTGGATACATTCGCGGAGGAGCTTGGCCGAGCTGTGATGGCCGCGGCCGCCTCTGGTCTGTAATTGCCTTGCTGCTCTTGCATTGCCATTCGTTTTGCCTGTTCGAAGTATGTGCTTCTGAGCTGCAGGTGAATCGAATCGAGTCTCACTCGCCGCTGCATCGACTGATTCGAATCCGAGTCCGGATCAGTTGCGGGCGCTTATTGCGCGCACACGCGAAGTGCGAGACTCTTTGGACGGATACTTGCTGTATCTGCAGGGAGCGCTTTCCGTCGGTAGGCTTAAAAACCGTCTGATTGTCGCTCGACCGATACCTGTGTGAGAGTGCCTTTATCGCACGAGGTTGCGGCCGGTCAGTCGCCGATTTACCATGGCATCTGGTAGCGGTGATGTAGGGCTAGTAGTGGGGGACGGTCGTGCCGACACGTCCGTCGTCCCTGAGACATCTCGGAGGGGCCCTTACACGCATGTTGTTGACGGTGTCCGAGATCCCCCTACGCTACTAGACCCACGGACTCCCATCCATCCGACTGTTCCTGTCACGGCAGCCGAAGCAGGCCCCGTTGGACGCGAGGAGCAGAGGGGTCCGTCTGCACCCCTTCGTCAAGGTCGATCTGACGACGAAGAAGAGGTGATGAAACTGTCGCTTCCTGTCCCGAAATTAGACATCCCGCATGATGCGAAACAAAAGATTGCTGGGCGAAGCATTGCTGATACAACTCGTGCATACCTGCGTGATGTCCGCTTGTACTTGCGACTGGTCCGTGGTGGTGATCGTGACCCTGTGAAATGCTATCTCGTCGGGAACACCCTCGCGGGTGAGGCGAAGGCATGGTACGATCAATGGACGATGGCAAGGCAGACATACACGTTTGAGGAGTTGGCCCGTGCTTTGCTTGCGCGCTTTGCTCCCGAGGTTCAATCGTTAAGCGCTAAGGCTCGCAGTACGTTAGCATCGGGCACATATCGCATGCGCCCTGATGAAACAGTACCTGCGTACCAGTCGCGCTATGAGGCCCTGATCACGCCCATCGGTAACCTGACGGAGGAGGACCGCATCTTTTGGTTTCAGCGTGGATTGTCTGAGGTCCTGGCCCAGCAATGTGCCACGGACTTGGCGGGAAAGGACTTCGGGTCCTATGAGGATTTGGTGCAATTTACGCAAGGGGTCGAGAAGCGTCTCTTAGCTGGCCAGCGTGCTATTAAACCTGTCCCTCGTGCTAATGCCATGCGAGTGCAGGATCCGGCGTCTGACGCTGCGGCCATGGACCAGGGGACCGAAACGGAGCGACGAACGCCAACGGCAGCAGTGACCACCGTTCGTACGGATCGCGGTCACGTCGTTCGCGGCGCGTCCGGATCGGGTAACCGCAAAGGGTCAGCCGGCGCAGGTCAACGCGCGGATCCAGCCAAGGGCAAGAGGAAAGGGGGTTCGCCGTCTGCAGCGGCTGCGCACGAAGCTAAGAACGAGACCAAGCGGCAACGCACCAGTGACGGTTGGTTGGATAAATGGGGTTGCACGCACTCCGAGCTTGCGCGTCGGAAGAGCAAGAAGGTTTGCCTGAGATGCGCGTCGGCGGAACATCCTACGAGGGAGTGTCCGCACCTACCGCCTTTGGCTCAGCGGCCAAAGTAGGGGATTGCCCAGGATGGCTCGGAGGGGACTCCACCTGGGAAGTCGGAACTAGAGGGTGGGCGGTTGTCGTCAGTGCGGCAAGCCGTGAGGGCACCGTTGCCGTCGGTCCTTGAACAAATCGAACGCGCGATTGGACGCCGATTGTCGCTCGACGGTCGCTCAGGACGTGTAGGTTTTGACTCGCTGTGTAACCTGTACGCACCGAGCAAGCCGCTGGCGTCTATCGATTTGTTAGGCCACACCGTTCTGTTCCTCCCCTCATCTCTGCGCGAGCTGTCAGTGCAGCTGACCTTCTATAGGAGAAGTAGGCGTCAACGTCCAGACACTGCCGCTTGCGTCCTTCTACCCGCTTATAGTCGGCGAAAAGCCTCGACTTTGCTAACGGGTATGCGGAAAGTCTGCCGGTTCGAGCCGGGCACCGTTTTGTATAACGGTGTTGATTTAGCAGGTGCACCTGTTCCGCTGTCGGTCCAGGCCTACGCCGTTGACGTTTGGTACGATGCTCCTGCACCTCATTCTGAGGGTTCTGCCGAACGTTTCGAACCCGCCCTGAGCGTCTTGCTTTCGTCCGCAGAGTCGGTACCGGCAGACAATCGGGTTCCTTTGATTCAGGTCGATCTTGCTGGTCGCACCCTGAAGGCGCTCGTCGATACCGGCGCCAGTGACGACTTCATCTCATCGGCAGAGGTGAATGCATTGGGTCTGCGCCCACAGTCGTCGGAATGGTCGCAGGTTACCCTCGCGGATGGGGGTAAGCAACCCATATTGGGCAGGGTCACCCTTCGCCTGTGTATAGGTCCTCTGCGTATTACGACCCAACCTTATGTGTTGCGTGAGCTGACTGATGCTGCGACATATATACTGGGGTCCTCAACATTACGGCAGTATGGGGCCGGCATTGACCTAGAGTCTGGAACCCTTCGCCTTCGTAAGGGGACTCTGTCGTGCAAAGTACCCTTCGTGCCGTTTGTAAGTGTTGAGCCAGAGGGGGGTAAGTCTGAGGCGGAGCCTGTGGTTAACTACGCTGTGAAAGCCATGGGGCAGCATGCTGAACCCAAGCCAGTCGGGCGTAAAGAGGCCATCCGGATGATCCGGAAGGGTGCCCACGGACTGCTTGTGAGGCCTAGGTTGCATTTGAATGCGACGACCGCTCAGTCTTCTTTGGATCCTGAGGTTGAAGCCTTGCTCACAGGGTACGCAGACGTTTGCTACTTGGACGACATTCTGGTCTACTCCAAGACGCGCGAGGAGCATCTGGAGCATCTTAAGCTTGTGCTTGAGGTGTTGAGGCGGGAGCAATTGTTTGCGAAGCGCGCCAAGTGCTTTTGGGCGCAGCCTCAGGTGGAGTACTTGGGCCACATTGTGTCGGCCACCGGCGTCAAGATGGACCCGCGGAAGGTAGCCGTGGTTCGCGATTGGCCAGCGCCTCGGAACCTTCAGGAGCTTCGTAGCTTCCTCGGCTTGACCAATTATTTCCGTAAGTTCATCAAGCAGTACTCTGTCCTTTCGGCCCCGCTCACTGATTTGACGCGTAAGGGAGCTTTCGATTCGCCTGGCGCATGGACGCCCGAGTGTCAGCTGGCGTTCGAGGAGCTAAAGCGTGTCGTTGCCGACGACGTTACCCTTGCGTTCCCCGACTACTCGTTGCCGTTTCGTGTCGAAGTGTTTTCGGACGCTTCGTTGTATGGGAGCGGCGCTGTACTGTTGCAGGAAGGACGACCGATCGCCTTCACGAGTAAGAAGTTTACGGGCGCAGAAACCCGTTACACTACAGGGGAGCAGGAGCTGCTGGCGGTCTTGCACGCGCTTAAGGAGTGGCGTTGTTACCTAGAGGGACGACCTTTCACCCTTAAGACTGACCACAAGCCCCTGACGTTTTTGCAAAGCGTCCCCACGTTGAACCGACGACAAGCGAGGTGGATGGAGTACCTCGCGCGGTTTGACTGCATCTGGGAGCACGTTGCCGGCCGGATTAACATCGCCGACGCTCTCAGTCGACATCCGTCGCTACATGCTGCGATTTTGGCGGCGCCTGTCCAACGTCCACCGACCCCGGACGTGCCTCTGTCCTCAGACCTTGCGGCTCGCCTGAAGGCTGCCTATGCGGACGATTCTTGGTTTGCTTCGCCTGGCAACGTGGAGCACCTACGCAAGCACAATGGTCTTTGGCTGCGGACGGAAGGATCGGCGACTCAGATCGTCGTGCCTAACGACGATTCTCTTCGTCGCGATATCCTTTCCCGTTTCCATGAGGATCCGTTGGCAGGACACCCAGGTAGCACGCGGCTGGTCGAGTTGGTGCGACGCTCATTCTGGTGGTCTCGTCTAGCGAGAGATGCCGAGAACTTCGTGCAGACATGCAGTTTGTGCCAGCGCAACAAGGCTTTGTCCGGTAGGGGCCACGGGTTGTTGCAACCATTGCCTGTCCCTGACGCGCCTTGGGAAAGTGTTTCCATGGACTTCGTGGTCGCGCTGCCCAAAACTGAGGGAGGGTACGACTCGGTGCTTGTCATGGTCGACCGTTTGACTAAGATGGTTCACCTTGCACCCACCACGTCGACCTGCACTGCTGAGCAGACTGCATGCCTGTTTTTCGATAACGTGGTTCGGTTGCATGGCGTCCCTAAGAACGTGGTCTCGGACCGTGGCGGTCAGTTCACGTCTAAGTTTTGGGAAGCGCTCTGCAAGCTAGTCGGCATGCGGGTTAACCTGAGCACGGCATACCACCCGCAGTCTGACGGCCAGACCGAACGCACGAACCGCACCCTGGGGGATATGTTGCGCAACTTTGCTGGTCGCACGCCTCTCGTTTGGGATACCTACCTGACTGCGGCAGAGTTCGCGATTAACAATGCTGTTAATCGGTCGACAGGTCAAAGCCCGTTCTTCCTGACGTATGGGTTTCACCCGGCGCTCCCTGTGTGGCGTGAGCTGGAGGTGTATGTCCCTGCGGCCAAGACCTTTGCCAAGACGTTCTTATCCCGAATCACAGACGCGAAGTCGTGTTTGGACGCGGCGCAGCAACGAGCAACGGAGTACTACAACAAGTCCAAGCGGGACGTGGTCTTTTCGGAAGGACAGATGGTTCTGCTGAGCACTAAGAACCTGCGTTCCTTTGCCGAGGGGTCCCGTAAGCTTTTGCCCCGCTGGATTGGTCCGTACCCCGTTGTGCGCATGGTCGGGAACGCAGCCGTCGAGCTCGCGTTGCCCTCTAACATGAACATCCACCCTACGTTCCACGTGTCACTTGTTCGTCCGTATCGTGGCACGGAGCCCGCGCCTGTCACCACTGATACCCCTGCAGCAGTCGAACCGGGTCCTGAGACTTGGGCCGCAGGCAAGCAGAAGGTATACGATGTGGAACGCATCTTGGACTACCGCACTCGACGTGTGGGTAGACACCGGCGCAAGCGCACCGTGCACGAGTATCTGGTCAAGTGGACGGACTACTCAAGTGAGCACAACTCGTGGGAACCTGCGCGCAATTTCTCCCCGGAAATGGCGCCCCTCCTCGAACAGGCTAGGTTGCGTGCCACGCAATCTCAGTAGCTCTGGTCGCCTGAGCGGCAGCGAGGACGCTGCCTATGGGGGGGGGGAATAATTGTTGTACCACGCGTCACTTTTCCTAAGCTCTGCTAGAGTTGCACCCACCATCGATCTGTCGCGCCCGACACCACGTCACCCTGTCGTACGTGGACACTGTGGAGCGATACGGCACTATCGTACACGGAATGGTACGGCACTGTCGTACGTGGGCGCGACGGAGCGGTACGGCACTATCGTACGGTACGGCACGGTACGACGGTACGGCACGGTACGACGGTACGGCACGGTACAACGGTACGGCACCGATGACGTCACTGTCGTACGTGGACGCGGTGGAGCGATACGGCAATGATGACGTCACTGTCGTACGTGGACGCGGTGGAGCGATACGGCAATGATGACGTCACTGTCGTACGTGGGCGCGGTGGAGCGATACGGCAAGGATGACGTCACTGTCGTACGTGGACACGCGTGGAGTAGTACGACAGCGGGCGCGGCGCGGTCGCACGCATGTCACGCAGCACGTCGCACCGCACGCGTTAGGCGCACTGGCTAAGGGCACAAGCAACCCACGGACAGCATAACGCCTAATGCATTGTGTACAACGCTGCAAGCATACATCGCGTGGCCGGCATCGCGAATAGTGCGCATGGTCCAGCGACTTGGTCGCGGACGATCTAGAATGCATGAGGCATCGCATATCAACGCGCACTAACGATAACACGTGCATTATGCATACGCGCGCGCACGAGCAGGATAACGCGAGCGTACCTTGAGGTCGCGAGGCAATGGCTCGAGCGATGCGGCGCGTCGAATGCAACACTACGCGCGATGGCGTAGTCGGCACCTTTACGCGAGTAAAGAACATTGCATTATTGCTATGACGGCTTATATAGCAATATCCGCACGCGGGATCACGGTAGTACACTTACTACTTGCAGATCTCTTGTACCGTGAGCCGTCGCTGCGAGTATATCTGCTATGCGCATTGACGGCCTAAGTGTGAATATAAGTGAGGATCATTACGCGAACATCTCGATTGATGTCTACACAAGCTAACCGCGCTTTGGTTGAGCTTACGCCTTTTATATCGCTTATGGCCGCATTTCTTGGATAAGCCTGAGCACCGATTCGCATCGGTTAGATGATGATTGCCTCGGCTAGGCACTGATAGCCTATCACGTCATCTTCGCCTGTCTTGGAATATACGTTGTAACTCCTTGCATCGAAGACTTCCGCTGCCTCGATTGGTACGTTCTGATATAATCGAGCATGATGCACTGAGCCTGGTTCTCCGCAGAATCAATGGGCGAATATGAGGAGTAATACAACACACCCTGCCTCAAAATATGTATGTTATGTACACTACACAGGGCCGCATTTTTAGATAGATAGAAGCAAGCCCATGTACATTTGGTGTAGGATCCTTTTCAGAGTCAGCTAGGTATCAGGGAGTGCGTGGTATATATGACGCACCGCACGTGGCATTATGATTGATTTCCAACACGAGAATGATCTATCATCTCCTGACGCAGTCGACAGGATTCGAACCTATGCGGGAGATCCCATCTGATTTCTAGTCAGACCCCTTAACCACTCGGGCACGACCGCATGGATGAGCAAACACACCTGCATTATTGCATTATCCACAGCTGCGCGTCCACAATCACAGACACACCCCAAAGTGCGAACAAGCAAGCATTCCAAATGCATGTCTGGATGAAACCACATACACGCCAGCCGTCGCTCGTTCATGCTCATGCTAGCTGGAAGGTACACACACGCACGAAACCAAGCAAGCAAGCTCTGTAGTACATATCCTGGGGTGTCTCGCTATGGGTAGTATCTGGGATGACCAGTTACCTGGACATCTTTCAATCGAGCCTTTGCTGGACGGATATAACAGAGATACAACAAGCTCATATGTACATGCAGGTAGCTAGGTAAGGGGAAGACACTGCAGCATTATTGTAATAATATGTATCGATCTCAATAAAATGTGTGATGACTGGTATAAGACCACCATGATTATAAAGCTAAGGCCGAGCACACAATCCAACAGATAGATTGCATTATTGATTGATTGATGGTGATTGATCCCCAACTGTTCAGCAACCACGCACCACATATATACATGCATGATGGCAGTCAAAAGCAGATGCACACACACAGAATAGGCTGACTAAGGATAGGCTATGATGAACTTAGCCACTACTGTATATCCACTTATATATATTATATATATATTATATGTGTGTGTGTGTGTGTCTGAGTCATTAGGTAGCTTTAAGGAGCAAGTCATGGATTTGGCTGCTGGCTGCTTCAGGCTTGGTTGCATGCACCACTACAACATGTCGTCGTTATGGTACGAAGTGCATATTGGAATGACATCAATATCCTCGTAAACCTAAATGTTTTATAATCTAATATTGAATTTAATAATAACCTAATCCGTAGTGTAAAACCTAATCTTTTAATTGTGTTCATTATTATCTGCCGTTCTCGCAGGGCTCAGGTGAGACTTGTGGAGCAAGCCGACTGACCTGGATGAACATTGTTGTGTCCTGGAGTATCTATCAGAGATGTGACCCCTTTGCTGGTTGGATATAACAGCAGAGATACAACAAATATCTCTATATCTATGCTTAATGTACTGGACAAATGGTTCAGTTAACACAACTTCATGAGGCATGTTATGTCTGTTGTACCACGCGTCACTTTTCCTAAGCTCTGCTAGAGTTGCACCCACCATCGCTCTGTCGCGCTCGACACCACGTCACCCCTGTCGTACGTGGACACTGTGGAGCGATACGGCACTGATGACGTCACCCCTGTCGTACGTGGACACGGTGGAGCGATACGGCACTATCGTACGGTACGGCACGGTACGACGGTACGGCACGGTACGACGGTACGGCACGGTACGACGGTACGGCACGGTACGACGGTACGGCACGGTATGACGGTATGGCACGGTACGACGGTACGGCATGGTACGGCACCGATGACGTCAGCTGTCGTACGTGGACGCTGCGGATCGATACGGCACCGATGACGTCACCCCTGTCGTACGTGGACACTGTGGAGTGATACGGCAATGATGACGTCACTGTCGTATGTGGACGCGGTGGAGCGATACGGCATTGATGACGTCAGCTGTCGTACGTGGATACGCGTGGAGTAGTACGGCAGCGGGCGCGGCGCGATCGCACGCATGTCACGCAGCACGTCGCACCGCACACGCTAGGCGCACTGGCTAAGGGCACAAGCAACCCGCAATGAGCATATCACCTAAGACACTGTGCACAACGCTGCAAGCATGCATTGCGTGATCGGCATCGCGATAAGTGCGCATGGTCCGGCGACTTGGTCGCGGACAACCTAGAACGCATGAGGCATTGCATAGCAACGCGCACTAACGATAACACGTGCATTATGCATACGCGCGCGCACGAGCATGATAACGCGAGCGTACCTTGAGGTCGCGAGGCAATGGCTCGAGTGATGCGGCGCGTCGAATGCAACACTACGCGCGATGGTGTAGTCGGCACCTTTACGCGAGTAAAGAACATTGCATTATTGCTATGACGGCTTATATAGCAATATCCGCACGCGGGATCACGGTAGTACACTTACTACTTGCAGATCTCTTGTACCGTGAGCCGTCGCTGCGAGTATATCTGCTATGCGCATTGACGGCCTAAGCATGAATAAATGGGAGAATCCCACGCGAACATTGCGATTGACATTTATATAAGCTGACCGCGCTTTGGTTGAGCTTACGCCTTTTATATCGCTTATGGTCGTATTTCTTGGATAAGCCCGAGCACCGATTTGCATCGGTTAGATGATGATTGCCTCGGCTAGGCACTGATAGCCTATCACGTCATCTTCGCCTGTCTTGGAATATACATTGTAACTCCTCGCATCGAAGACTTCTGCTGCCTCGATTGGTGCGTTCAGATATAATCGAGCATGATGCACTGAGCCTGGTTCTTCGCAGAATCAATGGGCGATTATGAGGAGTGATACAACAAATTTGGTATCGAGACGCAAGGTTCGTTCACGGCCTGCTGTCTCACCCTGATCTCTTTCGTAAGTAGGTCACTTTATGGCTGGAGTCAGCGATGGCAATCTTAGTCCTTTGGATACATTCGCGGAGGAGCTTGGCCGAGCTGTGATGGCCGCGGCCGCCTCTGGTCTGTAATTGCCTTGCTGCTCTTGCATTGCCATTCGTTTTGCCTGTTCGAAGTACGTGCTTCTGAGCTGCAGGTGAATCGAATCGAGTCTCACTCGCTGCTGCATCGACTGATTCGAATCCGAGTCCGGATCAGTTGCGGGCGCTTATTGCGCGCACACGCGAAGTGCGAGACTCTTTGGACGGATACTTGCTGTATCTGCAGGGAGCGCTTTCCGTCGGTAGGCTTAAAAACCGTCTGATTGTCGCTCGACCGATACCTGTGTGAGAGTGCCTTTATCGCACGAGGTTGCGGCCGGTCAGTCGCCGATTTACCATGGCATCTGGTAGCGGTGATGTAGGGCTAGTAGTGGGGGACGGTCGTGCCGACACGTCCGTCGTCCCTGAGACATCTCGGAGGGGCCCTTACACGCATGTTGTTGACGGTGTCCGAGATCCCCCTACGCTACTAGACCCACGGACTCCCATCCATCCGACTGTTCCTGTCACGGCAGCCGAAGCAGGCCCCGTTGGACGCGAGGAGCAGAGGGGTCCGTCTGCACCCCTTCGTCAAGGTCGATCTGACGACGAAGAAGAGGTGATGAAACTGTCGCTTCCTGTCCCGAAATTAGACATCCCGCATGATGCGAAACAAAAGATTGCTGGGCGAAGCATTGCTGATACAACTCGGGCATATCTGCGTGATGTCCGCTTGTACTTGCGACTGGTCCGTGGTGGTGATCGTGACCCTGTGAAATGCTATCTCGTCGGGAACACCCTCGCGGGTGAGGCGAAGGCATGGTACGATCAATGGACAATGGCAAGGCAGACATACACGTTTGAGGAGTTGGCCCGTGCTTTGCTTGCGCGCTTTGCTCCCGAGGTTCAATCGTTAAGTGCTAAGGCTCGCAGTACGTTAGCATCGGGCACATATCGCATGCGCCCTGATGAAACAGTACCTGCGTACCAGTCGCGCTATGAGGCCCTGATCACGCCCATCGGTAACCTGACGGAGGAGGACCGCATCTTTTGGTTTCAGCGTGGATTGTCTGAGGTCCTGGCGCAGCGATGTGCCACGGACTTGGCGGGGAAGGACTTTGGGTCCTATGAGGATTTGGTGCAATTTACGCAAGGGGTCGAGAAGCGTCTCTTAGCTGGCCAGCGTGCTATTAAACCTGTCCCTCGTGTTAATGCCATGCGAGTGCAGGATCCGGCGTCTGACGCTGCGGCCATGGACCAGGGGACCGAAACGGAGCGACGAACGCCAACGGCAGCAGTGACCACCGTTCGTACGGATCGCGGTCACGTCGTTCGCGGCGCGTCCGGATCGGGTAACCGCAAAGGGTCAGCCGGCGCAGGTCAACGCGCGGATCCAGCCAAGGGCAAGAGGAAAGGGGGTTCGCCGTCTGCAGCGGCTGCGCACGAAGCTAAGAACGAGACCAAGCGACAACGCACCAGCGACGGTTGGTTGGATAAATGGGGTTGCACGCACTCCGAGCTTGCGCGTCGGAAGTGCAAGAAGGTTTGCCTGAGATGCGCGTCGGCGGAACATCCTACGAGGGAGTGTCCGCACCTACCGCCTTTGGCTCAGCGGCCAAAGTAGGGGATTGCCCAGGATGGCTCGGAGGGGACTCCACCTGGGAAGTCGGAACAAGAGGGTGAGCGGTTGTCGTCCGTGCGGCAAGCCGTGAGGGCACCATTGCCTTCGGTCCTTGAACAAATCGAACGCGCGATTGGACGTCGATTGTCGCTCGACGGTCGCTCAGGACGTGTAGGTTTTGACTCGCTGTGTAATCTGTATGCACCGAGCAAGCCGCTGGCGTCTATCGATTTGTTAGGCCACACCGTTCTGTTCCTCCCCTCATCTCTGCGCGAGCTGTCAGTGCAGCTGACCTTCTATAGGAGAAGTAGGCGTCAACGTCCAGACACTGCCGCTTGCGTCCTTCTACCCGCTTATAGTCGGCGAAAAGCCTCGACTTTGCTAACGGGTATGCGGAAAGTCTGCCGGTTCGAGCCGGGCACCGTTCTGTATAACGGTGTTGATTTAGCAGGTGCACCTGTTCCGCTGTCGGTCCAGGCCTACGCCGTTGACGTTTGGTACGATGCTCCTGCACCTCATTCTGAGGGTTCTGCCGAACGTTCCGAACCCGCCCTGAGCGTCTTGCTTTCGTCCGCAGAGTCGGTACCGGCAGACAATCGGGTTCCTTTGATTCAGGTCGATCTTGCTGGTCGCACCCTGAAGGCGCTCGTCGATACCGGCGCCAGTGACGACTTCATCTCATCGGCAGAGGTGAATGCATTGGGTCTGTGCCCACAGTCGTCGGAATGGTCGCAGGTTACCCTCGCGGATGGGGGTAAGCAACCCATATTGGGCAGGGTCACCCTTCGCCTGTGTATAGGTCCTCTGCGTATTACGACCCAACCTTATGTGTTGCGTGAGCTGACTGATGCTGCGACATATATACTGGGGTCCTCAACATTACGGCAGTATGGGGCCGGCATTGACCTAGAGTCTGGAACCCTTCGCCTTCGTAAGGGGACTCTGTCGTGCAAAGTACCCTTCGTGCCGTTTGTAAGTGTTGAGCCAGAGGGGGGTAAGTCTGAGGCGGAGCCTGTGGTTAACTACGCTGTGAAAGCCATGGGGCAGCGTACTGAACCCAAGCCAGTCGGGCGTAAGGAGGCCATCCGGATGATCCGGAAGGGTGCCCACGGACTGCTTGTGAGGCCTAGGTTGCATTTGAATGCGACGACCGCTCAGTCTTCTTTGGATCCTGAGGTTGAAGCCTTGCTCACAGGGTACGCAGACGTTTTTCGTGACGTGCCTGGGCTTCCTCCTTTGCGTCCCGTGGACCATACCATCCCACTCGTACCCGGCGCTCAGCCTGTGTCAAGACCTATGTATAGGTTAAGTCCTCTGGAGTTGGACGAGGTGAAGCGCCAGGTAACTGATCTGCTCGCAAAGGGTATGATTCGCCCCAGCACGTCTCCGTATTCTGCGCCGATTCTGTTTGTCGGTAAGAAGGATGGGAGCTTGCGCATGTGCATCGATTACAGGGGGTTGAATGCGACGACGGTCAAAAACCGTTACCCATTGCCGCGCGTGGACGACCTGCTCGATAAGCTCAAGGGCTCGGCCTACTTCAGCTCGATCGACTTGCAACAGGGATACAATCAGATTCGCATCGCTGCGTCTGATGTGCCGAAAACCGCTTTTCGGACGCCCTTTGGTCACTTCGAGTACACAGTCTTGTCGTTCGGGTTGACTAATGCCCCTGCGACGTTTCAGGCGGTCATGGATCGCATGTTTAGACCGTATATCGACAGGTTCGTCGTTTGCTACTTGGACGACATTCTGGTCTACTCCAAGACGCGCGAGGAGCATCTGGAGCATCTTAAGCTTGTGCTTGAGGTGTTGAGGCGGGAGCAATTGTTTGCGAAGCGTGCCAAATGCTTTTGGGCGCAGCCTCAGGTGGAGTACTTGGGCCACATTGTGTCGGCCACCGGCGTCAAGATGGACCCACGGAAGGTAGCTGTGGTTCGCGATTGGCCAGCGCCTCGGAACCTGCAGGAGCTTCGTAGCTTCCTTGGCTTGACCAATTATTTCCGTAAGTTCATCAAGCAGTACTCTGTCCTCGCGGCCCCGCTCACTGATTTGACGCGTAAGGGAGCTTTCGATTCGCCCGGTGCATGGACGCCCGAGTGTCAGCTGGCGTTCGACGAGCTAAAGCGTGTCGTTGCCGACGACGTTACCCTTGCGTTCCCCGACTACTCGTTGCCGTTTCGTGTCGAGGTGTTTTCGGACGCTTCGTTGTATGGGAGCGGCGCTGTACTGTTGCAGGAAGGACGACCGATCGCCTTCATGAGTAAGAAGTTTACGGGCGCAGAAACCCGTTACACTACAGGGGAGCAGGAGCTGCTAGCGGTCTTGCACGCGCTTAAGGAGTGGCGTTGTTACCTAGAGGGACGACCTTTCACCCTTAAGACTGACCACAAGCCCCTGACGTTTTTGCAAAGCGTCCCCACGTTGAACCGACGACAAGCGAGGTGGATGGAGTACCTCGCGCGGTTTGACTGCGTCTGGGAGCACGTTGCCGGCCGGATTAACATCGCCGACGCTCTCAGTCAACATCCGTCGCTACATGCTGCGATTTTGGCGGCGCCTGTCCAACGTCCACCGACCCCGGACGTGCCTCTGTCCTCAGACCTTGCGGCTCGCCTGAAGGCTGCCTATGCGGGCGATTCTTGGTTTGCTTCGCCTGGCAACGTGGAGCACCTACGCAAGCACAATGGTCTTTGGCTACGGACGGAAGGATCGACGACTCAGATTGTCGTGCCTAACGACGACTCCCTTCGTCGTGATATCCTCTCCCGTTTCCATGAGGATCCGTTGGCAGGACACCCAGGTAGCACACGGCTGGTCGAGTTGGTGCGACGCTCGTTCTGGTGGTCTCGTCTGGCGAGAGATGCCGAGAACTTCGTGCCACATGCAGTTTGTGCCAGCGCAACAAGGCTTTGTCCGGTAGGGGCCACGGGTTGCTGCAACCATTGCCTGTTCCTGACGCGCCTTGGGAAAGTGTTTCCATGGACTTCGTAGTCGCGCTGCCCAAAACTGAGGGAGGGTACGACTCGGTGCTTGTCATGGTCGACCGTTTGACTAAGATGGTTCACCTTGCACCCACCACGTCGACCTGCACTGCTGAGCAGACCGCACGACTGTTTTTCGATAACGTGGTTCGGTTGCATGGCATCCCTAAGAACGTGGTCTCGGACCGTGGCGGTCAGTTCACGTCTAAGTTTTGGGAAGCGCTTTGCAAGCTGGTGGGCATGCGGGTTAACCTGAGCACGGCATACCACCCGCAGTCTGACGGCCAGACCGAACGCACGAACCGCACCCTGGGGGATATGTTGCGCAACTTTGCTGGTCGCACGCCTCTCGTTTGGGATACTTACCTGACTGCGGCAGAGTTCGTGATTAACAATGCTGTTAATCGGTCGACAGGTCAAAGCCCGTTTTTCCTGACGTATGGGTTCCACCCGGCGCTACCTGTGTGGCGTGAGCTGGAGGTGTATGTCCCTGCGGCTAAGACCTTTGCCAAGACGTTCTTATCCCGAATCACAGACGCGAAGTCGTGTTTGGACGCGGCACAGCAACGAGCAACGGAGTACTACAACAAGTCCAAGCGGGACGTGGTCTTTTCGGAAGGACAGATGGTTCTGCTGAGCACTAAAAACCTGCGTTCCTTTGCCGAGGGGTCCCGTAAGCTTTTGCCCCGCTGGATTGGTCCGTACCCCATTGTGCGCATGGTCGGGAACGCAGCCGTCGAGCTCGCGTTGCCCTCTAACATGAACATCCACCCTACGTTCCACGTGTCACTTGTTCGTCCGTATCGCGGCACGGAACCCGCGCCTGTCACCACGGATGCCCCTGCAGCAGTCGAACCAGGTCCTGAGACTTGGGTCGCAGGCAAGCAGAAGGTATACGGCGTGGAACGCATCCTGGACTACCGCACTCGACGTGTGGGTAGACATCGGCGCAAGCGCACCGTGCACGAGTACCTGGTCAAGTGGACGGACTACTCAAGTGAGCACAACTCGTGGGAACCTGCGCGCAATTTCTCCCCGGAGATGGCGCCCATCCTCGAGGAGGCTAGGTTGCGTGCCACGCAATCTCAGTAGCTCTGGTCGCCCGAGCGGCAGCGAGGACGCTGCCTATGGGGGGGGGGAATAATTGTTGTACCACGCGTCACTTTTCCTAAGCTCTGCTAGAGTTGCACCCACCATCGCTCTGTCGCGCTCGACACCACGTCACCCCTGTCGTACGTGGACACTGTGGAGCGATACGGCACTGATGACGTCACCCCTGTCGTACGTGGACACGGTGGAGCGATACGGCACTATCGTACGGTACGGCACGGTACGACGGTACGGCACGGTACGGCACCGATGACGTCAGCTGTCGTACGTGGACGCTGCGGATCGATACGGCACCGATGACGTCACCCCTGTCGTACGTGGACACTGTGGAGCGATACGGCAATGATGACGTCACTGTCGTATGTGGACGCGGTGGAGCGATACGGCATTGATGACGTCAGCTGTCGTACGTGGATACGCGTGGAGTAGTACGGCAGCGGGCGCGGCGCGATCGCACGCATGTCACGCAGCACGTCGCACCGCACACGCTAGGCGCACTGGCTAAGGGCACAAGCAACCCGCAATGAGCATATCGCCTAAGACACTGTGCACAACGCTGCAAGCATGCATTGCGTGATCGGCATCGCGATAAGTGCGCATGGTCCGGCGACTTGGTCGCGGACAACCTAGAACGCATGAGGCATTGCATAGCAACGCGCACTAACGATAACACGTGCATTATGCATACGCGCGCGCACGAGCATGATAACGCGAGCGTACCTTGAGGTCGCGAGGCAATGGCTCGAGCGATGCGGCGCGTCGAATGCAACACTACGCGCGATGGCGTAGTCGGCACCTTTACGCGAGTAAAGAACATTGCATTATTGCTATGACGGCTTATATAGCAATATCCGCACGCGGGATCACGGTAGTACACTTACTACTTGCAGATCTCTTGTACCGCGAGCCGTCGCTGCGAGTATATCTGCTATGCGCATTGACGGCCTAAGCATGAATAAATGGGAGAATCCCCACGCGAACATTGCGATTGACATTTATATAAGCTAACCGCGCTTTGGTTGAGCTTACGCCTTTTATATCGCTTATGGTCGTATTTCTTGGATAAGCCCGAGCACCGATTTGCATCGGTTAGATGATGATTGCCTCGGCTAGGCAATGAAAGCCTATCACGTCATCTTCGCCTGTCTTGGAATATACGTTGTAACTCCTCGCATCGAAGACTTCCGCTGCCTCGATTGGTGCGTTCAGATATAATCGAGCATGATGCACTGAGCCTGGTTCTTCGCAGAATCAATGGGCGATTATGAGGAGTGATACAACAATGTCAGTGTCATACTAGCTAGTGTGTGGACTGAAATTCCATTTATGCCTGAATGAACGGATGCTTTTATTTCCATAGATTCACCTAGTGTGTATGTACTGAATCATTCCACTATTGGATTGTGCATGCACGGTCATGCAGCCGCGCATGTGTGGGATAGACACTCACCTATTCTAACCTGCAGTATTTAAAACCTGACTTCGCGGTCGACAGGATTCGAACCTATGCGGGAAATCCCATCTGATTTCGAGTCAGACCCCTTAACCACTCGGGCACGACCGCATGAAAGTGCACTCGGACAAACACAACTAGGACGACGCCTGGGACATGCTCGTAGACGAGCCTGACCTGTATCTCATCCAAAACGACTCTCCATGCATGGGCGCGCAGGTTAATCGAACCAGCTACATGTTTATGTAAGCAATAATTAAAATCCCACAGATAAACTCTTTATTATGGATAATATATCACATTATGAATATATATATATATATATATAATTTCTTTATTTCTCTAAATCTATATATTATGCATTGCACACATAAACACACACACATGTATATGTGCATATATATGCATATGATATGTATGTGTGCTATATACGATGAATATATGCAATGAATATATACAATCGTCTGCACTGTGGCTCGTGAAAAACCATAAAGTAGATTGTTTTTTGCGAGATTTATTGTTGTTCACTAAGATGCTGCTCACCCCCAAGCAACCCTCCTGTGTAAGCACAGACGTGATCTGTATGTATGTACTATCCTGGCTAGGGTATGGATGGGTAGTATCTGGGATGACCAAAAGGCTGGACATCTTCCCATCGGGCCTTTGCTGTAGGCAGATATTTACCTATATGCATATCTACATATAGACATCCGTCCATAATATACGTAGATACAACATGGGTACAAAAACCCAAAACCCAAAACACTAAAACCCGACATACCCAAGCAATAGTGGATGATTCCATTGACCCCCTCACAAATGAAACCACTCCAGCCACAGCATGCAGATGCTCATGCTCCACCCTGCCTCAAAATATGTATGTTATGTACACTACACAGGGCCGCATTTTTAGATAGATAGAAGCAAGCCCATGTACATTTTATGTAGGATCCTTTTCAGAGTCAGCTATGTATCAGGGAGTGCGTGGTATATATGACGCACCGCACGTGGCATTATGATTGATTTCCAAAACGAGCAAGATCTTTCATCTCCTGACGCGGTCGACAGGATTCGAACCTATGCGGGAGATCCCATCTGATTTCTAGTCAGACCCCTTAACCACTCGGGCACGACCGCATGGATGAGCAAACACACCTGCATTATTGCATTATCCTCAGCTGCGCGTCCACAATCACAGACACACCCCAAAGTGCGAACAAGCAAGCATTCCAAATGCATGTCTGGATGAAACCACATACACGCCAGCCGTCGCTCGTTCATGCTCATGCTAGCTGGAAGGTACACACACGCACGAAACCAAGCAAGCAAGCTCTGTAGTACATATCCTGGGGTGTCTCGCTATGGGTAGTATCTGGGATGACCAGTTACCTGGACATCTTTCAATCGAGCCTTTGCTGGACGGATATAACAGAGATACAACAAGCTCATATGTACATGCAGGTAGCTAGGTAAGGGGAAGACACTGCAGCATTATTGTAATAATATGTATCGATCTCAATAAAATGTGTGATGACTGGTATAAGACCACCATGATTATAAAGCTAAGGCCGAGCACACAATCCAACAGATAGATTGCATTATTGATTGATTGATGGTGATTGATCCCCAACTGTTCAGCAACCACGCACCACATATATACATGCATGATGGCAGTCAAAAGCAGATGCACACACACAGAATAGGCTGACTAAGGATAGGCTATGATGAACTTAGCCACTACTGTATATCCACTTATATATAATATATATTATATATATTATATATATATGTGTGTGTGTGTCTGAGTCATTAGGTAGCTTTAAGGAGCAAGTCATGGATTTGGCTGCTGGCTGCTTCAGGCTTGGTTGCATGCACCACTACTACAACATGTCGTCGTTATGGTACGAAGTGCATATTGGAATGACATCAATATCCTCGTAAACCTAAATGTTTTATAATCTAATATTGAATTTAATAATAACCTAATCCGTAGTGTAAAACCTAATCTTTTAATTGTGTTCATTATTATCTGCCGTTCTCGCAGGGCTCAGGTGAGACTTGTGGAGCAAGCCGACTGTCCTGGATGAACATTGTTGTGTCCTGGAGTATCTATCAGAGATGTGACCCCTTTGCTGGGTGGATATAACAGCAGAGATACAACAAATATCTCTATATCTATGCTTAATGTACTGGACAAATGGTTCAGTTAACACAACTTCATGAGGCATGTTATGTCAGTGTCATACTAGCTAGTGTGTGGACTGAAATTCCATTTATGCCTGAATGAACGGATGCTTTTATTTCCATAGATTCACCTAGTGTGTATGTACTGAATCATTCCACTATTGGATTGTGCATGCACGGTCATGCAGCCGCGCATGTGTGGGATAGACACTCACCTATTCTAACCTGCAGTATTTAAAACCTGACTTCGCGGTCGACAGGATTCGAACCTATGCGGGAAATCCCATCTGATTTCGAGTCAGACCCCTTAACCACTCGGGCACGACCGCATGAAAGTGCACTCGGACAAACACAACTAGGACGACGCCTGGGACATGCTTGTAGACGAGCCTGACCTGTATCTCATCCAAAACGACTCTCCATGCATGGGCGCGCAGGTTAATCGAACCAGCTACATGTTTATGTAAGCAATAATTAAAATCCCACAGATAAACTCTTTATTATGGATAATATATCACATTATGAATATATATATATATAATTTCTTTATTTCTCTAAATCTATATATTATGCATTGCACACATAAACACACACACATGTATATGTGCATATATATGCATATGATATGTATGTGTGCTATATACGATGAATATATGCAATGAATATATACAATCGTCTGCACTGTGGCTCGTGAAAAACCATAAAGTAGATTGTTTTTTGCGAGATTTATTGTTGTTCACTAAGATGCTGCTCACCCCCAAGCAACCCTCCTGTGTAAGCACAGACGTGATCTGTATGTATGTACTATCCTGGCTAGGGTATGGATGGGTAGTATCTGGGATGACCAAAAGGCTGGACATCTTCCCATCGGGCCTTTGCTGTAGGCAGATATTTACCTATATGCATATCTACATATAGACATCCGTCCATAATATACGTAGATACAACATGGGTACAAAAACCCAAAACCCAAAACACTAAAACCCGACATACCCAAGCAATAGTGGATGATTCCATTGACCCCCTCACAAATGAAACCACTCCAGCCACAGCATGCAGATGCTCATGCTCCACCCTGCCTCAAAATATGTATGTTATGTACACTACACAGGGCCGCATTTTTAGATAGATAGAAGCAAGCCCATGTACATTTTATGTAGGATCCTTTTCAGAGTCAGCTAGGTATCAGGGAGTGCGTGGTATATATGACGCACCGCACGTGGCATTATGATTGATTTCCAAAACGAGCAAGATCTTTCATCTCCTGACGCGGTCGACAGGATTCGAACCTATGCGGGAGATCCCATCTGATTTCTAGTCAGACCCCTTAACCACTCGGGCACGACCACATGGATGAGCAAACACACCTGCATTATTGGATTATCCACAGCTGCGCGTCCACAATCACAGACACACCCCAAAGTGCGAACAAGCAAGCATTCCAAATGCATGTCTGGATGAAACCACATACACGCCAGCCGTCGCTCGTTCATGCTCATGCTAGCTGGAAGGTACACACACGCACGAAACCAAGCAAGCAAGCTCTGTAGTACATATCCTGGGGTGTCTCGCTATGGGTAGTATCTGGGATGACCAGTTACCTGGACATCTTTCAATCGAGCCTTTGCTGGACGGATATAACAGAGATACAACAAGCTCATATGTACATGCAGGTAGCTAGGTAAGGGGAAGACACTGCAGCATTATTGTAATAATATGTATCGATCTCAATAAAATGTGTGATGACTGGTATAAGACCACCATGATTATAAAGCTAAGGCCGAGCACACAATCCAACAGATAGATTGCATTATTGATTGATTGATGGTGATTGATCCCCAACTGTTCAGCAACCACGCACCACATATATACATGCATGATGGCAGTCAAAAGCAGATGCACACACACAGAATAGGCTGACTAAGGGTAGGCTATGATGAACTTAGCCACTACTGTATATCCACTTATATATTATATATATATATATATGTGTGTGTGTGTGTCTGAGTCATTAGGTAGCTTTAAGGAGCAAGTCATGGATTTGGCTGCTGGCTGCTTCAGGCTTGGTTGCATGCACCACTACTACAACATGTCGTCGTTATGGTACGAAGTGCATATTGGAATGACATCAATATCCTCGTAAACCTAAATGTTTTATAATCTAATATTGAATTTAATAATAACCTAATCCGTAGTGTAAAACCTAATCTTTTAATTGTGTTCATTATTATCTGCCGTTCTCGCAGGGCTCAGGTGAGACTTGTGGAGCAAGCCGACTGACCTGGATGAACATTGTTGTGTCCTGGAGTATCTATCAGAGATGTGACCCCTTTGCTGGGTGGATATAACAGCAGAGATACAACAAATATCTCTATATCTATGCTTAATGTACTGGACAAATGGTTCAGTTAACACAACTTCATGAGGCATGTTATGTCAGTGTCATACTAGCTAGTGTGTGGACTGAAATTCCATTTATGCCTGAATGAACGGATGCTTTTATTTCCATAGATTCACCTAGTGTGTATGTACTGAATCATTCCACTATTGGATTGTGCATGCACGGTCATGCAGCCGCGCATGTGTGGGATAGACACTCACCTATTCTAACCTGCAGTATTTAAAACCTGACTTCGCGGTCGACAGGATTCGAACCTATGCGGGAAATCCCATCTGATTTCGAGTCAGACCCCTTAACCACTCGGGCACGACCGCATGAAAGTGCACTCGGACAAACACAACTAGGACGACGCCTGGGACATGCTCGTAGACGAGCCTGACCTGTATCTCATCCAAAACGACTCTCCATGCATGGGCGCGCAGGTTAATCGAACCAGCTACATGTTTATGTAAGCAATAATTAAAATCCCACAGATAAACTCTTTATTATGGATAATATATCACATTATGAATATATATATATATATAATTTCTTTATTTCTCTAAATCTATATATTATGCATTGCACACATAAACACACACACATGTATATGTGCATATATATGCATATGATATGTATGTGTGCTATATACGATGAATATATACAATGAATATATACAATCGTCTGCACTGTGGCTCGTGAAAAACCATAAAGTAGATTGTTTTTTGCGAGATTTATTGTTGTTCACTAAGATGCTGCTCACCCCCAAGCAACCCTCCTGTGTAAGCACAGACGTGATCTGTATGTATGTACTATCCTGGCTAGGGTATGGATGGGTAGTATCTGGGATGACCAAAAGGCTGGACATCTTCCCATCGGGCCTTTGCTGTAGGCAGATATTTACCTATATGCATATCTACATATAGACATCCGTCCATAATATACGTAGATACAACATGGGTACAAAAACCCAAAACCCAAAACACTAAAACTCGACATACCCAAGCAATAGTGGATGATTCCATTGACCCCCTCACAAATGAAACCACTCCAGCCACAGCATGCAGATGCTCATGCTCCACCCTGCCTCAAAATATGTATGTTATGTACACTACACAGGGCCGCATTTTTAGATAGATAGAAGCAAGCCCATGTACATTTGGTGTAGGATCCTTTTCAGAGTCAGCTAGGTATCAGGGAGTGCGTGGTATATATGACGCACCGCACGTGGCATTATGATTGATTTCCAAAACGAGCAAGATCTTTCATCTCCTGACGCGGTCGACAGGATTCGAACCTATGCGGGAGATCCCATCTGATTTCTAGTTAGACCCCTTAACCACTCGGGCACGACCGCATGGATGAGCAAACACACCTGCATTATTGGATTATCCACAGCTGCGCGTCCACAATCACAGACACACCCCAAAGTGCGAACAAGCAAGCATTCCAAATGCATGTCTGGATGAAACCACATACACGCCAGCCGTCGCTCGTTCATGCTCATGCTAGCTGGAAGGTACACACACGCACGAAACCAAGCAAGCAAGCTCTGTAGTACATATCCTGGGGTGTCTCGCTATGGGTAGTATCTGGGATGACCAGTTACCTGGACATCTTTCAATCGAGCCTTTGCTGGACGGATATAACAGAGATACAACAAGCTCATATGTACATGCAGGTAGCTAGGTAAGGGGAAGACACTGCAGCATTATTGTAATAATATGTATCGATCTCAATAAAATGTGTGATGACTGGTATAAGACCACCATGATTATAAAGCTAAGGCCGAGCACACAATCCAACAGATAGATTGCATTATTGATTGATTGATGGTGATTGATCCCCAACTGTTCAGCAACCACGCACCACATATATACATGCATGATGGCAGTCAAAAGCAGATGCACACACACAGAATAGGCTGACTAAGGGTAGGCTATGATGAACTTAGCCACTACTGTATATCCACTTATATATTATATATATATATATGTGTGTGTGTGTCTGAGTCATTAGGTAGCTTTAAGGAGCAAGTCATGGATTTGGCTGCTGGCTGCTTCAGGCTTGGTTGCATGCACCACTACTACAACATGTCGTCGTTATGGTACGAAGTGCATATTGGAATGACATCAATATCCTCGTAAACCTAAATGTTTTATAATCTAATATTGAATTTAATAATAACCTAATCCGTAGTGTAAAACCTAATCTTTTAATTGTGTTCATTATTATCTGCCGTTCTCGCAGGGCTCAGGTGAGACTTGTGGAGCAAGCCGACTGTCCTGGATGAACATTGTTGTGTCCTGGAGTATCTATCAGAGATGTGACCCCTTTGCTGGTTGGATATAACAGCAGAGATACAACAAATATCTCTATATCTATGCTTAATGTGTTGTACCACGCGTCACTTTTCCTAAGCTCTGCTAGAGTTGCACCCACCATCGCTCTGTCGCGCTCGACACCACGTCACCCTGTCGTACGTGGACACTGTGGAGCGATACGGCACTATCGTACTCGGAATGGTACGGCACTGTCGTATGTGGACGCGGTGGAGCGATACGGCACTATCGTACGGTACGGCACGGTACGACGGTACGGCACGGTACGACGGTACGGCACCGATGACGTCAGCTGTCGTACGTGGACACGGTGGAGCGATACGGCAATGATGACGTCACTGCCGTACGTGGACACGGTGGAGCGATACGGCATGGATGACGTCATCTGTCGTACGTGGACACGCGTGGAGTAGTACGGCAGCGGGCGCGGCGCGATCGCACGCATGTCACGCAGCACGTCGCACCGCACACGCTAGGCGCACTGGCTAAGGGCACAAGCGACCCGCAATGAGCATATCGTCTAAGGCACTGTGCACAACGCTGCAAGCATGCATTGCGTGATCGGCATCGCGATAAGTGCGCATGGTCCGGCGACTTGGTCGCGGACAACCTAGAATGCATGAGGCATCGCATAACAACGCGAACTAACGATAACACGTGCGTTATGCATACGCGCGCGCACGAGCACGATAAAGCGAGCGCACCTTGGGGTCGCGAGGCAATGGCTCGAGCGATGCGGCGCGTCGAATGCAACACTACGCGCGATGGCGTAGTCGGCACCTTTACGCGAGTAAAGAACATTGCATTATTGCTATGACGGCTTATATAGCAATATCCGCACGCGGGATCACGGTAGTACACTTACTACTTGCAGATCTCTTGTACCGTGAACCGTCGCTGCGAGTATATCTGCTATACGCATTGACGGCCTAAGTGGAGAATCACCACGCGAACACTACGATTGATGTTTACACAAGCTAACCGCGCTTTGGTTGAGCTTACGCCTTTTATATCGCTTATGGTCGTATTTCCTGGATAAGCCCGAGCACCGATTCGCATCGGTTAGATGATGATTGCCTCGGCTAGGCACTGATAGCCTATCACGTCATCTTCGCCTGTCTTGGAATATACGTTGTAACTCCTCGCATCGAAGACTTCCGCTGCCTCGATTGGTACGTTCTGGTATAATCGAGCATGATGCACTGGGCCTGGTTCTCCGCAGAATCAATGGGCGGTTATGAGGAGTGATACAACAAGTTTGGTAGCGAGACGCAAGGTTCGTTCACGGCCTGCTGTCTCACCCTGATCTCTTCCGTAAGTAGGTCATTCATATGGCTGGAGTCAGCGATGGCAATCCTAGTCCTTTGGATACATTCGCGGAGGAGCTTGGCCGAGCTGTGATGGCCGCGGCCGCCTCTGGTCTGTAATTGCCCTGCTGCTCTTGCATTGTCATTCGTTTTGCCTGTTCGAAGTACGTGCTTCTGAGCTGCAGGTGAATCGAACCGAGTCTCACTCGCTGCTGCATCGACTGATTCGAATCCGAGTCCGGATCAGTTGCGGGCGCTTATTGCGCGCACACGCGAAGTGCGAGACTCTTTGGACGGATACTTGCTGTATCTGCAGGGAGCGCTTTCCGTCGGTAGGCTTAAAAACCGTCTGATTGTCGCTCGACCGATACCTGTGTGAGAGTGCCTTTATCGCACGAGGTTGTGACCGGTCAGTCGCCGATTTACCATGGCATCTGGTAGCGGTGATGTAGGGCTAGTAGTGGGGGACGGTCGTGCCGACACGTCCGTCGTCCCTGAGACATCTCGGAGGGGCCCTTACACGCATGTTGTTGACGGTGTCCGAGATCCCCCTGCGCTACTAGACCCACGGACTCCCATCCATCCGACTGTTCCTGTCACGGCAGCCGAAGCAGGCCCCGTTGGACGCGAGGAGCAGAGGGGTCCGTCTGCACCCCTTCGTCAAGGTCGATCTGACGATGAAGAAGAGGTGATGAAACTGTCGCTTCCTGTCCCGAAATTAGACATCCCGCCTGACGCGAAACAAAAGATTGCGGGGCGAAGCATTGCTGATACAACTCGTGCATACCTGCGTGATGTCCGCTTGTACTTGCGGTTGGTCCGTGGCGGTGATCGTGACCCTGCGAAATGCTATCTCGTCGGGAACACCCTCGCGGGTGAGGTGAAGGCATGGTACGATCAATGGACGATGGCAAGGCAGACATACACGTTTGAGGAGTTGGCCCGTGCTTTGCTTGCGCGCTTCGCTCCCGAGGTTCAATCGTTAAGTGCTAAGGCTCGCAGTACGTTAGCATCTGGCACATATCGCATGCGCCCTGATGAAACAGTACCCGCGTACCAGTCGCGCTATGAGGCCCTGATCACGCCCATCGGTAACCTGACGGAGGAGGACCGCATCTTTTGGTTTCAGCGTGGATTGTCTGAGGTCCTGGCGCAGCAATGTGCCACGGACTTGGCGGGAAAGGACTTTGGGTCCTATGAGGATTTGGTGCAATTCGCGCAAGGGGTCGAGAAGCGTCTCTTAGCTGGCCAGCGTGCTATTAAACCTGTCCCTCGTGCTAATGCCATGCGAGTGCAGGATCCGGCGTCTGACGCTGCGGCCATGGACCAGGGGGCCGAAACGGAGCGTCGAACGCCAACGGCAGCAGTGACCACCGTTCGTACGGACCGCGGTCACGGCGTTCGCGGCGCTTCCGGATCGGGTAACCGCAAAGGGTCAACCGGCGCAGGTCAACGCGCGGATCCAGCCAAGGGCAAGAGGAAAGGGGGTTCGCCGTCTGCAGCGGCTGCGCACGAAGCTAAGAACGAGACCAAGCGGCAACGCACCAGCGACGGTTGGTTGGATAAATGGGGTTGCACGCACTCCGAGCTTGCGCGTCGGAAGAGCAAGAAGGTTTGCCTGAGATGCGCGTCGGCGGAACATCCTACGAGGGAGTGTCCGCACCTACCACCTTTGGCTCAGCGGCCGAAGTAGGGGATTGCCCAGGATGGCTCGGAGGGGACTCCACCTGGGAAGTCGGAACTAGAGGGTGGGCGGTTGTCGTCCGTGCGGCAAGCCGTGAGGGCACCGTTGCCTTCGGTCCTTGAACAAATCGAACGCGCGATTGGACGTCGATTGTCGCTCGACGGTCGCTCAGGACGTGTAGGTTTTGACTCGCTGTGTAACCTGTATGCACCGAGTAAACCGCTGGCGTCTATCGATTTGTTAGGCCACACCGTTTTGTTCCTCCCCTCATCTCTGCGCGAGCTGTCAGTGCAGCTGACCTTCTATAGGAGAAGTAGGCGTCAACGTCCAGACACTGCCGCTTGCGTCCTTCTGCCCGCTTATAGTCGGCGAAAAGCCTCGACTTTGCTAACGGGTATGCGGAAAGTCTGCCGGTTCGAGCCGGGCACCGTTTTGTATAACGGTGTTGATTTAGCAGGTGCACCTGTTCCGTTGTCGGTCCAGGCCTACGCCGTTGACGTTTGGTACGATGCTCCTGCACCTCATTCTGAGGGTTCTGCCGAACGTTTCGAACCCGCCCTGAGCGTCTTGCTTTCGTCCGCAGAGTCGGTACCGGCAGACAATCGGGTTCCTTTGATTCAGGTCGATCTTGCTGGTCGCACCCTGAAGGCGCTCGTCGATACCGGCGCCAGTGACGACTTCATCTCATCGGCAGAGGTGAATGCATTGGGTCTGCGCCCACAGTCGTCGGAATGGTCGCAGGTTACCCTCGCGGATGGGGGTAAGCAACCCATATTGGGCAGGGTCACCCTTCGCCTGTGTATAGGTCCTCTGCGTATTACGACCCAACCTTATGTGTTGCGTGAGCTGACTGATGCTGCGACATATATACTGGGGTCCTCAACATTACGGCAGTATGGGGCCGGCATTGACCTAGAGTCTGGAACCCTTCGCCTTCGTAAGGGGACTCTGTCGTGCAAAGTACCCTTCGTGCCGTTTGCAAGTGTTGAGCCAGAGGGGGGTAAGTCTGAGGCGGAGCCTGTGGTTAACTACGCTGTGAAAGCCATGGGGCAGCGTACTGAACCCAAGCCAGTCGGGCGTAAAGAGGCCATCCGGATGATCCGGAAGGGTGCCCACGGACTGCTTGTGAGGCCTAGGTTGCATTTGAATGCGACGACCGCTCAGTCTTCTTTGGATCCTGAGGTTGAAGCCTTGCTCACAGGGTACGCAGACGTTTTTCGTGACGTACCTGGGCTTCCTCCTTTGCGTCCCGTGGACCATACCATCCCACTCGTACCCGGCGCTCAGCCTGTGTCAAGACCTATGTACAGGTTAAGTCCTCTGGAGTTGGACGAGGTGAAGCGCCAGGTAACTGATCTGCTCGCAAAGGGTATGATTCGCCCCAGCACGTCTCCGTATTCTGCGCCGATTCTGTTTGTCGGCAAGAAGGATGGGAGCTTGCGCATGTGCATCGATTACAGGGGGTTGAATGCGACGACGGTCAAAAACCGTTACCCATTGCCGCGCGTGGACGACCTGCTCGATAAGCTAAAGGGCTCGGCCTACTTCAGCTCGATCGACTTGCAACAGGGATACAATCAGATTCGCATCGCCGCGTCTGATGTGCCGAAAACTGCTTTTCGGACGCCCTTTGGTCACTTCGAGTACACGGTCTTGTCGTTCGGGTTGACTAATGCCCCTGCGACGTTTCAGGCGGTCATGGATCGCATGTTTAGACCGTATATTGACAGGTTCGTCGTTTGCTACTTGGACGACATCCTGGTCTACTCCAAGACGCGCGAGGAGCATCTGGAGCATCTTAAGCTTGTGCTTGAGGTGTTGAGGCGGGAGCAATTGTTTGCGAAGCGCGCCAAATGCTTTTGGGCGCAGCCTCAGGTAGAGTACTTGGGCCACATCGTGTCGGCCACCGGCGTCAAGATGGACCCGCGGAAGGTAGCCGTGGTTCACGACTGGCCAGCGCCTCGGAACCTTCAGGAGCTCCGTAGCTTCCTCGGCTTGACCAATTATTTCCGTAAGTTCATCAAGCAGTACTCTGTCCTTTCGGCCCCGCTCACTGATTTGACGCGTAAGGGAGCTTTCGATTCGCCTGGTGCATGGACGCCCGAGTGTCAGCTGGCGTTCGAGGAGCTAAAGCGTGTCGTTGCCGACGACGTTACCCTTGCGTTCCCCGACTACTCGTTGCCGTTTCGCGTCGAAGTGTTTTCGGATGCTTCGTTGTATGGGAGCGGCGCTGTACTGTTGCAGGAAGGGCGACCGATCGCCTTCACGAGTAAGAAGTTTACGGGCGCAGAAACCCGTTACACTACAGGGGAGCAGGAGCTGCTAGCGGTCTTGCATGCGCTTAAGGAGTGGCGTTGTTACCTAGAGGGACGACCCTTCACCCTTAAGACTGACCACAAGCCCCTGACGTTTTTGCAAAGCGTCCCCACGTTGAACCGGCGACAAGCGAGGTGGATGGAGTACCTCGCGCGGTTTGACTGCATCTGGGAGCACGTTGCCGGTCGGATTAACATCGCCGACGCTCTCAGTCGACATCCGTCGCTACACGCTGCGATTTTGGCGGCGCCTGTCCAACGTCCACCGACCCCGGACGTGCCTCTGTCCTCGGACCTCGCTGCTCGCCTGAAGACTGCCTATGCGAGCGACTCCTGGTTCGCTTCGCCCGGCAATGTTGAACACCTACGCAAGCAGGATGGTCTCTGGCTACGGACGGAAGGATCGACGACTCAGATCGTCGTACCTAACGACGATTCCCTTCGTCGCGATATCCTTTCCCGTTTCCATGAGGATCCGTTGGCAGGACACCCAGGTAGCACGCGGCTGGTCGAGTTAGTGCGACGCTCGTTCTGGTGGTCTCGTCTGGCGAGAGATGCCGAGAACTTCGTGCAGACATGCAGTTTGTGCCAGCGCAACAAGGCTTTGTCCGGTAGGGGCCAGGGGTTGCTGCAACCATTGCCTGTTCCTGATGCGCCTTGGGAAAGTGTTTCCATGGACTTCGTAGTCGCGCTGCCCAAAACTGAGGGAGGGTACGACTCGGTGCTTGTCATGGTCGACCGTTTGACTAAGATGGTTCACCTTGCACCTACCACGTCGACCTGCACTGCTGAGCAGACTGCACGCCTGTTTTTCGATAACGTGGTTCGGTTGCACGGCGTCCCTAAGAACGTGGTCTCGGACCGTGGCGGCAGAGTTCGCGATTAACAATGCTGTTAATCGGTCGACAGGTCAGAGTCCGTTCTTTCTGACTTATGGGTTTCACCCGGCGCTACCTGTGTGGCGTGAGCTGGAGGTGTATGTCCCTGCGGCTAAGACCTTTGCCAAGACGTTCTTATCCCGAATCACAGACGCGAAGTCGTGTTTGGACGCGGCGCAGCAACGAGCAACGGAGTACTACAACAAGTCCAAGCGGGACGTGGTCTTTTCGGAAGGACAGATGGTTCTGCTGAGCACTAAGAACCTGCGTTCCTTTGCCGAGGGGCCCCGTAAGCTTTTGCCCCGCTGGATTGGTCCGTACCCCGTTGTGCGCATGGTCGGGAACGCAGCCGTCGAGCTCGCGTTGCCCTCTAACATGAACATCCACCCTACGTTCCACGTGTCACTTGTTCGTCCGTATCGCGGCACGGAACCCGCGCCTGTCACCACTGATACCCCTGCAGCAGTCGAACCGGGTCCTGAGACTTGGGCCGCAGGCAAGCAGAAGGTATACGACGTGGAGCGCATCTTGGACTACCGCACTCGACGTGTGGGTAGACACCGGCGCAAGCGCACCGTGCACGAGTATCTGGTCAAGTGGACGGACTACTCAAGTGAGCACAACTCGTGGGAACCTGCGCGCAATTTCTCCCCGGAAATGGCGCCCATCCTCGAGGAGGCTAGGTTGCGTGCCACGCGATCTCAGTAGCTCTTGTCGCCTGAGCGGCAGCGAGGACGCTGCCTATGGGGGGGGGGAATAATTGTTGTACCACGCGTCACTTTTCCTAAGCTCTGCTAGAGTTGCACCCACCATCGCTCTGTCGCGCTCGACACCACGTCACCCTGTCGTACGTGGACACTGTGGAGGATACGGCACTATCGTACTCGGAATGGTACGGCACTGTCGTATGTGGACGCGGTGGAGCGATACGGCACTATCGTACGGTACGGCACGGTACGACGGTACGGCACGGTATGACGGTACGGCACGGTACGACGGTACGGCACCGATGACGTCAGCTGTCGTACGTGGACGCGGTGGAGCGATACGGCAATGATGACGTCACTGTCGTACGTGGACACGGTGGAGCGATACGGCAATGATGACGTCACTGTCGTACGTGGACACGGTGGAGCGATACGGCAATGATGACGTCACTGCCGTACGTGGACGCGGTGGAGCGATACGGCATGGATGACGTCAGCTGTCGTACGTGGACACGCGTGGAGTAGTACGGCAGCGGGCGCGGCGCGATCGCACGCATGTCACGCAGCACGTCGCACCGCACACGCTAGGCGCACTGGCTAAGGGCACAAGCGACCCGCAATGAGCATATCGCCTAAGGCACTGTGCACAACGCTGCAAGCATGCATTGCGTGATCGGCATCGCGATAAGTGCGCATGGTCCGGCGACTTGGTCGCGGACAACCTAGAATGCATGAGGCATCACATAACAACGCGAACTAACGATAACACGTGCGTTATGCATACGCGCGCGCACGAGCACGATAAAGCGAGCGCACCTTGGGGTCGCGAGGCAATGGCTCGAGCGATGCGGCGCGTCGAATGCAACACTACGCGCGATGGCGTAGTCGGCACCTTTACGCGAGTAAAGAACATTGCATTATTGCTATGACGGCTTATATAGCAATATCCGCACGCGGGATCACGGTAGTACACTTACTACTTGCAGATCTCTTGTACCGCGAACCGTCGCTGCGAGTATATCTGCTATACGCATTGACGGCCTAAGTGGAGAATCACCACGCGAACACTACGATTGATGTTTACACAAGCTAACCGCGCTTTGGTTGAGCTTACGCCTTTTATATCGCTTATGGTCGTATTTCCTGGATAAGCCCGAGCACCGATTCGCATCGGTTAGATGATGATTGCCTCGGCTAGGCACTGATAGCCTATCACGTCATCTTCGCCTGTCTTGGAATATACGTTGTAACTCCTCGCATCGACGACTTCCGCTGCCTCGATTGGTACGTTCTGGTATAATCGAGCATGATGCACTGGGCCTGGTTCTCCGCAGAATCAATGGGCGGTTATGAGGAGTGATACAACATAATGTACTGGACAAATGGTTCAGTTAACACAACTTCATGAGGCATGTTATGTCAGTGTCATACTAGCTAGTGTGTGGACTGAAATTCCATTTATGCCTGAATGAACGGATGCTTTTATTTCCATAGATTCACCTAGTGTGTATGTACTGAATCATTCCACTATTGGATTGTGCATGCACGGTCATGCAGCCGCGCATGTGTGGGATAGACACTCACCTATTCTAACCTGCAGTATTTAAAACCTGACCTCGCGGTCGACAGGATTCGAACCTATGCGGGAAATCCCATCTGATTTCGAGTCAGACCCCATAACCACTCGGGCACGACCGCATGAAAGTGCACTCGGACAAACACAACTAGGACGACGCCTGGGACATGCTCGTAGACGAGCCTGACCTGTATCTCATCCAAAACGACTCTCCATGCATGGGCGCGCAGGTTAATCGAACCAGCTACATGTTTATGTAAGCAATAATTAAAATCCCACAGATAAACTCTTTATTATGGATAATATATCACATTATGAATATATATATATATATATATATATATATAATTTCTTTATTTCTCTAAATCTATATATTATGCATTGCACACATAAACACACACACATGTATATGTGCATATATATGCATATGATATGTATGTGTGCTATATACGATGAATATATACAATGAATATATACAATCGTCTGCACTGTGGCTCGTGAAAAACCATAAAGTAGATTGTTTTTTGCGAGATTTATTGTTGTTCACTAAGATGCTGCTCACCCCCAAGCAACCCTCCTGTGTAAGCACAGACGTGATCTGTATGTATGTACTATCCTGGCTAGGGTATGGATGGGTAGTATCTGGGATGACCAAAAGGCTGGACATCTTCCCATCGGGCCTTTGCTGTAGGCAGATATTTACCTATATGCATATCTACATATAGACATCCATCCATAATATACGATATAGATACAACATGGGTACAAAAACCCAAAACCCAAAACACTAAAACCCGACATACCCAAGCAATAGTGGATGATTCCATTGACCCCCTCACAAATGAAACCACTCCAGCCACAGCATGCAGATGCTCATGCTCCACCCTGCCTCAAAATATGTATGTTATGTACACTACACAGGGCCGCATTTTTAGATAGATAGAAGCAAGCCCATGTACATTTGGTGTAGGATCCTTTTCAGAGTCAGCTAGGTATCAGGGAGTGCGTGGTATATATGACGCACCGCACGTGGCATTATGATTGATTTCCAAAACGAGCAAGATCTTTCATCTCCTGACGCGGTCGACAGGATTCGAACCTATGCGGGAGATGCCATCTGATTTCTAGTCAGACCCCTTAACCACTCGGGCACGACCGCATGGATGAGCAAACACACCTGCATTATTGCATTATCCACAGCTGCGCGTCCACAATCACAGACACACCCCAAAGTGCGAACAAGCAAGCATTCCAAATGCATGTCTGGATGAAACCACATACACGCCAGCCGTCGCTCGTTCATGCTCATGCTAGCTGGAAGGTACACACACGCACGAAACCAAGCAAGCAAGCTCTGTAGTACATATCCTGGGGTGTCTCGCTATGGGTAGTATCTGGGATGACCAGTTACCTGGACATCTTTCAATCGAGCCTTTGCTGGACGGATATAACAGAGATACAACAAGCTCATATGTACATGCAGGTAGCTAGGTAAGGGGAAGACACTGCAGCATTATTGTAATAATATGTATCGATCTCAATAAAATGTGTGATGACTGGTATAAGACCACCATGATTATAAAGCTAAGGCCGAGCACACAATCCAACAGATAGATTGCATTATTGATTGATTGATGGTGATTGATCCCCAACTGTTCAGCAACCACGCACCACATATATACATGCATGATGGCAGTCAAAAGCAGATGCACACACACAGAATAGGCTGACTAAGGGTAGGCTATGATGAACTTAGCCACTACTGTATATCCACTTATATATATATATATATTATATATATATGTGTGTGTGTGTGTGTCTGAGTCATTAGGTAGCTTTAAGGAGCAAGTCATGGATTTGGCTGCTGGCTGCTTCAGGCTTGGTTGCATGCACCACTACTACAACATGTCGTCGTTATGGTACGAAGTGCATATTGGAATGACATCAATATCCTCGTAAACCTAAATGTTTTATAATCTAATATTGAATTTAATAATAACCTAATCCGTAGTGTAAAACCTAATCTTTTAATTGTGTTCATTATTATCTGCCGTTCTCGCAGGGCTCAGGTGAGACTTGTGGAGCAAGCCGACTGACCTGGATGAACATTGTTGTGTCCTGGAGTATCTATCAGAGATGTGACCCCTTTGCTGGGTGGATATAACAGCAGAGATACAACAAATATCTCTATATCTATGCTTAATGTACTGGACAAATGGTTCAGTTAACACAACTTCATGAGGCATGTTATGTCAGTGTCATACTAGCTAGTGTGTGGACTGAAATTCCATTTATGCCTGAATGAACGGATGCTTTTATTTCCATAGATTCACCTAGTGTGTATGTACTGAATCATTCCACTATTGGATTGTGCATGCACGGTCATGCAGCCGCGCATGTGTGGAATAGACACTCACCTATTCTAACCTGCAGTATTTTAAACCTGACCTCGCGGTCGACAGGATTCGAACCTATGCGGGAAATCCCATCTGATTTCGAGTCAGACCCCTTAACCACTCGGGCACGACCGCATGAAAGTGCACTCGGACAAACACAACTAGGACGACGCCTGGGACATGCTCGTAGACGAGCCTGACCTGTATCTCATCCAAAACGACTCTCCATGCATGGGCGCGCAGGTTAATCGAACCAGCTACATGTTTATGTAAGCAATAATTAAAATCCCACAGATAAACTCTTTATTATGGATAATATATCACATTATGAATATATATATATATATATATATATATAATTTCTTTATTTCTCTAAATCTATATATTATGCATTGCACACATAAACACACACACATGTATATGTGCATATATATGCATATGATATGTATGTGTGCTATATACGATGAATATATACAATGAATATATACAATCGTCTGCACTGTGGCTCGTGAAAAACCATAAAGTAGATTGTTTTTTGCGAGATTTATTGTTGTTCACTAAGATGCTGCTCACCCCCAAGCAACCCTCCTGTGTAAGCACAGACGTGATCTGTATGTATGTACTATCCTGGCTAGGGTATGGATGGGTAGTATCTGGGATGACCAAAAGGCTGGACATCTTCCCATCGGGCCTTTGCTGTAGGCAGATATTTACCTATATGCATATCTACATATAGACATCCGTCCATAATATACGATATAGATACAACATGGGTACAAAAACCCAAAACCCAAAACACTAAAACCCGACATACCCAAGCAATAGTGGATGATTCCATTGACCCCCTCACAAATGAAACCACTCCAGCCACAGCATGCAGATGCTCATGCTCCACCCTGCCTCAAAATATGTATGTTATGTACACTACACAGGGCCGCATTTTTAGATAGATAGAAGCAAGCCCATGTACATTTGGTGTAGGATCCTTTTCAGAGTCAGCTAGGTATCAGGGAGTGCGTGGTATATATGACGCACCGCACGTGGCATTATGATTGATTTCCAAAACGAGCAAGATCTTTCATCTCCTGACGCAGTCGACAGGATTCGAACCTATGCGGGAGATCCCATCTGATTTCTAGTCAGACCCCTTAACCACTCGGGCACGACCGCATGGATGAACAAACATACCTGCATTATTGCATTATCCACAGCTGCGCGTCCACAATCACAGACACACCCCAAAGTGCGAACAAGCAAGCATTCCAAATGCATGTCTGGATGAAACCACATACACGCCAGCCGTCGCTCGTTCATGCTCATGCTAGCTGGAAGGTACACACACGCACGAAACCAAGCAAGCAAGCTCTGTAGTACATATCCTGGGGTGTCTCGCTATGGGTAGTATCTGGGATGACCAGTTACCTGGACATCTTTCAATCGAGCCTTTGCTGGACGGATATAACAGAGATACAACAAGCTCATATGTACATGCAGGTAGCTAGGTAAGGGGAAGACACTGCAGCATTATTGTAATAATATGTATCGATCTCAATAAAATGTGTGATGACTGGTATAAGACCACCATGATTATAAAGCTAAGGCCGAGCACACAATCCAACAGATAGATTGCATTATTGATTGATTGATGGTGATTGATCCCCAACTGTTCAGCAACCACGCACCACATATATACATGCATGATGGCAGTCAAAAGCAGATGCACACACACAGAATAGGCTGACTAAGGGTAGGCTATGATGAACTTAGCCACTACTGTATATCCACTTATATTATATATATATATATATATATATGTGTGTGTGTGTCTGAGTCATTAGGTAGCTTTAAGGAGCAAGTCATGGATTTGGCTGCTGGCTGCTTCAGGCTTGGTTGCATGCACCACTACTACAACATGTCGTCGTTATGGTACGAAGTGCATATTGGAATGACATCAATATCCTCGTAAACCTAAATGTTTTATAATCTAATATTGAATTTAATAATAACCTAATCCGTAGTGTAAAACCTAATCTTTTAATTGTGTTCATTATTATCTGCCGTTCTCGCAGGGCTCAGGTGAGACTTGTGGAGCAAGCCGACTGACCTGGATGAACATTGTTGTGTCCTGGAGTATCTATCAGAGATGTGACCCCTTTGCTGGGTGGATATAACAGCAGAGATACAACAAATATCTCTATATCTATGCTTAATGTACTGGACAAATGGTTCAGTTAACACAACTTCATGAGGCATGTTATGTCAGTGTCATACTAGCTAGTGTGTGGACTGAAATTCCATTTATGCCTGAATGAACGGATGCTTTTATTTCCATAGATTCACCTAGTGTGTATGTACTGAATCATTCCACTATTGGATTGTGCATGCACGGTCATGCAGCCGCGCATGTGTGGGATAGACACTCACCTATTCTAACCTGCAGTATTTAAAACCTGACTTCGCGGTCGACAGGATTCGAACCTATGCGGGAAATCCCATCTGATTTCGAGTCAGACCCCTTAACCACTCGGGCACGACCGCATGAAAGTGCACTCGGACAAACACAACTAGGACGACGCCTGGGACATGCTCGTAGACGAGCCTGACCTGTATCTCATCCAAAACGACTCTCCATGCATGGGCGCGCAGGTTAATCGAACCAGCTACATGTTTATGTAAGCAATAATTAAAATCCCACAGATAAACTCTTTATTATGGATAATATATCACATTATGAATATATATATATATAATTTCTTTATTTCTCTAAATCTATATATTATGCATTGCACACATAAACACACACACATGTATATGTGCATATATATGCATATGATATGTATGTGTGCTATATACGATGAATATATACAATGAATATATACAATCGTCTGCACTGTGGCTCGTGAAAAACCATAAAGTAGATTGTTTTTTGCGAGATTTATTGTTGTTCACTAAGATGCTGCTCACCCCCAAGCAACCCTCCTGTGTAAGCACAGACGTGATCTGTATGTATGTACTATCCTGGCTAGGGTATGGATGGGTAGTATCTGGGATGACCAAAAGGCTGGACATCTTCCCATCGGGCCTTTGCTGTAGGCAGATATTTACCTATATGCATATCTACATATAGACATCCGTCCATAATATACGTAGATACAACATGGGTACAAAAACCCAAAACCCAAAACACTAAAACTCGACATACCCAAGCAATAGTGGATGATTCCATTGACCCCCTCACAAATGAAACCACTCCAGCCACAGCATGCAGATGCTCATGCTCCACCCTGCCTCAAAATATGTATGTTATGTACACTACACAGGGCCGCATTTTTAGATAGATAGAAGCAAGCCCATGTACATTTGGTGTAGGATCCTTTTCAGAGTCAGCTAGGTATCAGGGAGTGCGTGGTATATATGACGCACCGCACGTGGCATTATGATTGATTTCCAAAACGAGCAAGATCTTTCATCTCCTGACGCGGTCGACAGGATTCGAACCTATGCGGGAGATCCCATCTGATTTCTAGTCAGACCCCTTAACCACTCGGGCACGACCGCATGGATGAGCAAACACACCTGCATTATTGGATTATCCACAGCTGCGCGTCCACAATCACAGACACACCCCAAAGTGCGAACAAGCAAGCATTCCAAATGCATGTCTGGATGAAACCACATACACGCCAGCCGTCGCTCGTTCATGCTCATGCTAGCTGGAAGGTACACACACGCACGAAACCAAGCAAGCAAGCTCTGTAGTACATATCCTGGGGTGTCTCGCTATGGGTAGTATCTGGGATGACCAGTTACCTGGACATCTTTCAATCGAGCCTTTGCTGGACGGATATAACAGAGATACAACAAGCTCATATGTACATGCAGGTAGCTAGGTAAGGGGAAGACACTGCAGCATTATTGTAATAATATGTATCGATCTCAATAAAATGTGTGATGACTGGTATAAGACCACCATGATTATAAAGCTAAGGCCGAGCACACAATCCAACAGATAGATTGCATTATTGATTGATTGATGGTGATTGATCCCCAACTGTTCAGCAACCACGCACCACATATATACATGCATGATGGCAGTCAAAAGCAGATGCACACACACAGAATAGGCTGACTAAGGGTAGGCTATGATGAACTTAGCCACTACTGTATATCCACTTATATATTATATATATATATATGTGTGTGTGTGTCTGAGTCATTAGGTAGCTTTAAGGAGCAAGTCATGGATTTGGCTGCTGGCTGCTTCAGGCTTGGTTGCATGCACCACTACTACAACATGTCGTCGTTATGGTACGAAGTGCATATTGGAATGACATCAATATCCTCGTAAACCTAAATGTTTTATAATCTAATATTGAATTTAATAATAACCTAATCCGTAGTGTAAAACCTAATCTTTTAATTGTGTTCATTATTATCTGCCGTTCTCGCAGGGCTCAGGTGAGACTTGTGGAGCAAGCCGACTGTCCTGGATGAACATTGTTGTGTCCTGGAGTATCTATCAGAGATGTGACCCCTTTGCTGGTTGGATATAACAGCAGAGATACAACAAATATCTCTATATCTATGCTTAATGTGTTGTACCACGCGTCACTTTTCCTAAGCTCTGCTAGAGTTGCACCCACCATCGCTCTGTCGCGCTCGACACCACGTCACCCTGTCGTACGTGGACACTGTGGAGCGATACGGCACTATCGTACTCGGAATGGTACGGCACTGTCGTATGTGGACGCGGTGGAGCGATACGGCACTATCGTACGGTACGGCACGGTACGACGGTACGGCACGGTACGACGGTACGGCACCGATGACGTCAGCTGTCGTACGTGGACACGGTGGAGCGATACGGCAATGATGACGTCACTGCCGTACGTGGACACGGTGGAGCGATACGGCATGGATGACGTCATCTGTCGTACGTGGACACGCGTGGAGTAGTACGGCAGCGGGCGCGGCGCGATCGCACGCATGTCACGCAGCACGTCGTACCGCACACGCTAGGCGCACTGGCTAAGGGCACAAGCGACCCGCAATGAGCATATCGTCTAAGGCACTGTGCACAACGCTGCAAGCATGCATTGCGTGATCGGCATCGCGATAAGTGCGCATGGTCCGGCGACTTGGTCGCGGACAACCTAGAATGCATGAGGCATCGCATAACAACGCGAACTAACGATAACACGTGCGTTATGCATACGCGCGCGCACGAGCACGATAAAGCGAGCGCACCTTGGGGTCGCGAGGCAATGGCTCGAGCGATGCGGCGCGTCGAATGCAACACTACGCGCGATGGCGTAGTCGGCACCTTTACGCGAGTAAAGAACATTGCATTATTGCTATGACGGCTTATATAGCAATATCCGCACGCGGGATCACGGTAGTACACTTACTACTTGCAGATCTCTTGTACCGTGAACCGTCGCTGCGAGTATATCTGCTATACGCATTGACGGCCTAAGTGGAGAATCACCACGCGAACACTACGATTGATGTTTACACAAGCTAACCGCGCTTTGGTTGAGCTTACGCCTTTTATATCGCTTATGGTCGTATTTCCTGGATAAGCCCGAGCACCGATTTGCATCGGTTAGATGATGATTGCCTCGGCTAGGCACTGATAGCCTATCACGTCATCTTCGCCTGTCTTGGAATATACGTTGTAACTCCTCGCATCGAAGACTTCCGCTGCCTCGATTGGTACGTTCTGGTATAATCGAGCATGATGCACTGGGCCTGGTTCTCCGCAGAATCAATGGGCGGTTATGAGGAGTGATACAACAAGTTTGGTAGCGAGACGCAAGGTTCGTTCACGGCCTGCTGTCTCACCCTGATCTCTTCCGTAAGTAGGTCATTCATATGGCTGGAGTCAGCGATGGCAATCCTAGTCCTTTGGATACATTCGCGGAGGAGCTTGGCCGAGCTGTGATGGCCGCGGCCGCCTCTGGTCTGTAATTGCCCTGCTGCTCTTGCATTGTCATTCGTTTTGCCTGTTCGAAGTACGTGCTTCTGAGCTGCAGGTGAATCGAACCGAGTCTCACTCGCTGCTGCATCGACTGATTCGAATCCGAGTCCGGATCAGTTGCGGGCGCTTATTGCGCGCACACGCGAAGTGCGAGACTCTTTGGACGGATACTTGCTGTATCTGCAGGGAGCGCTTTCCGTCGGTAGGCTTAAAAACCGTCTGATTGTTGCTCGACCGATACCTGTGTGAGAGTGCCTTTATCGCACGAGGTTGTGACCGGTCAGTCGCCGATTTACCATGGCATCTGGTAGCGGTGATGTAGGGCTAGTAGTGGGGGACGGTCGTGCCGACACGTCCGTCGTCCCTGAGACATCTCGGAGGGGCCCTTACACGCATGTTGTTGACGGTGTCCGAGATCCCCCTGCGCTACTAGACCCACGGACTCCCATCCATCCGACTGTTCCTGTCACGGCAGCCGAAGCAGGCCCCGTTGGACGCGAGGAGCAGAGGGGTCCGTCTGCACCCCTTCGTCAAGGTCGATCTGACGATGAAGAAGAGGTGATGAAACTGTCGCTTCCTGTCCCGAAATTAGACATCCCGCCTGACGCGAAACAAAAGATTGCGGGGCGAAGCATTGCTGATACAACTCGTGCATACCTGCGTGATGTCCGCTTGTACTTGCGGTTGGTCCGTGGCGGTGATCGTGACCCTGCGAAATGCTATCTCGTCGGGAACACCCTCGCGGGTGAGGTGAAGGCATGGTACGATCAATGGACGATGGCAAGGCAGACATACACGTTTGAGGAGTTGGCCCGTGCTTTGCTTGCGCGCTTCGCTCCCGAGGTTCAATCGTTAAGTGCTAAGGCTCGCAGTACGTTAGCATCTGGCACATATCGCATGCGCCCTGATGAAACAGTACCCGCGTACCAGTCGCGCTATGAGGCCCTGATCACGCCCATCGGTAACCTGACGGAGGAGGACCGCATCTTTTGGTTTCAGCGTGGATTGTCTGAGGTCCTGGCGCAGCAATGTGCCACGGACTTGGCGGGAAAGGACTTTGGGTCCTATGAGGATTTGGTGCAATTCGCGCAAGGGGTCGAGAAGCGTCTCTTAGCTGGCCAGCGTGCTATTAAACCTGTCCCTCGTGCTAATGCCATGCGAGTGCAGGATCCGGCGTCTGACGCTGCGGCCATGGACCAGGGGGCCGAAACGGAGCGTCGAACGCCAACGGCAGCAGTGACCACCGTTCGTACGGACCGCGGTCACGGCGTTCGCGGCGCTTCCGGATCGGGTAACCGCAAAGGGTCAACCGGCGCAGGTCAACGCGCGGATCCAGCCAAGGGCAAGAGGAAAGGGGGTTCGCCGTCTGCAGCGGCTGCGCACGAAGCTAAGAACGAGACCAAGCGGCAACGCACCAGCGACGGTTGGTTGGATAAATGGGGTTGCACGCACTCCGAGCTTGCGCGTCGGAAGAGCAAGAAGGTTTGCCTGAGATGCGCGTCGGCGGAACATCCTACGAGGGAGTGTCCGCACCTACCACCTTTGGCTCAGCGGCCGAAGTAGGGGATTGCCCAGGATGGCTCGGAGGGGACTCCACCTGGGAAGTCGGAACTAGAGGGTGGGCGGTTGTCGTCCGTGCGGCAAGCCGTGAGGGCACCGTTGCCTTCGGTCCTTGAACAAATCGAACGCGCGATTGGACGTCGATTGTCGCTCGACGGTCGCTCAGGACGTGTAGGTTTTGACTCGCTGTGTAACCTGTATGCACCGAGTAAACCGCTGGCGTCTATCGATTTGTTAGGCCACACCGTTTTGTTCCTCCCCTCATCTCTGCGCGAGCTGTCAGTGCAGCTGACCTTCTATAGGAGAAGTAGGCGTCAACGTCCAGACACTGCCGCTTGCGTCCTTCTGCCCGCTTATAGTCGGCGAAAAGCCTCGACTTTGCTAACGGGTATGCGGAAAGTCTGCCGGTTCGAGCCGGGCACCGTTTTGTATAACGGTGTTGATTTAGCAGGTGCACCTGTTCCGTTGTCGGTCCAGGCCTACGCCGTTGACGTTTGGTACGATGCTCCTGCACCTCATTCTGAGGGTTCTGCCGAACGTTTCGAACCCGCCCTGAGCGTCTTGCTTTCGTCCGCAGAGTCGGTACCGGCAGACAATCGGGTTCCTTTGATTCAGGTCGATCTTGCTGGTCGCACCCTGAAGGCGCTCGTCGATACCGGCGCCAGTGACGACTTCATCTCATCGGCAGAGGTGAATGCATTGGGTCTGCGCCCACAGTCGTCGGAATGGTCGCAGGTTACCCTCGCGGATGGGGGTAAGCAACCCATATTGGGCAGGGTCACCCTTCGCCTGTGTATAGGTCCTCTGCGTATTACGACCCAACCTTATGTGTTGCGTGAGCTGACTGATGCTGCGACATATATACTGGGGTCCTCAACATTACGGCAGTATGGGGCCGGCATTGACCTAGAGTCTGGAACCCTTCGCCTTCGTAAGGGGACTCTGTCGTGCAAAGTACCCTTCGTGCCGTTTGCAAGTGTTGAGCCAGAGGGGGGTAAGTCTGAGGCGGAGCCTGTGGTTAACTACGCTGTGAAAGCCATGGGGCAGCGTACTGAACCCAAGCCAGTCGGGCGTAAAGAGGCCATCCGGATGATCCGGAAGGGTGCCCACGGACTGCTTGTGAGGCCTAGGTTGCATTTGAATGCGACGACCGCTCAGTCTTCTTTGGATCCTGAGGTTGAAGCCTTGCTCACAGGGTACGCAGACGTTTTTCGTGACGTACCTGGGCTTCCTCCTTTGCGTCCCGTGGACCATACCATCCCACTCGTACCCGGCGCTCAGCCTGTGTCAAGACCTATGTACAGGTTAAGTCCTCTGGAGTTGGACGAGGTGAAGCGCCAGGTAACTGATCTGCTCGCAAAGGGTATGATTCGCCCCAGCACGTCTCCGTATTCTGCGCCGATTCTGTTTGTCGGCAAGAAGGATGGGAGCTTGCGCATGTGCATCGATTACAGGGGGTTGAATGCGACGACGGTCAAAAACCGTTACCCATTGCCGCGCGTGGACGACCTGCTCGATAAGCTAAAGGGCTCGGCCTACTTCAGCTCGATCGACTTGCAACAGGGATACAATCAGATTCGCATCGCCGCGTCTGATGTGCCGAAAACTGCTTTTCGGACGCCCTTTGGTCACTTCGAGTACACGGTCTTGTCGTTCGGGTTGACTAATGCCCCTGCGACGTTTCAGGCGGTCATGGATCGCATGTTTAGACCGTATATTGACAGGTTCGTCGTTTGCTACTTGGACGACATCCTGGTCTACTCCAAGACGCGCGAGGAGCATCTGGAGCATCTTAAGCTTGTGCTTGAGGTGTTGAGGCGGGAGCAATTGTTTGCGAAGCGCGCCAAATGCTTTTGGGCGCAGCCTCAGGTAGAGTACTTGGGCCACATCGTGTCGGCCACCGGCGTCAAGATGGACCCGCGGAAGGTAGCCGTGGTTCACGACTGGCCAGCGCCTCGGAACCTTCAGGAGCTCCGTAGCTTCCTCGGCTTGACCAATTATTTCCGTAAGTTCATCAAGCAGTACTCTGTCCTTTCGGCCCCGCTCACTGATTTGACGCGTAAGGGAGCTTTCGATTCGCCTGGTGCATGGACGCCCGAGTGTCAGCTGGCGTTCGAGGAGCTAAAGCGTGTCGTTGCCGACGACGTTACCCTTGCGTTCCCCGACTACTCGTTGCCGTTTCGCGTCGAAGTGTTTTCGGATGCTTCGTTGTATGGGAGCGGCGCTGTACTGTTGCAGGAAGGGCGACCGATCGCCTTCACGAGTAAGAAGTTTACGGGCGCAGAAACCCGTTACACTACAGGGGAGCAGGAGCTGCTAGCGGTCTTGCATGCGCTTAAGGAGTGGCGTTGTTACCTAGAGGGACGACCCTTCACCCTTAAGACTGACCACAAGCCCCTGACGTTTTTGCAAAGCGTCCCCACGTTGAACCGGCGACAAGCGAGGTGGATGGAGTACCTCGCGCGGTTTGACTGCATCTGGGAGCACGTTGCCGGTCGGATTAACATCGCCGACGCTCTCAGTCGACATCCGTCGCTACACGCTGCGATTTTGGCGGCGCCTGTCCAACGTCCACCGACCCCGGACGTGCCTCTGTCCTCGGACCTCGCTGCTCGCCTGAAGACTGCCTATGCGAGCGACTCCTGGTTCGCTTCGCCCGGCAATGTTGAACACCTACGCAAGCAGGATGGTCTCTGGCTACGGACGGAAGGATCGACGACTCAGATCGTCGTACCTAACGACGATTCCCTTCGTCGCGATATCCTTTCCCGTTTCCATGAGGATCCGTTGGCAGGACACCCAGGTAGCACGCGGCTGGTCGAGTTAGTGCGACGCTCGTTCTGGTGGTCTCGTCTGGCGAGAGATGCCGAGAACTTCGTGCAGACATGCAGTTTGTGCCAGCGCAACAAGGCTTTGTCCGGTAGGGGCCAGGGGTTGCTGCAACCATTGCCTGTTCCTGATGCGCCTTGGGAAAGTGTTTCCATGGACTTCGTAGTCGCGCTGCCCAAAACTGAGGGAGGGTACGACTCGGTGCTTGTCATGGTCGACCGTTTGACTAAGATGGTTCACCTTGCACCTACCACGTCGACCTGCACTGCTGAGCAGACTGCACGCCTGTTTTTCGATAACGTGGTTCGGTTGCACGGCGTCCCTAAGAACGTGGTCTCGGACCGTGGCGGCAGAGTTCGCGATTAACAATGCTGTTAATCGGTCGACAGGTCAGAGTCCGTTCTTTCTGACTTATGGGTTTCACCCGGCGCTACCTGTGTGGCGTGAGCTGGAGGTGTATGTCCCTGCGGCTAAGACCTTTGCCAAGACGTTCTTATCCCGAATCACAGACGCGAAGTCGTGTTTGGACGCGGCGCAGCAACGAGCAACGGAGTACTACAACAAGTCCAAGCGGGACGTGGTCTTTTCGGAAGGACAGATGGTTCTGCTGAGCACTAAGAACCTGCGTTCCTTTGCCGAGGGGCCCCGTAAGCTTTTGCCCCGCTGGATTGGTCCGTACCCCGTTGTGCGCATGGTCGGGAACGCAGCCGTCGAGCTCGCGTTGCCCTCTAACATGAACATCCACCCTACGTTCCACGTGTCACTTGTTCGTCCGTATCGCGGCACGGAACCCGCGCCTGTCACCACTGATACCCCTGCAGCAGTCGAACCGGGTCCTGAGACTTGGGCCGCAGGCAAGCAGAAGGTATACGACGTGGAGCGCATCTTGGACTACCGCACTCGACGTGTGGGTAGACACCGGCGCAAGCGCACCGTGCACGAGTATCTGGTCAAGTGGACGGACTACTCAAGTGAGCACAACTCGTGGGAACCTGCGCGCAATTTCTCCCCGGAAATGGCGCCCATCCTCGAGGAGGCTAGGTTGCGTGCCACGCGATCTCAGTAGCTCTTGTCGCCTGAGCGGCAGCGAGGACGCTGCCTATGGGGGGGGGGAATAATTGTTGTACCACGCGTCACTTTTCCTAAGCTCTGCTAGAGTTGCACCCACCATCGCTCTGTCGCGCTCGACACCACGTCACCCTGTCGTACGTGGACACTGTGGAGGATACGGCACTATCGTACTCGGAATGGTACGGCACTGTCGTATGTGGACGCGGTGGAGCGATACGGCACTATCGTACGGTACGGCACGGTACGACGGTACGGCACGGTATGACGGTACGGCACGGTACGACGGTACGGCACCGATGACGTCAGCTGTCGTACGTGGACGCGGTGGAGCGATACGGCAATGATGACGTCACTGTCGTACGTGGACACGGTGGAGCGATACGGCAATGATGACGTCACTGTCGTACGTGGACACGGTGGAGCGATACGGCAATGATGACGTCACTGCCGTACGTGGACGCGGTGGAGCGATACGGCATGGATGACGTCAGCTGTCGTACGTGGACACGCGTGGAGTAGTACGGCAGCGGGCGCGGCGCGATCGCACGCATGTCACGCAGCACGTCGCACCGCACACGCTAGGCGCACTGGCTAAGGGCACAAGCGACCCGCAATGAGCATATCGCCTAAGGCACTGTGCACAACGCTGCAAGCATGCATTGCGTGATCGGCATCGCGATAAGTGCGCATGGTCCGGCGACTTGGTCGCGGACAACCTAGAATGCATGAGGCATCACATAACAACGCGAACTAACGATAACACGTGCGTTATGCATACGCGCGCGCACGAGCACGATAAAGCGAGCGCACCTTGGGGTCGCGAGGCAATGGCTCGAGCGATGCGGCGCGTCGAATGCAACACTACGCGCGATGGCGTAGTCGGCACCTTTACGCGAGTAAAGAACATTGCATTATTGCTATGACGGCTTATATAGCAATATCCGCACGCGGGATCACGGTAGTACACTTACTACTTGCAGATCTCTTGTACCGCGAACCGTCGCTGCGAGTATATCTGCTATACGCATTGACGGCCTAAGTGGAGAATCACCACGCGAACACTACGATTGATGTTTACACAAGCTAACCGCGCTTTGGTTGAGCTTACGCCTTTTATATCGCTTATGGTCGTATTTCCTGGATAAGCCCGAGCACCGATTCGCATCGGTTAGATGATGATTGCCTCGGCTAGGCACTGATAGCCTATCACGTCATCTTCGCCTGTCTTGGAATATACGTTGTAACTCCTCGCATCGACGACTTCCGCTGCCTCGATTGGTACGTTCTGGTATAATCGAGCATGATGCACTGGGCCTGGTTCTCCGCAGAATCAATGGGCGGTTATGAGGAGTGATACAACATAATGTACTGGACAAATGGTTCAGTTAACACAACTTCATGAGGCATGTTATGTCAGTGTCATACTAGCTAGTGTGTGGACTGAAATTCCATTTATGCCTGAATGAACGGATGCTTTTATTTCCATAGATTCACCTAGTGTGTATGTACTGAATCATTCCACTATTGGATTGTGCATGCACGGTCATGCAGCCGCGCATGTGTGGGATAGACACTCACCTATTCTAACCTGCAGTATTTAAAACCTGACCTCGCGGTCGACAGGATTCGAACCTATGCAGGAAATCCCATCTGATTTCGAGTCAGACCCCATAACCACTCGGGCACGACCGCATGAAAGTGCACTCGGACAAACACAACTAGGACGACGCCTGGGACATGCTCGTAGACGAGCCTGACCTGTATCTCATCCAAAACGACTCTCCATGCATGGGCGCGCAGGTTAATCGAACCAGCTACATGTTTATGTAAGCAATAATTAAAATCCCACAGATAAACTCTTTATTATGGATAATATATCACATTATGAATATATATATATATATATATAATTTCTTTATTTCTCTAAATCTATATATTATGCATTGCACACATAAACACACACACATGTATATGTGCATATATATGCATATGATATGTATGTGTGCTATATACGATGAATATATACAATGAATATATACAATCGTCTGCACTGTGGCTCGTGAAAAACCATAAAGTAGATTGTTTTTTGCGAGATTTATTGTTGTTCACTAAGATGCTGCTCACCCCCAAGCAACCCTCCTGTGTAAGCACAGACGTGATCTGTATGTATGTACTATCCTGGCTAGGGTATGGATGGGTAGTATCTGGGATGACCAAAAGGCTGGACATCTTCCCATCGGGCCTTTGCTGTAGGCAGATATTTACCTATATGCATATCTACATATAGACATCCGTCCATAATATACGATATAGATACAACATGGGTACAAAAACCCAAAACCCAAAACACTAAAACCCGACATACCCAAGCAATAGTGGATGATTCCATTGACCCCCTCACAAATGAAACCACTCCAGCCACAGCATGCAGATGCTCATGCTCCACCCTGCCTCAAAATATGTATGTTATGTACACTACACAGGGCCGCATTTTTAGATAGATAGAAGCAAGCCCATGTACATTTGGTGTAGGATCCTTTTCAGAGTCAGCTAGGTATCAGGGAGTGCGTGGTATATATGACGCACCGCACGTGGCATTATGATTGATTTCCAAAACGAGCAAGATCTTTCATCTCCTGACGCGGTCGACAGGATTCGAACCTATGCGGGAGATGCCATCTGATTTCTAGTCAGACCCCTTAACCACTCGGGCACGACCGCATGGATGAGCAAACACACCTGCATTATTGCATTATCCACAGCTGCGCGTCCACAATCACAGACACACCCCAAAGTGCGAACAAGCAAGCATTCCAAATGCATGTCTGGATGAAACCACATACACGCCAGCCGTCGCTCGTTCATGCTCATGCTAGCTGGAAGGTACACACACGCACGAAACCAAGCAAGCAAGCTCTGTAGTACATATCCTGGGGTGTCTCGCTATGGGTAGTATTTGGGATGACCAGTTACCTGGACATCTTTCAATCGAGCCTTTGCTGGACGGATATAACAGAGATACAACAAGCTCATATGTACATGCAGGTAGCTAGGTAAGGGGAAGACACTGCAGCATTATTGTAATAATATGTATCGATCTCAATAAAATGTGTGATGACTGGTATAAGACCACCATGATTATAAAGCTAAGGCCGAGCACACAATCCAACAGATAGATTGCATTATTGATTGATTGATGGTGATTGATCCCCAACTGTTCAGCAACCACGCACCACATATATACATGCATGATGGCAGTCAAAAGCAGATGCACACACACAGAATAGGCTGACTAAGGGTAGGCTATGATGAACTTAGCCACTACTGTATATCCACTTATATATATATATATTATATATATGTGTGTGTGTGTGTGTGTCTGAGTCATTAGGTAGCTTTAAGGAGCAAGTCATGGATTTGGCTGCTGGCTGCTTCAGGCTTGGTTGCATGCACCACTACTACAACATGTCGTCGTTATGGTACGAAGTGCATATTGGAATGACATCAATATCCTCGTAAACCTAAATGTTTTATAATCTAATATTGAATTTAATAATAACCTAATCCGTAGTGTAAAACCTAATCTTTTAATTGTGTTCATTATTATCTGCCGTTCTCGCAGGGCTCAGGTGAGACTTGTGGAGCAAGCCGACTGACCTGGATGAACATTGTTGTGTCCTGGAGTATCTATCAGAGATGTGACCCCTTTGCTGGGTGGATATAACAGCAGAGATACAACAAATATCTCTATATCTATGCTTAATGTACTGGACAAATGGTTCAGTTAACACAACTTCATGAGGCATGTTATGTCAGTGTCATACTAGCTAGTGTGTGGACTGAAATTCCATTTATGCCTGAATGAACGGATGCTTTTATTTCCATAGATTCACCTAGTGTGTATGTACTGAATCATTCCACTATTGGATTGTGCATGCACGGTCATGCAGCCGCGCATGTGTGGGATAGACACTCACCTATTCTAACCTGCAGTATTTTAAACCTGACCTCGCGGTCGACAGGATTCGAACCTATGCGGGAAATCCCATCTGATTTCGAGTCAGACCCCTTAACCACTCGGGCACGACCGCATGAAAGTGCACTCGGACAAACACAACTAGGACGACGCCTGGGACATGCTCGTAGACGAGCCTGACCTGTATCTCATCCAAAACGACTCTCCATGCATGGGCGCGCAGGTTAATCGAACCAGCTACATGTTTATGTAAGCAATAATTAAAATCCCACAGATAAACTCTTTATTATGGATAATATATCACATTATGAATATATATATATATATATAATTTCTTTATTTCTCTAAATCTATATATTATGCATTGCACACATAAACACACACACATGTATATGTGCATATATGCATATGATATGTATGTGTGCTATATACGATGAATATATACAATGAATATATACAATCGTCTGCACTGTGGCTCGTGAAAAACCATAAAGTAGATTGTTTTTTGCGAGATTTATTGTTGTTCACTAAGATGCTGCTCACCCCCAAGCAACCCTCCTGTGTAAGCACAGACGTGATCTGTATGTATGTACTATCCTGGCTAGGGTATGGATGGGTAGTATCTGGGATGACCAAAAGGCTGGACATCTTCCCATCGGGCCTTTGCTGTAGGCAGATATTTACCTATATGCATATCTACATATAGACATCCGTCCATAATATACGATATAGATACAACATGGGTACAAAAACCCAAAACCCAAAACACTAAAACCCGACATACCCAAGCAATAGTGGATGATTCCATTGACCCCCTCACAAATGAAACCACTCCAGCCACAGCATGCAGATGCTCATGCTCCACCCTGCCTCAAAATATGTATGTTATGTACACTACACAGGGCCGCATTTTTAGATAGATAGAAGCAAGCCCATGTACATTTGGTGTAGGATCCTTTTCAGAGTCAGCTAGGTATCAGGGAGTGCGTGGTATATATGACGCACCGCACGTGGCATTATGATTGATTTCCAAAACGAGCAAGATCTTTCATCTCCTGACGCAGTCGACAGGATTCGAACCTATGCGGGAGATCCCATCTGATTTCTAGTCAGACCCCTTAACCACTCGGGCACGACCGCATGGATGAGCAAACACACCTGCATTATTGCATTATCCACAGCTGCGCGTCCACAATCACAGACACACCCCAAAGTGCGAACAAGCAAGCATTCCAAATGCATGTCTGGATGAAACCACATACACGCCAGCCGTCGCTCGTTCATGCTCATGCTAGCTGGAAGGTACACACACGCACGAAACCAAGCAAGCAAGCTCTGTAGTACATATCCTGGGGTGTCTCGCTATGGGTAGTATCTGGGATGACCAGTTACCTGGACATCTTTCAATCGAGCCTTTGCTGGACGGATATAACAGAGATACAACAAGCTCATATGTACATGCAGGTAGCTAGGTAAGGGGAAGACACTGCAGCATTATTGTAATAATATGTATCGATCTCAATAAAATGTGTGATGACTGGTATAAGACCACCATGATTATAAAGCTAAGGCCGAGCACACAATCCAACAGATAGATTGCATTATTGATTGATTGATGGTGATTGATCCCCAACTGTTCAGCAACCACGCACCACATATATACATGCATGATGGCAGTCAAAAGCAGATGCACACACACAGAATAGGCTGACTAAGGGTAGGCTATGATGAACTTAGCCACTACTGTATATCCACTTATATATATATATTATATATATATATATATGTGTGTGTGTGTGTCTGAGTCATTAGGTAGCTTTAAGGAGCAAGTCATGGATTTGGCTGCTGGCTGCTTCAGGCTTGGTTGCATGCACCACTACTACAACATGTCGTCGTTATGGTACGAAGTGCATATTGGAATGACATCAATATCCTCGTAAACCTAAATGTTTTATAATCTAATATTGAATTTAATAATAACCTAATCCGTAGTGTAAAACCTAATCTTTTAATTGTGTTCATTATTATCTGCCGTTCTCGCAGGGCTCAGGTGAGACTTGTGGAGCAAGCCGACTGACCTGGATGAACATTGTTGTGTCCTGGAGTATCTATCAGAGATGTGACCCCTTTGCTGGGTGGATATAACAGCAGAGATACAACAAATATCTCTATATCTATGCTTAATGTACTGGACAAATGGTTCAGTTAACACAACTTCATGAGGCATGTTATGTCAGTGTCATACTAGCTAGTGTGTGGACTGAAATTCCATTTATGCCTGAATGAACGGATGCTTTTATTTCCATAGATTCACCTAGTGTGTATGTACTGAATCATTCCACTATTGGATTGTGCATGCACGGTCATGCAGCCGCGCATGTGTGGGATAGACATTCACCTATTCTAACCTGCAGTATTTTAAACCTGACCTCGCGGTCGACAGGATTCGAACCTATGCGGGAAATCCCATCTGATTTCGAGTCAGACCCCTTAACCACTCGGGCACGACCGCATGAAAGTGCACTCGGACAAACACAACTAGGACGACGCCTGGGACATGCTCGTAGACGAGCCTGACCTGTATCTCATCCAAAACGACTCTCCATGCATGGGCGCGCAGGTTAATCGAACCAGCTACATGTTTATGTAAGCAATAATTAAAATCCCACAGATAAACTCTTTATTATGGATAATATATCACATTATGAATATATATATATATAATTTCTTTATTTCTCTAAATCTATATATTATGCATTGCACACATAAACACACACACATGTATATGTGCATATATATGCATATGATATGTATGTGTGCTATATACGATGAATATATACAATGAATATATACAATCGTCTGCACTGTGGCTCGTGAAAAACCATAAAGTAGATTGTTTTTTGCGAGATTTATTGTTGTTCACTAAGATGCTGCTCACCCCCAAGCAACCCTCCTGTGTAAGCACAGACGTGATCTGTATGTATGTACTATCCTGGCTAGGGTATGGATGGGTAGTATCTGGGATGACCAAAAGGCTGGACATCTTCCCATCGGGCCTTTGCTGTAGGCAGATATTTACCTATATGCATATCTACATATAGACATCCGTCCATAATATACGATATAGATACAACATGGGTACAAAAACCCAAAACCCAAAACACTAAAACCCGACATACCCAAGCAATAGTGGATGATTCCATTGACCCCCTCACAAATGAAACCACTCCAGCCACAGCATGCAGATGCTCATGCTCCACCCTGCCTCAAAATATGTATGTTATGTACACTACACAGGGCCGCATTTTTAGATAGATAGAAGCAAGCCCATGTACATTTGGTGTAGGATCCTTTTCAGAGTCAGCTAGGTATCAGGGAGTGCGTGGTATATATGACGCACCGCACGTGGCATTATGATTGATTTCCAAAACGAGCAAGATCTTTCATCTCCTGACGCAGTCGACAGGATTCGAACCTATGCGGGAGATCCCATCTGATTTCTAGTCAGACCCCTTAACCACTCGGGCACGACCGCATGGATGAGCAAACACACCTGCATTATTGCATTATCCACAGCTGCGCGTCCACAATCACAGACACACCCCAAAGTGCGAACAAGCAAGCATTCCAAATGCATGTCTGGATGAAACCACATACACGCCAGCCGTCGCTCGTTCATGCTCATGCTAGCTGGAAGGTACACACACGCACGAAACCAAGCAAGCAAGCTCTGTAGTACATATCCTGGGGTGTCTCGCTATGGGTAGTATCTGGGATGACCAGTTACCTGGACATCTTTCAATCGAGCCTTTGCTGGACGGATATAACAGAGATACAACAAGCTCATATGTACATGCAGGTAGCTAGGTAAGGGGAAGACACTGCAGCATTATTGTAATAATATGTATCGATCTCAATAAAATGTGTGATGACTGGTATAAGACCACCATGATTATAAAGCTAAGGCCGAGCACACAATCCAACAGATAGATTGCATTATTGATTGATTGATGGTGATTGATCCCCAACTGTTCAGCAACCACGCACCACATATATACATGCATGATGGCAGTCAAAAGCAGATGCACACACACAGAATAGGCTGACTAAGGGTAGGCTATGATGAACTTAGCCACTACTGTATATCCACTTATATATATATATATTATATATATATATATATATGTGTGTGTGTGTCTGAGTCATTAGGTAGCTTTAAGGAGCAAGTCATGGATTTGGCTGCTGGCTGCTTCAGGCTTGGTTGCATGCACCACTACTACAACATGTCGTCGTTATGGTACGAAGTGCATATTGGAATGACATCAATATCCTCGTAAACCTAAATGTTTTATAATCTAATATTGAATTTAATAATAACCTAATCCGTAGTGTAAAACCTAATCTTTTAATTGTGTTCATTATTATCTGCCGTTCTCGCAGGGCTCAGGTGAGACTTGTGGAGCAAGCCGACTGACCTGGATGAACATTGTTGTGTCCTGGAGTATCTATCAGAGATGTGACCCCTTTGCTGGGTGGATATAACAGCAGAGATACAACAAATATCTCTATATCTATGCTTAATGTACTGGACAAATGGTTCAGTTAACACAACTTCATGAGGCATGTTATGTCAGTGTCATACTAGCTAGTGTGTGGACTGAAATTCCATTTATGCCTGAATGAACGGATGCTTTTATTTCCATAGATTCACCTAGTGTGTATGTACTGAATCATTCCACTATTGGATTGTGCATGCACGGTCATGCAGCCGCGCATGTGTGGGATAGACATTCACCTATTCTAACCTGCAGTATTTTAAACCTGACCTCGCGGTCGACAGGATTCGAACCTATGCGGGAAATCCCATCTGATTTCGAGTCAGACCCCTTAACCACTCGGGCACGACCGCATGAAAGTGCACTCGGACAAACACAACTAGGACGACGCCTGGGACATGCTCGTAGACGAGCCTGACCTGTATCTCATCCAAAACGACTCTCCATGCATGGGCGCGCAGGTTAATCGAACCAGCTACATGTTTATGTAAGCAATAATTAAAATCCCACAGATAAACTCTTTATTATGGATAATATATCACATTATGAATATATATATATATATATATAATTTCTTTATTTCTCTAAATCTATATATTATGCATTGCACACATAAACACACACACATGTATATGTGCATATATATGCATATGATATGTATGTGTGCTATATACGATGAATATATACAATGAATATATACAATCGTCTGCACTGTGGCTCGTGAAAAACCATAAAGTAGATTGTTTTTTGCGAGATTTATTGTTGTTCACTAAGATGCTGCTCACCCCCAAGCAACCCTCCTGTGTAAGCACAGACGTGATCTGTATGTATGTACTATCCTGGCTAGGGTATGGATGGGTAGTATCTGGGATGACCAAAAGGCTGGACATCTTCCCATCGGGCCTTTGCTGTAGGCAGATATTTACCTATATGCATATCTACATATAGACATCCGTCCATAATATACGATATAGATACAACATGGGTACAAAAACCCAAAACCCAAAACACTAAAACCCGACATACCCAAGCAATAGTGGATGATTCCATTGACCCCCTCACAAATGAAACCACTCCAGCCACAGCATGCAGATGCTCATGCTCCACCCTGCCTCAAAATATGTATGTTATGTACACTACACAGGGCCGCATTTTTAGATAGATAGAAGCAAGCCCATGTACATTTGGTGTAGGATCCTTTTCAGAGTCAGCTAGGTATCAGGGAGTGCGTGGTATATATGACGCACCGCACGTGGCATTATGATTGATTTCCAAAACGAGCAAGATCTTTCATCTCCTGACGCAGTCGACAGGATTCGAACCTATGCGGGAGATCCCATCTGATTTCTAGTCAGACCCCTTAACCACTCGGGCACGACCGCATGGATGAGCAAACACACCTGCATTATTGCATTATCCACAGCTGCGCGTCCACAATCACAGACACACCCCAAAGTGCGAACAAGCAAGCATTCCAAATGCATGTCTGGATGAAACCACATACACGCCAGCCGTCGCTCGTTCATGCTCATGCTAGCTGGAAGGTACACACACGCACGAAACCAAGCAAGCAAGCTCTGTAGTACATATCCTGGGGTGTCTCGCTATGGGTAGTATCTGGGATGACCAGTTACCTGGACATCTTTCAATCGAGCCTTTGCTGGACGGATATAACAGAGATACAACAAGCTCATATGTACATGCAGGTAGCTAGGTAAGGGGAAGACACTGCAGCATTATTGTAATAATATGTATCGATCTCAATAAAATGTGTGATGACTGGTATAAGACCACCATGATTATAAAGCTAAGGCCGAGCACACAATCCAACAGATAGATTGCATTATTGATTGATTGATGGTGATTGATCCCCAACTGTTCAGCAACCACGCACCACATATATACATGCATGATGGCAGTCAAAAGCAGATGCACACACACAGAATAGGCTGACTAAGGGTAGGCTATGATGAACTTAGCCACTACTGTATATCCACTTATATATATATATATTATATATATATATATATATATATGTGTGTGTGTGTCTGAGTCATTAGGTAGCTTTAAGGAGCAAGTCATGGATTTGGCTGCTGGCTGCTTCAGGCTTGGTTGCATGCACCACTACTACAACATGTCGTCGTTATGGTACGAAGTGCATATTGGAATGACATCAATATCCTCGTAAACCTAAATGTTTTATAATCTAATATTGAATTTAATAATAACCTAATCCGTAGTGTAAAACCTAATCTTTTAATTGTGTTCATTATTATCTGCCGTTCTCGCAGGGCTCAGGTGAGACTTGTGGAGCAAGCCGACTGACCTGGATGAACATTGTTGTGTCCTGGAGTATCTATCAGAGATGTGACCCCTTTGCTGGGTGGATATAACAGCAGAGATACAACAAATATCTCTATATCTATGCTTAATGTACTGGACAAATGGTTCAGTTAACACAACTTCATGAGGCATGTTATGTCAGTGTCATACTAGCTAGTGTGTGGACTGAAATTCCATTTATGCCTGAATGAACGGATGCTTTTATTTCCATAGATTCACCTAGTGTGTATGTACTGAATCATTCCACTATTGGATTGTGCATGCACGGTCATGCAGCCGCGCATGTGTGGGATAGACATTCACCTATTCTAACCTGCAGTATTTTAAACCTGACCTCGCGGTCGACAGGATTCGAACCTATGCGGGAAATCCCATCTGATTTCGAGTCAGACCCCTTAACCACTCGGGCACGACCGCATGAAAGTGCACTCGGACAAACACAACTAGGACGACGCCTGGGACATGCTCGTAGACGAGCCTGACCTGTATCTCATCCAAAACGACTCTCCATGCATGGGCGCGCAGGTTAATCGAACCAGCTACATGTTTATGTAAGCAATAATTAAAATCCCACAGATAAACTCTTTATTATGGATAATATATCACATTATGAATATATATATATATATATATATATATAATTTCTTTATTTCTCTAAATCTATATATTATGCATTGCACACATAAACACACACACATGTATATGTGCATATATATGCATATGATATGTATGTGTGCTATATACGATGAATATATACAATGAATATATACAATCGTCTGCACTGTGGCTCGTGAAAAACCATAAAGTAGATTGTTTTTTGCGAGATTTATTGTTGTTCACTAAGATGCTGCTCACCCCCAAGCAACCCTCCTGTGTAAGCACAGACGTGATCTGTATGTATGTACTATCCTGGCTAGGGTATGGATGGGTAGTATCTGGGATGACCAAAAGGCTGGACATCTTCCCATCGGGCCTTTGCTGTAGGCAGATATTTACCTATATGCATATCTACATATAGACATCCGTCCATAATATACGATATAGATACAACATGGGTACAAAAACCCAAAACCCAAAACACTAAAACCCGACATACCCAAGCAATAGTGGATGATTCCATTGACCCCCTCACAAATGAAACCACTCCAGCCACAGCATGCAGATGCTCATGCTCCACCCTGCCTCAAAATATGTATGTTATGTACACTACACAGGGCCGCATTTTTAGATAGATAGAAGCAAGCCCATGTACATTTGGTGTAGGATCCTTTTCAGAGTCAGCTAGGTATCAGGGAGTGCGTGGTATATATGACGCACCGCACGTGGCATTATGATTGATTTCCAAAACGAGCAAGATCTTTCATCTCCTGACGCAGTCGACAGGATTCGAACCTATGCGGGAGATCCCATCTGATTTCTAGTCAGACCCCTTAACCACTCGGGCACGACCGCATGGATGAGCAAACACACCTGCATTATTGCATTATCCACAGCTGCGCGTCCACAATCACAGACACACCCCAAAGTGCGAACAAGCAAGCATTCCAAATGCATGTCTGGATGAAACCACATACACGCCAGCCGTCGCTCGTTCATGCTCATGCTAGCTGGAAGGTACACACACGCACGAAACCAAGCAAGCAAGCTCTGTAGTACATATCCTGGGGTGTCTCGCTATGGGTAGTATCTGGGATGACCAGTTACCTGGACATCTTTCAATCGAGCCTTTGCTGGACGGATATAACAGAGATACAACAAGCTCATATGTACATGCAGGTAGCTAGGTAAGGGGAAGACACTGCAGCATTATTGTAATAATATGTATCGATCTCAATAAAATGTGTATGGGTGTTACACTGTGGGCGACCAAACGTGAACTGACCCCACGGTCCGAGACCACGTTCTTAGGGACGCCATGCAACCGAACCACACTGTCGAAAAACAGGCGTGCAGTCTGCTCAGCAGTGCAGGTCGACGTGGTGGGTGCCAGGTAAATCATCTTAGTCAAAGGGTCAACCATGATGAGCACTGAGTCGTATTCCCCCTCAGTTTTGGGCTGCGTGACCAGAAAGTCCATGGAAACACTTTCCCAAGGCGCGTCAATGACAGGCAAATGTTTCAACAACCCATGGCCCTTGCCCGACAGAGCCGTTGCGCTGGCACAAACGTCAACAGAACAGTAATGAGTAATCAGGGAATGCAATCACGGGTAACATCAAATGTACACAGCTCCTGGAGGTTCTGAGGTACATCCTGGAGGTTCTGAGGTACATCCACCCCATTTTACGGAAAATTGACCCCCCCTTTTTCCCAGAGTATGCAGGCCAATCACAAACCTCGGCTACCTTCCGTGGGTCCATCTTGACACCAGTGGCCGACACAATGTGGCCCAAGTACTCCGCTTGAGGCTTTGCCCAGAAGCATTTGGCATGCTTAGCAAGCAATGGCTCCCGCCTCAACACCTCAAGCACAAGCTTAAGATGCTCCAGATGCTCCTCACACATCTTGGAGTAGACCAGGATATTCAAGGAGATATTCAAAGAGATCCAAGTAGCACACGACGAACCTGTCGATATATGGCCTGAACATGCGGTCCATGACAGCCCAAAACAGCATTTGTCAACCCAAATGACAAGACCGTGTACTCGAAGTGACCAAAGGGTGTCTGAAAAGCAGATTTTGGCACATCAGAGGCGGCAATACGAATCTGATTGTGCCCCTGTTGCAAGTCAATCGAGCTGAAGCTGAGTCCTTTAGCTTATTGAGCAGGTCATCTGTTGTATCACCCCCATAGTGATAACTACCGTTTGATAGGAAGAGCAGAGCATAGGTACTCTGAGCTCAGTACGGCAAGCCTCCATAAAGAACTGTAATCTCTAAGGAAGAGAAAACAGAGCTATGTATTAAGGAAATACATAGGATCTGTTGTACCACGGTTTGCCTCACGCCCATGCACTGGACTATAGGACCCGGTAAGGCACCCGGCAACCGGTGATTAGGCGCATTGCCATACAGGCACCATGCTCTTGGTGTAGCGCTTGCAATGCGACAGGTTTTGGAATAAACGATATTCCACTGCCCGACCTGTTGTACTATTCAGGTGGATAGTACGACAGGACAAGCACATTTTCGTAAATCTATTTGCATAATATTATAAGCAATAATATTCGGTTCGTTATCATGCAAATGGTTCGACCAATGTGACGCACAAGTGTGAGAAGTGCGGCTCGGATTGCACGACGCCGCGCGGAAGCTTTAGTCATGCGACCAGAGCAAGTCCGCATACGCGCACGGGAATAATTATCTGAGAGCGCGCATTCTCTCATACCGATTTATCATGCAATATCCACTTCACGTGCGTGAGCGGAATGCGACTGAGTGAGTGATATTCGCATCGACTCACATGGCGGTTGAACCACATAACGAACATTGCCAAGTATTGCATTTGCATTGCCTTAATGCTGTGAAGGCTAAAGGACGATAGAATATCGTCTGCGACATGATTACGAACATGTCACACATGCGGATCAGCGATCTGGTGTGATATGTACTACGGACAACGTCGCGAGTATAAGTCTAGTGATGACGGCCTTGTTTATTATTACAATATTATATGCTATCGATCTCCCTCGATCGTATGCTCTTACATATCGATGTCCTGAGTCTGGATATACTTTTACTTGGCCTGAGTGAAGCCTGAGCATTAAAGGAGCGGCTAAGTGATGATAGCATGCTTCCGGTTCTGATAGCCTTCACTGGATACTCTGCACCCTGGATCGTACGTTGTAACCCCTGGCCTCTGAAGACTTCTGCTGTGCCTGACTCTCATTATGGTGCGCTTGGCTTGCTGTGCTTGCACCTTAGCACTTAACGCCAAAGCGTGCAGAAATACGCTTGAAAGGCAGGAAGGGTACAACAGGATCAACCAGTGAAACCGAACTCAACTGAGTCTACCAGTGACAGTGTCACAGTTGCACTAGGGCATGCAACCCTTAGCCTCTACATATTAGCATATAGAGGGTGTAGCCACGGGGCTACTTAGCAAGGAGCTAAGGCCGGTACCGTAATACAACATCATCCATGTGTGGCAAAGGGTAACGGTTCTTGACCGTGGTTGCATTCAACCCCAGTAGTCTAATTACAGGCTGCCGGGTGCCTTACCGGGTCACATGGTCTGGTGCATGGGCATGAGGCCAACCGTGATACAACACCCATAAGGCAGGCAGCAGGCAGGTGTGCGGGCAGGTCCACAGCATAGACGAACAGAGAGACAGAGAACACATAGATGAACAGAGAGACAGCAGACAATTTATATATACACGTAAAACCAATATAGACAACCAAGCAATAATGGATGATTGACCCCCGCGCATTTGACCCCCGCGCACTTTAAGCCACTCCAGCCACAGCATGCAGATGCTCATGCTCCACTCTATCAAAATACCTTACATACACTGCATAGGGCCCCATTTTTCCTGGGGCATCTGGGGTCTGGGTACCCAATAGGACAATGCACTGAACATACTTTGTGCTAGGTGTAATTGTTTTGCTTATAATATCATGAAGTAATAATGAATGTTTCGCCAATGATTACTCAATATTGATAGTGGCAATTTATCAGTGCCTTTCAGTTAGGTAACTTCCAACGGTCAACTCTCTGCTGTTGGCAGGTTCTTAATTGGCGAAGTTGGTAATTTGAGCACATCAAGGTTTTGTTAATCGAGGACCTTCTAATGGTTCTAAGACCGTTTATAATGCATGAGGGCACTGATCTTGGACACAGGGCCCTTGTTTGAACCTTGTTGTGTACTTAAGCACCTAGAGTCACTGCAAGGATTGTCACTTGGCTCTTGAAGCCATTCTTCGTGAGCGGACAAAGCCCTCTTAGCTTTTTAGCTATTGCATGTAACCCTTAATCTGCATAGTCACCCAGCAAGATCTTCGCGAAAGCATTGCACTGCACAACCTCCAGAATCCTGCAGCACATAGCTGAACACTGTCGGATATTAATCGAAAATACACTTGCTTTTGGGTATACGTAGTTAAGCATCTTACGAAAATCTGTAGTCAAAGGCATCCGACATCTTCGCACACCCTTCAATAACCTAAGTGCACACAATGTGTACGGGGTATCCAGAATTGTCCCGACAGCCCTCACGTGGTGACTCAAATGAAGTTAGGTTCTCGTTAGTTTTTAGTTAATGGGTTTAGTTAAATATATAATTATGATCATTAATGTTACTGTTATTGTTTCGTTTGTAAGGGAAAGGCCTGGGTGATTAGCCCAGCAAGCATCAATTACAGTTCCTGTCCGCCTCCCAATCACCCATACATCTTGTAACATGTTGCTTGCGCGCGAGATAGGCACCACTCAGCCGCCTTTCCACTATTCCAGCCTATGGTCCCGCTCCTTGAATGCGTATTTGAATGACCAAAAGTCCAAACTCATACAACATATACACAGGCGCAACTATTGAGGGCGGGTTGCATTCCTACATACTCAGCTTTACAGCTGTCCGCAGCAAAGAGACGAAACGGGCACCGTCTAAATCAGCCCTTAGTCCGCCGTTGCGCCAGCATACCGCCAGCTTCTAGCACCGCAGCGGCCAGATCCGAGCCCTTGGGCCCCTCGCCTCCGCTCAAGCCCACGCCCCCTGCCAGCTCAGCCCCACGCGACAGCATGGCTGTGCGCTCATGGTCACTTAGGGAACGACCTAGCTCCGCCTCCTTGAGTCGCAAAGCGAGTTTACCCACATCAGACACGTACTGAATATACCAACCGTTTGTGGATAGGGTAGGATGCGGCAAAGGCGGTCAGAGGGAGAGGCAGGGGTTAAGTAAGAAAGTCCAAAGTGAGTGAAGCATCCGTACAGTTGTGAAGTATCGGCACTAGGGGAAAGCTGAACAATATAACAGAACTATTTGTTAGATTATCAACGACCCGTGTCTCGCATGTTAAGGCGTGTGATGCCGATACGAAATCCAAGTAGAGAACTACCACCCAACCAACCTTCAGAAACAGCGGAAATACATCAAAAACAAATGCGCGAATGCACAAGGGTAACCCCAGAGGCCCCGTCCGTAAGTTATTCGCTTACAGTACCTTGCGCTAATAAGAAGCCTGACAAATCACTTCACCATGAAAAACACGCGGAAGGCTCACACGTATTACAGATGCAACAATCCAAGCTGTCTTCAGGTTGGGTACGTTAATGGCCTACCTTGCCGCCAGCCAGGTCATTCATGTATGTGCGATTCTCCCCAACCCAGTTTTGCACTGGGTCGGTCCAGCCACGCGACTCGATGAACATCGGGTTGTGCAGTGCTGCCTCCATCTGGTCAAACCAGCGAAGGCCGCCGAAGGACGCCAGATAGAAGTTCTTCATGCGCTGCTTGTCCCACTCCTCCACCTCCATGCGTCGTAGCTGGGCTGCAGTCATACGCCGCTTCTCCTGGTTAATTTCGTCTGCATGGAGGGACAGAGGACGGCAGGATAGGAAGTGCCGCAAGGTGTAAGCTACCTGGTTGGGACACAAACGAAGCCTTCGGAATTTACCCCCCGGTTTTACATCTCTTGAATTTCATCGCATTGGCGCACGTACTTGGCCCAATGCGTCGCTAGCTCATGCCCACGCGATGCCAGCTTCAGCTCACGCACCTGTCACTAGTCCCTCGTTGACATCCTTCACCGCCTTCTCCCAGTCCTCCTGGAACTGTTCCCGCCAGTTAGGACCTAGCAAAGTGCGGTAGTAGTGCTCAACAGCCGCTTCGGGTGCCATGCGGCTCATTCGCATCTCCAAGCTTCGGCTGCGATCCAGCGTCTTGAGCACCCGATGCAACACCAAACCTTGGTGAGGCGACAGGAAGGTTGACGACAAGATTACGAGTGACATGCATGAGTGGCGTCGAACAACAAAAGCAGCACTATGAGAGAAACGAGTCAATACGAGGGGCAAGGGGACAGCCTAACAGCGCGGCATGGGAGCACCCTGTACCCAATCGCTAAAGATTTTCCAAATTCTGAATCCGATGGGTTCTTTTTCCCGTATTAGCCTGCGAAACTCAGACGCCCAGGGGATGGACAAACCGACTGGTGGAAGCTGTTGGACATTGTAGGTTAAGGGTCATGCAACCGAAGTTACGTTTCCTGCTATCTGTCAGTCCAGTTGCCCAACCAGAGTTTGCTGATTTTTACCGCAGCCACGAACGCAATTCTTTGTTTGTTGGTGGTTGCTCAGATGAATATTGTCTTCTAAGATTATGTCATCAGAAATGACATTCAGGACGAGGAATGAGTTATCTTCACCGCAACCAACCACATATAGGTATTTACGGTGCACATACCTACAGATCGTCGTCATTCGCACCGATTACAGCTGACCGCAAGTATTTTCTACACCTTACGGTCTAAGTATGACAGCCTACTTGCACTTGCAGCGAAGGAGGGTATGCACACTTCGTTGCGAAGGACGGGGGCAGCGTGGGGGCGTGCAGGCCAGACGCTGAGATCCGTAGGGCCATCTGAACCTCTGCCCGTCAGCCGTCACCGGCGAGTCATCAGAACCTGCTTATTACGCTTGCAGGCCTGCGGAATCACGCTTGGTTGCTCAGATGAATATTGTCTTCTAAGATTATGTCATCAGAAATGACATTCAGGACGAGGAATGAGTTATCGTCACCGCAACCAACTTATGAGCGCCAGCTGTACCAAAACGAACCCGAGATCGCAAAGTCCCATCACAGCGGCTAATTGATTATGTCTCTTCTCCACTGTCAATTTGCACTTGTCAAGTACAAAGTCGCATGCGTTTATTTGCATAGTCCCTCCCATAAGGTAAGAACTTAATAGCTAAAAAACCTCCTACTCCTCCTTACTCGGGCCCCCTCTGCCCTGAACGTACCACGCCTTTCCCTAAAGACCGCTCCCCTCACATCCCCTCCCGCCCAGCGTTCTTCACCCCGGACGGGACCCGGAAATTTTGGCTTTTAAGAAAAACGCCTGTAAAAATGTTGGGGCTGCTCCGGGGATCTCCGGGAAATTCTTCCAGTTTGAAGGGCAGCTTTCCGGGGCCAGAAAAGATATGTCACGTGCAGAAAATAGCTTTATTCCGGGTGTACCCGGAGAAATTTTGCAGAAAGCAAGGCTGAGTTCCCGGGAGTACTGGCTGCAGAACCATTATGATTTAATGTGCGTATGATTTATAGATTGTTTCGAGGAAAGCAGAACATCCCTGTTTACCAATTTATTTTCGACGGCTCCATAGCTACAAAACAAACTTTCCCTTCATCAACATTTTCCCTTACACATGCAATGCCTAAGGTAAAGCCATAGCCAGCTAAGCAGCATGTGGGGACTTAGCTCCGAACATTTCTAACGTCTTTAAACCAATAGATATAAGCTTAAAGCAATAGAAATATTTCGCATGTTTGCAGTCAGCATTAAACAAATTTTTGGAGCGGCCTTCAAATATATACACGTTTCCAATCCACTTGCAGATGCTGGCAGAACCACGATGCCTATCTACACCTGACGGAACTGAAAATGTTTGTGTGTCTGGTATGCACGGCTTTATTCAGGGGAAGAGGAGGGTGAGGGAGAAGAAGGGAGAAGGCGATTATATGAAACCTTGTGCTGATGCATCTGTGCTGACGGACCAAGGACTAATCGTCAAGGTTGGCTGACAGCTGGCCTTGGCGAGGGAGGAGGAGAAGGAAGCAGAAGAAGAGAAGTAAAGCTAGGGAAGCTGCGTGGTTTCCACACTAATGAGCAGGGTAGAAGTGCTGAGCATTGGATGGCCCCAAGACACCAACTGCCAGAAAAACATAATATACGAATAATAGTAATAATAAATGTTTTCGTGATCTATGAAACTTGTCGTCCCAGGAAGAACGTTTACGATTCAACAAACACGTGTTCTCTGCCCCGAAAAACTCACATGTTCCGGGGGTCAACGGAACGTTTTAGGGCCTACCTAGGTAAGGTTCCAGAGGTGGGGGACCACCCCGGAAAAGAATTTTCGGGGCTCCGGGGAGCCCCGGAACAAACAGCAACCCCCTTGAAGAACCCTGCTCCCACCTCTGCCCCACCCACTTCCAATCGTCTTCGTCTGCCCGTCCCGTTCGTTAACCCCTTAAAGTTCCTTAAATCTTACCGATGAGCACGGGCCTGGCGGCCTTCAGCGCCACTTTGGCCGCCAGCTTGGATCCGTCCACCACGACGTCCTCCAGGCGCCACCACAGCCGCTGAGCCCGGTTCAGCCGCTTGCGCACCTGATGCAGTGCCGCGCCAGGCGCCCTCACCATTCGACCCACCAACTCAGCACCACGGCCGAACAGGCTTGGAGGCGGAGGCGAGACGCCTACGTTTCAAATGGCAACGGCACAGTAACAGATGGCGGGACGGCAGTAGCAGCGATAATAGGATTGCGGAACGTTCGTCATTGAGGTGTGGGCGGATGGGAGGCATACAGGAAGCCGATGAGGAAGGAGGGTACGTGCAGGGGTAGCCTGATGGAAGGGCCTTACAATGGCCCGGAGATGGAGATGGATGGATAGGATCTGCACGATGGCCAGCGCTGCAACTACTGGGACCAGCCCTGCCGCTCAGGGGTGGACGCGCTAGATGTGCCTAGTCCACCGTAACTGCTCACGGGCCTAATAACGGATGCATAATCGCCTCTTATGGCACTACGAAACTGAGGTAGAAGCAGTGTACTTTCCTCGCCGGGCAGGAGAGGATTCCGCCTTTTCTGCCCCTGTTCTGGAGATTTGACTCCGCACCACATGGAGATACGGAGTAACCACTGGGAATATGGCACGCCTCGAGATCTTAAGGCGGCGGAAAGAGGTAGTGCGCCGGCAGTCACTTTGAAAGGAGGAGTGAGTGGGTCCGGCTTACCAGCTCCTTGTGTTCGAAGGGCCCCTGCCCCTGCCCCTTCCGTGCTCCCTCCCTATCTCCTTCTCCCTTTTGATAGCTGCTGGCTCCACCTCATACTCCATTCTGCTCTGACTGCACCACTTAGTGCCCTCCTGGGGCAGCTGGCTCACCTGCCATGCGGACGAGTTGACCAACTAAAAGCTGCAGGACGTCGAAGGGGTCCAGGGGCGTCTCCGCAACCTCTATGCTGGCTGATGCGGCATCCAAGGCAGGAGAAAGCGTCTCTTCTACTCCACGAAACCAGGCATTGTAGCTGTTGACTACCCGTGCCCGCTTCAGGGTAGCAGCCACCTGCTTCCCTAAAACCTCATCTGTCCAACGCAACTCCGTCGCCCCCATGTCTTCATCAACAATTGCGACCTCAGCCACCTCCGCTAAGTCATCTGGCATCTTAGCGCAGCCAAGCTGCAGAAAGGGTCAAGGATGAGATATTCAAGTCGCCGGCACTGATGATCAAATAAGAAAGGATATGAGAAATCCACTGAATCTCATCCCAGCGACGCTTACCAGGAGCCCGGAGATGTCGAGCCGACCACGCAGTTTGTCCAAATCCACTGCACTATCCGAGCCCGAATCGTCGAAGCCGATAGATAAAGATGACGATACGCCCTGAACGAGTTGCAATATATTAAATTTTCAAGATTTCATGAGACACGGAAATCCTCGTCAGAAAGGGAATCCTTCACCTCGGCGGCGTCCTCCACTTCCACTGCCTCAACGTGCCTGAATAAATTCAGGCTTAATATCGCATCGATTGCATCTGATAACAATTTTGCATAGCTTCGCAGGACTTCTTGCTGTTCTTCGTCCTCCACGCCCTGTAAGCACAGCCGCAAAGAGATGAATTGCCGCTATCAGCCAGCTGATCGGACATAATTGTAATTATCACTTACAGATGCCAATCCCTCGCCACCATCGTTCCAGAGAACCATGCGGATCCGCGGTGGCCCGGACATGGCGGCCCGCGTCGCAACGCCTACCAAACACGCATCCACACACTAGCACAGTCCTATATTCTATACTCGACTCTTTAGAACGGGTGGTTTTGATGAAAACAGTAGCTTGAATCATCATGATTACCCTCGCGTTGACGACAATAAGGCCCTCTAACTGTCGGTGTTTCGCCAAACGCAAATGAAGCTATAGCTTTAAGCAAACTATGTACATTGTTCTAAAAACGCTTTTCGCGATTTTTGATAAGGTGAATCCTTACGATTGTATGAGATATCATTAGCTTGTCTTAACAAGGCAAATATTTGGTCGTGATCATATCGCGGAATTTTATAAGTTGTTTGTCAAATGTTAAAGTTGGACATTTTAATCCATTTTATCGCGCCAAAGCAAAATGAGGCAATGGCCTGCTGCCTGCACGGACCTACCAACCGGTATATTCAAACCTCAGGTTAGCAACAACACTGCTGGCATGGTCTCAAACCTGGAACCCTCGGCGAATGTTTTGCTTTTTGCAAAATCCCCCACTTACTGCCTTTTAGCTTCTGCTAAAGCACCGTTCCTCCCCTCCCTGTTACTTAGCTAGCTTTCGCTGCAAACCTACCTCGACATCAAGACAGATTTCAGCTCTCGCTGCCAAAGGGCCAATAACCTGACGTGTCATGATCCTCGAGAAAAGGTGAGAGGCTATCTAGGAATGCCGAAATGGATTAAACAGCGGTACACGGTTCGTTCGGGACAGCCGGGACGGCCATCAGCCAGCTCAGATGTAGTTGGGCGCCGAAAAGGCCTCTCACGATGCTGAAATGCTGGCTTTATGCACCTTGTATTGTGCTTGTGCGTGCCGTACTGTGTACGACTACTACATCAACTGCGACTCATCGAGCACCCGTAGTTAGCATAAGAGTTTAAAGCCACAGCTGTACAATATGATAACGAGGGGGCCAGGTGCCTGGCAGCCCGACATCTTGTTATGAAGAGACAAAACTGTGATGTCGCTCGGGCTGCCAGGGATTAGGTGAAAGCAGCAGAACGAAGGTGTAGGGTGGCATGATGATGATGATGGCCAGGGTGTTAATCACCATAGCATGTATGGACAGCTACATCTTTCAGGGAGGATCATTATGAGTTGGGGATCATAATGAAGGCGTGCTATCTATGTGCATGCTTTCCCAGCTAGAATAGTCTAATGACGCAATTCAAGTAATACTTCAGAACATGTATACAACCCATCCGTGCCTTTAAAAATCCGCAACATAACGTCACCCACACTGTTTCCTTTGAATTTTGAGGGGCTACAGTAATATACCGTACCCCACAATGTTCACTGGGTCAGCAAGGGGCCTTACGCTAACTTGCCAGCAGTGTCACGACATAAAAATGTTATTGTCATACTTGGTGCTTGTGGTGGAAATTTAGTGGCAACCCTAAAGGACTACTTTCAAGACCAGCTCTTGAGTAGTTAGCGCCTCTCAACATCTGCTGTTGATAGCGCAGTAGACACCTTCGCAAACGGACAAGTGAGCCAGATCGCGACAAGACCCAACAGTAACGTATTTGCACATAATGTGTACCTTTTTCAGTACTATGACGAGACACCAGAGTGTCTGCTGGGTCCAGGGGGGCATATGGCACTTCACCTCATACACCCCACAGTACTCACTGGGTCAACGACTGGCCTGCGACAATTAACCGCACAATGTCAGCTGAGTCCAGGCGGGGGCCCCTTGGTAATTCGCTGGTGTTTGCTGGGTCAAAGCGGGCGACAGCGATTCACCACAAGGTGTTCTCTGGGTCAGGGTTCCCTGCAGATACTTGCCCGGAATTTTCCTTGGGTTGGGGGTCCCACGGTTAGATTAGTTCTCCGCCACAAAATGGTCTCTGGGTCAGGCGGAATTACCCGTGGATATTCACCAGACAGTGTTAGCTGGGTCCAGGGGGGCCAGCGTTAAGTTGCCACACAGTGTTCTCTGCATCAGGGGCCTACGGCAATTGGGGGGGCTTACGGGGGACTTACAACACAGTGTGCGCTGTGACAAGTGGGGAAGCTACGATACGTGCTGTCACACAGTGTTCGTACGTTTTGAAGGAGGCTAGGCTGTGTATTTTGTCACATCCACCCCCGCAGTCATGCTTCAGATGTTTTTACAATTGATGTGGGGATAAGAATTAGGAATGCCTCGAAATGTCATGAGCAGCCCAGGATATCTTTTACGCCTACGGCAACGCGCAAGTGACCGTCGACGACAATTAGACCGCCTTTTAAGTGATTTCCTTATTTATTCCTTGGGGGGATTTGTGATAAAAGACTTCCAGAATAATATTGGACGCGGTAATTGCCGCGGTAAGACCCAGCTATGCTGCTGGGTTCACGACACATTACTTTGCTGACATTGTGAACTCATTTCGTATTCCGTTTCTAAAATTATCAGCGAGGATGCAAACGAGGAAGCGAGCAAAAGCTCACTGCGCGAAGCGCATTGCGCGCACATCGGGCGCGGCCAGTCTGGGTGATTCCGTTGGCCATCCGGTCTGGTCCGCGCGGCTGCCGTACCCGGTCCAGCCGGCTTCTATACTTCGGACCGGACGGCCAACGGAATCTCCCAGACCAGCCGCGCCTTAAGCCCGAGAAAATGGAGCAGTTACATCGGCAGCAAGAACAGCGCAGGCTGCGCCTGTCACAGGTCAAGACGCATATGGAGTGTGCTGCTCTGTCACATCAACCTCAACCAAGGAAGCGGATCTGCAGCATGTTGTGCCGGGCACATTACCCTCGAATGAGCGGCATATAAAGATGTGAGAGGTAAGAGGGCCATCTTTAATGTTCTTGTGGGTTCTTCTGGGTGAGCGGCTATATGCTTCAGGCCATGTCCAATAAATAATAATATATACATAGCTGCATCCAGACACTATTCCAGGACCAAATGCACGTTCGCATAGCAGACTGCAACGCCCAATGGTGCATGTGTCTGCAGTACAACCAACAACGCATTCACACCTGTCTGCTCTTGTTTAATTTGTTTTGTATGTCGTAAGGTTGTCCGTGAGTACATGGATGGTGACATCGTTGGGGACCGACGGGTGCCAGCCCTTTGTGACTTGGAGCTGAAATGGGAATGCAAATGGCGGAGCGGATACCCCAAGGAGCTGCGCGGCAACCAGAAATGGTCGGACCGTATCATCCTCATCAGGGCTGTGTTGAAGACGCAGGAGGTGCAGTTTGTATGACGGAATCGCAGGACGGAATGATAGCCGTAGAGGGCAGAAGCTCAGCAGCCTCGATCAGCTGCGGAATTATGTTAGCAAGTCCCTCGGCGGCCCAGAGGGGGCCGCCGCATTCATGACGTACATTCTGGTGGAGCGCCCTCCAGACTTTGTGTCGCCAGTGAAGGAGCCGCGGCGCATTGACTGGAAAGCGGACCTGGTACAGGGTGGCAGCTACTCAGAGGCTGTGGGTACCCAGCGTTTGCTGCCATTCGAATCCAGCTCTATCGGCAGCAATAGGGGCAACATCATGTCGCGATTGCAGGGAGTTGGGAGCAGCTTGGATGCGCTAAACCGGGTGACATTGCCGGGCCTGGGGACCAAAACCCTTCTAACACCGGTGCATGGCCAGACACCCCTGCGTCTGGGCGGAGTTACCGGCTTTCATGGCTCAACCAATGCAGCTGTAATAGGCAGTGAAACGATGCATGGATCAGCACCAGCCTTTGATGCCATTAGCAATGGCCTTACAACTCCTCCATGGGGCAGGGCATTACTGCTTCTTTCCAACGGCCTAGCTCAGTTAAGGCCAGGAAGTGGCGTAGACAAGAGCAACTATAGCCAGGCTGGAGCTGGCGTGGTTGGTGATATTGGTGGAGGCGGATTGGGGCTCGGCCTTCGGATCAGTGCAGTTGAAGGTGCAAATGGGGGATCAGCCGGGCACAGAATGGTCCTTCTACGGCGGTACATGGGCCAGTTAACACGCATTCCAACTATATAGTGGAGCCCCGAGCTTGTGGGACAGCGGAACATGTGCACCCTGTTGCTACTGCTGGGGTCAGGCAGCCGGCTGCTGCTGCCATTACACCTGTCGGGGCTATGCAGCCAATCGCTGCTACGGTACCTGCTGGGGCAAGCCCTCAAAGCCACCCAGCGCATACCAGCGCTTCTATGCTGCTAATTGCAAGCGTGCAGCAGAATGGGGAGTTACCTGCAGCCTCGAATACCCTAAGATACTTGCCTTCAGGTGGAAGCTGCTGACTGCAGAGGGAGCAGAAACCTTACCTGCAGGCTTATGAGGCAGACGTGCGTGCATATGAACAGGCAAAACAAGATGCCGGGCTGCCAGGGGTGAGGCGAAAGACGCAGAAGGCATAGGGTAACATGCATGGATGGTGATGAAGGCCACGGTGTTAAGTGCCATAGCATGGACAGCTGTGTCTGGGAGGATCATGGCTGAGTATCATATTGAAGATTTGTTATGTGCATGCTTTCCCCAGCATATTCAAATGGCCGAATGAGCACTTCTGAACATGTGTACAATCCATCCGTGCCTTAAAGATATGTAACATATTAATACCACCCACACAGTTTTCACTAGATTTTGAAGGGCTACACTAATTGGCCATACTTGCTCACTGCCGTGGGTCCAGGGGGTCCAGGGGGACATGGGGGGGAGCCTACTTTATTTACTGAATTGAGGCCTACATACGGTATTTGATGTTCACTAGGTCAGGGGGGAGGTTACAACCCAATCTTTGCTGCGTCCAGGTCCAGGGGGACATGGGGGGGAGCCTACGTTAATACGTAGCGAAATGTTTTGTGGATCATGGGGGCCTGCGGATATTCACCAGACAGTGTTCTCTGCGTCAGGGACGTTGCTGCGGTAGGTGTCACCGCCCCGCTACCACCCGCACGGTGCTCGTTGGGTCAGGCGGGGTTTTCAAGGGCTTGCATACCTTGTCACATCCATTCCCGCACTTATGTTTCGACTTGTTTTACAATTCATGCAGTAAGAATTGGGAATGCCTTACATGTCCACGATGTCTCCCACGCACGCTTACGGCAACGCGCAATTGACGGTCGACGATATTTCATTTCACATCAACTAAATGTTCCTGTCGAGAAATTCTGGATCAAAGACTTCCAGAATTGTGTTGGCCACGGTAATTGCCGCAATAAGACCCTGCTATGCTCCTAGGTTCACGACACATCGCCTTCATGCAATTTTGAGCTCGTTGCGAATTCCTTTCCTTGCATTACTGGCGAGGTTTACAAAGAATGCAGGTCCGCAGTATGTTTCTCACAAATCCACAACGCACTTAGCTCCGCATGAACCTCAGCTCATATACTTGAAATAAAGCAGGGATAAGCAAACGTGACAATAGGATTAACGAGTCGAGGCGCGGTGCGGGAAGAAATCAGATGCCTCTAGCCTTTCACGCGAGACCATGATAACAGGAATGTACTGAGGCGAACGAGGAGGTGAACATAGCGCGGAAAGCGGAGCAAGAGCATTGGCGAGGCGGCCGATCCGGGCGATTCGGTTGGGCCCGGTCCGCGCGGCCGCCGTACCCGGTCTATACTGACGAAGTCTCTTTTACAAATGTCGTCCTGAAATGCAAGTGAAATCACCACCGTGGTATTTTTTATTAGTTACAGATTAATGTTGTTTTCTTATGTCCGAATTTTAGAGCTATTCACTCAACCTTGTCCTTAAGTTGGTCTCGCCACAATGAAGGATTATGCACGAGAAGAGAATGGCGGACTCATTGTTATGGCGTCGTGCACGGACGAGCGCTTCCCACCGGAGAACATGCTAGATGGCAAAGACAACACGTTCTGGGTTACCACGGGCATGTTCCCTCAGGAATTCGTATTGAAGCTTGAATCGTGCATACGGGTCTCTAAAATAACGACGTTATCTCTCAACGGCAAGTTCGTCGGCTGAACGCGCCCCCGCATCCCTTACTGTGCACATGCCGCTGACACTATGTGCCCCTTTCCCTCGCAGTCCGTAAGCTTGCAGTGGAAAAATGTGATCAGGAGAAGCCCGATCAATTTGAAAAAGTCTTTGAAGTTGGTAGGTGGCTGGTTGCTCGGTGGGGCTTGGGGCTCTGGGTTTACCTTACACCCGAACTTCATGCATTTAACTTTAGAACTTGCCAACCGGGGAGACCGCCTTCAAACGGAGGTGCACCAAGTCAACATTCGGGCAAAGTACCTCAAATTCATGATACTGCAAGGCCATGGGGAGTTCGCCACTGTCAATAGGTAAGCGGGTTTGTTCCCACACTGTGCGGTGCAGGATTAGCAAGTGCGTGACATAGCCTGGTATAGATATTATAAGAGTAGCTAATTTCGCATCAAAACGCAGCCCCCAGGCAAGGTTGCGATATAGGAGAGCCCCCATGCCACTTCAACGCTTATGATGTCATTGTTCCCCCTTTGGTGGATGATCTATCCGTGAATCTAGAGTCTCAGTTGTCGGTGGCGATGATGATGGTGGGTACGACGACCCAGGGTACGGCAGCATGCAGCGTCAGGCGAGCTACGGTGGGAGCGCGGCGGCAGGCTTCTCGGCTTCACGTCCGGACAGCAGCGCCGCTGGTGCGGGTGGTGGTGGTGGTGGTGGTTTCGATGACGAGTTCTAGTGGCTAATGCCAGATTCTAAAAGTGCCTCTTTGAAAGGCGACACTCGGCTTGGGGCCCTGTGGAACTGATAGGAAACACGTGGAATGTCATCATTGGAAACGTGCGTTTGCTTTGCCCTGAAGGGCGTAATACTAGGTGATATTTAAACCGCATTCGACCACAAGGTCTGGGACAGTACATGGGGATGGATAGGGGAAAGGGATCCGCAGGTGCAACAAGCCATCAGGGTCAGACTTCGGGTAGGCTATGCGTGCTGAGTTTTGCACTGATGGCAGGCCTCACGATGTTGTATTTGCACGGTATATAGCAAAGGGGCCTACCCTTTGTGTCCGACTTCGGCATTACTCACCATGTGCTGCTGGTATATGAGCTAGGTGTAGTATCCTGGGGTACCCACGGATAGTACCTGGGATGACCAGTGCTCTGGACATCTTTCGATCGAGCCTTTTGCTGGGCGGATATAACAGAGATTCAGCAATGGTAAAGAGACTGACCCGGATTCGAGTCCACCTTCCTCCTATCAGGAGTGGGCGATTGTGACTGTTTGGTGGGAGGTAGCGGACCCCATCACCAGGTCGTGAGCGATTGTATCGAATTCTTGCAGTCTCTAGGGTGGTGATTCACTCTGGCCTGTCAGGTGCGAGGACGCACTCACCAGAATTGGGATACTTTTACTCCTGGGTTATCTATGGGTATGTATCCGGGATAACCAGTTGTCTGGACATCTTTCAATTGAGCCTTTGCTGGACGGCGGATATCACAAGAGGGTACAAGAATAGGGTTTAAGTGATGATGGGGCTGGTGTGACCATGTACATAGACGCTTCTGTAATCACGCAGCTCTTTCCTTGATATGTTGTTGTCAAGTCCTACAGACAGAATATGGGAACACTCTGAATAGAAGGCCAGGAAACATGGAAGAGGCCACCGCGTGAGGATGGTAGCAAGCCAGCAACTTCAGATGGGTCATGAGAGGGCATGACGAGCTACACTGGCTTATCAATGTGAGAAGGCTGGTGCAAGTAACTTAAATGCATCTTGTTCGTCCTTGCCATACCATGACAGAGATTAGTCTCGGGACACAACAGTTCCTGGCTATTCGCAGTGTTTTGACCTTAGGTTATCCGTTTTGGTCCAGCCTGTAACACTGGTGCAATAGCGCGTGATGCTGGGATGCGAATTCCCCCATTACACAGCCCTCACTACCCGGTAGGTGCATACTCACGCTATGCTAACCACCAGGCCTGGATCGACCTTGGTTAAGAGTCTAAGTGTCACATCCGGTCACTGATCCAAGTTAAATATGGGCCATCTAGGCAGGGAATCACCAATTAGCGATCACTACGCCGATTAGCTGGGAGACCAAGGGTTGGAGCACCAAGCTGATTAGTGGGGCAGTGCAGGGAATGGAATAGCGAGCTGAGGCTAGGTAGGTGATGTTGATAGCAGCGAGCGTTTGGGTTAAGGCCCACCCAGGCTAGCCAGTGGTGGCATTCCTACCAGGGCCACTCTAGTTTTTACGACGTTATAACTGCTAAGGACAAGATGGTCCGGCTCCTGAGGGGCGTGGAGGGACATTTAGCCGAGTTTAGCTAGCATAGATTGCAGGCTGATGTAACTAACGACAATAATGGTGTTCTGTAGATGGAGGAGAGCCAGATTATCCAGCGGTGCCATCCCAAAGGGCACCCACCGCGAGGTTTGTGGCGGAGACGGCGCAACACACTTGCGCTCGAAGCGATGTTCCTACATGTTGGTAACCGCGTGATTCTATAGCTGTATGTGCGCCTCTCGACGGAATTGGGGAGAATGTGTGTTGCCGGTCGTTGCCGGCCTGTATAACCTAGGTACAATATGTCACCATTTCATTCCATTCCGCAGCCGCTTTTGCGGGCAGTTACCCACGGGCAGGGCTTCGCACATGAAAATCTGACAACAAACATAGAGAAAATAGTCTCAAGATATTAAAGAGACCCTCAGGCAAGCTACGAAGGCAATCGCCAATTCATACGACGTCTTGCGCCGCAAGACCAGCACTAGACAAGGAATGAGTGAGATCATCCACCAGCAGTGAAAATCTGCAATAGGTATTCCTTATCAGTAATTGTCCAGGTTGGACTTGGTTGTGATCTTATGAAGGCTATTCCGTTTGACACGCGATTCTAGCGAGCATATGATAAGGCATCTTGTCATTTTTAATAAATATCTTTAATAAGGCGATCGTAAAGCAAGCAACCCCATAAACGACTGTAAATTATTATGGTACGGTGTCGGTTACTACCAGACAGTGGTTGGATGCGCTCGATACGCCAAAGACGATTATGTGCGTTGTGTCCTGATTCCCCGCATGAGTCTTTAAGTTTGTGAAGTTCGTTAATGGATAATCATACGCTGACGTGCATGGCAAACAGCGCTTGTGTATCTCGCATCGACTTAAGCACGTTTTGCAAATGTATGCCCAACATATCGACCTTCACGGTTACCCCTTCCGGAAATTTCCGGCTTGTTGATGCTCGACCATATGTTACACACCAAAAGATAGTGAGGGACTGAGACGTACCAGCTGCTTTCCTTCACATTTTCCATTTTTTTGCACCATGGCTACTTTCCTTAGCAACATCCGACAACTTTTCGGTAGCACGGTGCTTCACAAGGCGGCTGAGAAGCTGGACCTGGCAGACCTGAGTTTGCAAGTGCAAAGGCATCCCTCGGATGTCAATTCACAAGAACCAAAAGTAAGTCATATCAGCTTGAACAACACGGAACATACCTCAAAGTCGTCCTTGCCAGAAGTGGCTGAGGACATCCTTGAAAAAGTTGCCACGGCGCGAACCAAATGGTTGGTCTTGCATTGCCTGTTTATGTATCTAAAGTCGTGGTAACAACAACAATCGGTATGACGGCCTTGGCGCCGTGGCGCATGTCTGGGCATATCCCAGGGGTAGGCTCACGCAAACAAGTCCGGGCACCGGCATCCAATACCCAGATATATAATCTTGTCATACCCTGTCGCGCATCAGCTTTGCAATCAAACTAGTGTCGTCCTCAGGTTTCGGTACGTAATGGCGCCACGAATATTCCCAATCTTTCGAGGAAAAGTACTACTCTTCCCGAAACGGTTGGTCGCAACCTGTCCAGCCGATTCTCACCCGGTCCCTCCGTCCCAGCCGGGAAGCTGGACGCTGCTACTCAGATCCTCCGCTCCATTCTGCCCCCTCCCATCATACCATCCCAATTTCTTGTTTCTTTTCTCTAGGGTTCCTTTGTTAAACCATTATCGCTTTGCCAGTCTGCTGCGTCTACGTCTAGGCACATGTCCGGTACCCTGCACCCCTAGGCACGCTGCCGCAGTGCAAGCGTGAGGTTCGACCAGCGGTTCCAGTTGGACAGATCCACTAAAGTAACTCGTCACCATCACCGTATGCGTAGTAACAATATTGACCGCCATATGACGGTTATATTAAAAACAATATTACAACATATTAATCGTGTCAAGCTCCCTGCCGAGCTTTGCGTCTGTTTAATCGGAAGTTTGTTGTTTGATGTTTGGGGGGTTTCATACTCGTATTTCTCTTCCGTTGCTTCCTGCCATGCTCCGGCCCCTCACATGAAACAGATGGGCTGGACGCCCCTTCATGTCGCCGCCGACAAGGGCTTCGAAGCTGGGGTCCGAGAGCTGCTGTTACGTGGCTGCAAACCCGACATACAAGACAAGGTGCGTGCAATCGCTTTTGTCATGTCCACCAGTGTGTGGAAATCCCGGTAGCGCTCACGCGTGTTGGCTTCCCTCTTTCGCCAAATTCTTCTTGCCGTGGGGTCTACTCATGGATTTTTTTGCGCGCCTGCCACGATGCCATACGGACGCCTTGTGATGAGAAGCAGCGTCTCTGCGAACTACATTTGCATGTTTCGTACTGCACATCGCATATTGCATGTCTGCCGCGCTGCTAAGTGCTCAACCTCTTCACATGTAACGTTGTCTTCCAATGTTGTCCGGCGATGCGATTCTGGTCACGACCCGGGCCCGCCACCTTAGGGGCCTCTTCTCCTTGCGGTTCAATGTATCCCCTCGAAGACAACACGTCTTTATAACGCACGTACGCGTCCGCACGCGGTGATGTGCGCCTTTCTGGCGGCGTACACGCACTTCTAGTCGGCTTCCGCCACACCCCCATGTCTTCTCCCCACACCGCTTAGGAAGGTCGCACGGCGTTGCACATCGCCGCTGGTCGTGGATGCCGCAAAGTGGTGGAAGACCTTCTGAAGCGCGGAGCCTCTGCGAACATACGGGACAAGGTGTGGGCTAGGAAAACGGCCTGTAGGAAGCGTGGAGCTTTCATAAACAGCGGGAGCTAAAAAGGGGCTCGTACGATACGGAGGAAACCAGAGATCACGCCTTGGGGGTCCGCGGCGACGGAGTTTGAAGGTCGAGTCGAGCGGTTGATTTGATTCGCACTGAGCCGGGGGAGCTTTTGCAGAGCACGCTTCTGGATTGCGGGTCACGGGTTGGAGCTGCCGTAGGGGTAGATGCCGGGTTTCAGCTCGAAGGCTATTGTGGTTCTCAAGGAGGTTGCAGACAACGGACCCATGGGTCACAGGAACCCGCTCGGGGACGTTTAATGCTTTCCAAAAGCTCTAAATATGCCTGTTGACGGGCTGATCGCATCCCTTGGTCATATATAATGATGGTAGCAGCACCGGCAGGTTTCTATTACGCGGTCGCGTAAATGGACGCCTTATATGCCGAAGTGTTTTTCCAGGTGCTTGTGCACATGCTACTCGTTTCCTGTGACATTTGATTTTGGAAATTGCAGTCTGGACGATATGCCTACGATTATGCGGCGCAACGGCACCCGGTTATCGCTGCGCTTTTGGGCGGCCGGTTCACACCGCCGCCAGCGATTGCGACTGCGGCCGCGGGTGCGGTGCCATCGGCAGCGGCGATGGTGACGCCGTTACCGGCGATGCCAGCTGTGGACCTCATATCCGGCACATGTGTCGACCAGCTCTTGCCCACGCCACCTTCACTGACCCATGGGTCAGTGATCTCGACGGGGGCCAACGGGAGCTTTTATCCGAATGTACACCATGTCCAGGCGCCGGCGGGGCCGCTTCTGCTGGCGCCACCGCCGCCGCCACAGTCATCGTCGCAACCAAAAGGGTTACACCCGGCGGGCCCGGACGACGCAAATGCATACGGCATTGCCACGCGGGCGGCTCCGCAACCATACACACAGTTGTACGAGTCGCAGGGTCATCAAGCTATACCCAATCCCCCGCAGGAGGTTCCTGCAGTACGTATTCCATACCCTGTCTTGCCCGGCACTCAACAGCCGCTTGCAAACGATGGCTGTCAAAGTGATAGAACCAGAACCGCCGCTCGCGAGCCTTACCCTCACTCACCGTCGTTTTCGGCGCAGCCGCAGCATCCACCACCGCCATTTCAGCCGCGGGCGCCGCTGCGTTCGGAGGCTCCGCTACTGAAGTCTGACCCGGCGTCGATATCCGCAGCCACAGGCGGTAGAGGAAGCGGCGGCAGAGGTAGCGGCGGCAGCGGTGGCGGTGGCAGTGGCATGGGGCCGATCCGGGAGTCGGTCAATGCCGCTACAGCCGATCTGGACTGGGGCAGCACAACTGCGACTGATTGGGGTGATGAGCCTGGTGAGTTCTTGCTATTATGGTCGGCCCCCTTGGAGTTCCCTAAGTGGTTTTCGATGCCACGGCTGGTCGGACGAGCCACGTGGCTGATCCTCACCCGTGTGCTGCGTCGTGTGTTCCCCCCCATAGAACTTCCGCCACCACCGCCCGTCCCCGGCCGACCCAACTTCAACCCCATACTCAGCGCCCGCATCCAGCTGGAGAGGCTAATGGGGGCTGGGTTGTCGCAACTTGGTATTGGGCCATCTCGTCCGGCCGCCACAGCCGCCGCCAGCGGTGACCCACGGGTCAATGCCGGGTCTGCGCCCAGTGACCCACGGGTCAATGTAGCATCTGGCGTGTCCGCCGGCTCCATTGGGTCCTCTATCGTATCCGTCTGCAGCGCGTCACTGAGAGGTGGTCGTACGTATTCGTATGAGGAGCTTCGGCAGGCGACCGGGAGCTTCAGCCCGGTGAACAAGCTAGGGGAGGGAGGGTACGGACCTGTGTATCGTGGATGGTTGGACGGCATTCCCGTGGCGGTCAAGGTGATGGACACAAGCGAGGGCTGCATGCAGGTATGTGTGAGCATATGGGCGCAAATCAATTGCTGGAAAGCGTCTGCTGTACTCTGCTACTCTGGCTTGGGCATTATCAGGCATTGGGGTTATTACCTTAATAATGAGTGCTTTGTGCATTGCTGTTCGTGCTCTGGCTTGGGTTTAGTTGGGGCTGGCGTTCGTCACTGGTGATTTAAGGGTGGTGGTTGGCCTGGTTAGGTTTGGTAAGGCTTGGTATTGAATTGGGTTATCCTTCATAGAAGATGAAGATCCCTTTACTATGTCTCGACTCCTCTGCTACGACGTGGATGGGACGGCCTTCTTACGCCCCTGAGTCCGTAGTCTTAGACGCCATATCCATGCACAGCCCCCACCACGACTCGCTGTTCTTCCACCTACCCTTATTCGTGGGATTATTAACTCATCTTATTGTGGCTGCGGTGAAGGGCCGGGGGGAGTTCGAGGCGGAGGTCAACATTCTATCTTCCCTGCACCACCCGCACCTGGTGCTGCTCATCGGGAGCTGCCCGGAAAAGGTGTGCGATTACAGAGGAACCTGAAGGTGGCCATGCGTGGGGCTATCTGTTGCGTCATGTGGCGGGCCATGTGTTGGGTCACGTGCAGGTCTGCAGGTACGCGAGAGAATCACCATAGCGGTGACACCAGAGCAAGAGAATTACTCATCGTCGGAGGCACTGCAAAAGGAGGAACCAAAAGGCCGTCACACGACCGGGGCAAGTAATAAAGGTGCACTAGGAAGGGGGCACAATTTAATATGACACTAGGAGGGGAGGTCTTGGCGAATTTATCTGCGGAGGTAAGTTTATGTAAGCACCGGCGGGAACATCGATATGTGCACGCAAGTGTGCGCCGCCGTAAGCCGACTGATCGGTTACCTCTCTGCTGCCCGCTATCGACTACACCTGCTTCACAGGGCATTCTAGTATATGAGCTGATGCCCAACGGAAACTTGGAGAATTACTTGTTTGGCCGTGACGGCAGCAGCAGCGGCGGCGGCGGCGGCGGCGGTGGTACGGCGGCGACGGCGGGCCCGGCGGCGGCATTGCCCTCAACAGGGCCTCGCATGGTATCCAGCGGAGCCTTATCTTGGCGTGACAGAGTGCGAATCGCTGCCGAGGTGGCCTCGGCGCTGCTGTTCCTGCACACGGCGCCTATTCCTATCGTGCACATGTGGGTGCAATTTTGGATAGGGTGGGGACTTGGGCCGGGTGCTGCGGGAGCTGTTACATGCGTGGATTGATACTTTCACGATACCGAAGAAGAATGTCGGACTATATTCTTTCTGCATCCGTATTGAAATTACATGTAGATGTACCTGCCGTAATAAACAGCTGATTCAGTGGGTGGCTGTGGTGGTTATCTTTTTGGGGCAGTTCTGTAATCGCTTCCCGCAGCGCAAAGCTAGGCTCGTTGTCCCTCCGCCGCCGTTGTTCGTCTTCTTCCTCCTCACGCCAGGGACTTGAAACCTGCCAACATCCTGCTGGATACGCACCTGACGGCAAAGCTCGGAGACGTGGGGTTGGCTCGGCTGGCACCCATGTTGGCGAGACCCGCAGGTCCCGCCGCCGCAGCCGTCCAGGCCGGTGGCAGGTCCACTGTCATGGTGCGTTGCGCAAATCGACGAGACGACACACGGGCCCTTAGCAGCCAAGACTCATGGCTAGCTGTCTTGTGAAGCCGTCTGCAGAATCGAAAGTTGACCACTGGAGGGGCTAGGGATCTAAGGGCGCTTGGAATGCATGGACTCCCGGCGTCAGGGAGTCAGATGGGAGCTGGCAGTCCCATCTGACAGAGTCAGGCCTGGTGACTGGAAGATAGGAAGAATGGAATACCGACAGATGGACGCCGCCGCCTTCCAAAATATTGTAGCTTCCATGGAAAGCTTCCCCCGTGGGTTCCTGTGAACGGGTCAGCGGACGCATTTTAAACCGTTTTTACTGCTTTTTCCGGAACTCACCGCTTCCATGCTGGCGCGGCTATCTGTCTGTCCCTCTCCCTGTCTTTCTGCCTGTCTATCTGTCTGCCGACCCCGCTTTTCCTGATTTTGTACAAGGAGCAGCCTCGTTACCTACATCCCGTCTCCTCTGCTCTCGTCCGGTCTCCTCCCCCCGTTACTCGTCCCGGTCAAGGCTTATTGTTGTTGCTTTGAACTCCATCAAATTCCCGCCCAGGACTCCCGCTTGGTGGGCACATTTGAGTACATGGACCCCGAGTACATGCAGACTGCGCAGTATTCGGCCCGAAGCGATGTGTACGCGCTGGGTATGGTCATGTTGCAGATGCTGACAGGCAAGGGCGGCAAGCAGGTGCGGGGGGCCATCGGGAGCGAAGTGTATGTATAGGTTGGTGGCGTATGTATCTATCTGTGTGTATAGGGGCGTCCATGGTATACCTACATAAAAGGTATTTTATGTAGTATTGTATTGGGCATGTGCATACGTGTATTAGGGGTGTTACACTGTGGGCGACTCGCCCTGCAAAGACGAGCACGGAGGGCCCTGACCGGACCGAGCCACAGCGCAGGGAAGGGGCACGTGGCTTTGTATAAGTGTATGTATAATGTGTGGGGATGGTTTGTGTTTTGCCTTTTGAAGGTTCAGCGCTGCTACTGCACCCATGGACATTTGGCTGAGGTTCAGACCGCCAAACTATGCCACCAAAAATCCCAAAGCCTAAAGGCTTACGTCTGAAGCGTAAAGCATGAAGTGAAGCTGCGGCATGGGCGCCAGATCTTACGAGTCATGAAGCACAGGTGCACAGCTGTCAAAAGAAGTCCGGCCTCCGAGCTGAAAGATGTATGCCATCGCGAACCGGGCTCGCATTTCCTTCCGCGTATCCGTAATCATAATCTGCATTGCGATTTGTGTCGGATGCCATCGGCGGCAGCAGGTTATTTCCCAGGTGGAGGCGGAGCGGCGCGATCCACTTGGTTTTGGACCCTGCATTGACCCACGGGCCGGTCCCTGGCCGTTGGCAGAGGCGGCTGCGTTCGCCGATTTGGCGCTACGCTGCGTGGCGTACAGCCGCCAGGATCGACCTGACCTCAGGTACACTTCTTTTCGGGTGTGGATTTGAGACGAATAGTTCTCTATGAGTAGAAAATGAGACGATGCCAAAGGTTAGGCGCAGCTGCGAAGTGGGAGGAAGTTGTCCACACGTCTCTTGTTTCCCACCTCCTTGGTAGAATATGAAATAAAATTTTATTGCTTCTTTAGGAAATGTTGAAAATAAACTGTTAATAAGGTAAGTGTTTAGCGATGGTTTAAAGGCAGGTTGGGGGGAATGTGCGCTGGTGGAGGTGTTCTTAGGGCGGGTTGCAAGCTACAAATTTTATCTTTACTCCTAGTGAATTGAATATGCAGATATTTACATGTTCAATCTTTCTGTCTATCTGTCTGTCTATGTGCCTCTCTGTCCATCTGTCTGTCTGTCTGTCGATCTGCCTCTCTGTCTACCTGTCTGCCTGTATGGGTTGGGGTCTGGACCTGCGTCGGGGTCAGTCCGTCGCTTACAGGAATCCTCCTGACCCGTCCTCGCAGGAGCGTCATCTTGCCCGCTTTGACGCAGCTGAAGCAGCGGACGCACCTGTACGAGGAGCAGCAGCAGCAAGTACAACAGCAACAACAACAGCTAAAGCAGCAGCAGCAGCAGGACGGCGTGCCGCCTATGTTCTTGTGCCCTATTACGCAGGTAATCTGAGATGGCGCATCTACCAGGACACCCATCACGAGGGAAAGTGTGCTTACTGCGGTGGTTGTTTCAATGCCGGCGACTGGCAGCTGCCTGGTCAACGTATTGTCCAGGAACCTTTCCTCCAAAATGCGCTTGCTGTTTGATGACAGCAGTATCGAGGCGGTATCATTGGTAATTGATCTTCATTATTCGTGCTGCGCTTTCACATGCTGGTTCCTGACTGCCGTCGATTATTTGTACTGTAGGAAATCATGGACGAGCCGGTTGTGGCCGCTGACGGCTACACCTATGAAAAGCTGGCGATTACGGAATGGATCAAGCGCAGCCGTACGAGTCCGTTGACGAACCTTCCCTTGGAGCATACGAACGTGGTGGAGAATCGCACGCTGCGAAGCGCTATTCGAGAATGGAGCGAGCAACACGCACGCCAGCAAGAGCAACCTCGCCAGCACCCACAGCAGTATCAGCCGCCGACAGGGGAGCCGCCGGTGGCCGCTGCCACGGCGGCAACCCCGCCACCGGTGCCGCCTCAGCCACCGCCTCTGCCTCGAGCGGCGACGGAGGATTTTGGCGGGTGGTAGCAAGAGTAAGACAATTTCTGTAGGCGCGGCCTTGAGGACCGGAAATGGATTTCCTTCATAAATATTTTTTGCGACATGCATGTTGTTCGTTTCAATCAAGAATGGGAAGAATGGGGGTTCATGCACTTTCGCCTCATTGCTTTGAAGTTATGTACATCCGCACTGGTTAACACATGGATTGTTGGGCTGCTCTATGGTGGCCGACAGACGGGCGGACCACATCCACAGTGTACTTTAGCCAAGGAGTAAAGGGTTTATGAAAGGAGTACCGAAAGTTGCAACCACGAAGGTATGCAGTTGGCTTTGGCTTCTACGTGGCTTTGGTATCAATACCATGGGTGCTGGCTGTTGGGTACTTGGCTTATGTCCAGGAGTAACTTCCAACTTCCAACTTCCAACGATGACTTCCGTTGGTTGCTTTGTTCGATTGGTGGCACTTGGGACTGCTCCGGTTGAGGACCGACCATTCCTTTATTCCTTTTTACTCCTATTGGCAGCTGTTAGATGGCTTTCTGGATGGCGCAGGGATGGGGAGCTACTTTAGCACGGCAGCCGTAGCAGAAATTAGTTGCAAGTTGTGTGTTGGATAACGATAAAGAATCACGGAGGCAGATTTTTTTCTCAATCATCTGTTATGCATCCGTTGCAAGTCCGCGTAAGAGTTTCTGAACGCAGCTTTCTTAGTTTGCCTGAGGGCACGGCGTTCATTTCTCGCCTATATGTGCAATCAACAGCAGGTGACATCCTCCTGCCCTATATCTTAAGCTTTGAGTCGCAAGGAATTATTGGAACCCATGTAAGTGAAATAAAAAACGATTGTTATAATGAAGAACTATCCCACCCAATTGTAAAACCTGTTGCACGCAAAAGGCGCAACGAATGCCCCATGCATCCTGAATGGTAAAGGGGTTCTTACACGGATCTGAAACCTAGTCTACACGATTCCACCTCCTCCTGACCGCTTAGCCTCATGGGCACTGTAACACCGCTCAAGGACTTTGCACTTCCGTATCATCCCCAAATCAAGCCTCCTCTTTATCCTCGACCTCCAGGGTCCTCTGGATGTTTACATTCCTCACAGCCAGCAAGCCACTTCGCGCTCCACCACCATTGAGCACCTTCTCCCTTGTCTGATTTCAGAGGATTGATCCGGACAACCGGATACGGACTTTCGCTATGGTAGATAACCCAGCCATTCATCCCGGGTGGGGAGAATTCCCTTGGTCAGGATCCCTCGGCACCCACATCATAAATCCTCCGTCTGCTTTTCGCTTTTTTGTATTACATTTATTTATCTTTGCTCAATGAGATTCCTCCGGGTGCGCATCCCACCGCAAGGGCTCATGAAACGAGGGAAATATTTAGGGGTGTTACACTGTGGGCGACTCGCCCTGTAAAGACGAGCACGGGGGGCCCTGACCGGACCGAGCCACAGCGCAGGAGAGGGGCACGCGGCTTTGTCTGTCTGTCCTGGGAAATATATATCGATATAACGAACTTATACAACGGTATGCCGTTACTACGTCTTCACTTCCGAACCTTTTTACGCTTCAACTGGCCTTGGAACGTATCTGTACGGGATATGCCTGCCTGCCTGCCTGAATCGTCGACAGCCCGCGGACTGAAATATCTATACATCTTAAGTACAGATGCCACAGTGTAGCGACGCGGGAGATGCCGTAACTTAACTCAATAAGAAACGTAACTGAGCAATAAACAATACAGTGGCGCCTACAAATTTATCCTATGCGTTGCGGACAACGAATCAAGATGTAGTGCATGAAGGGTATCCGAGCCGTATATCTCATCCGTTCCTCTCGTAGGTGTTGGAAATCTTACGGAGATCCTACCCATATCCCGGATGAAGGACCAGATTCTTCAACCCCTATCTCATGCATGCATTTGCGTGTTGCTTTCAGGACGAATGATCAATTAAGAGTCATCACAGTTAGGTCACCAAACACGTTGTACGGTGCCGTACTTAACATAATTGCTCAACGGATCTACGACGACATCACAAGCCTTCCAAGCCCAGTGCATTGCGCACCGTTTCGGAAATCAGGAAGATAATAACGGTTTGGGGACCAAGACGCGCGTAGTTGGCCGTCCAGCCCTGCTCGACATACAAGGAAGGCCCAGCAACAATGAGAAGGTGCAGCAGCAACGGGAAGGGATAGCGGCACGGTTCGTATGGGATTGAGAGAGTGTGACGGGAATGGCGCCGGGCCTCGGGCCCACACCACGCCCGCCACAAGATTCAGGCGGTGAATGTGGGATGACACCCAAGGTAAAGAAGATAACATTATTCCGATAATTAGTAAAGGATAACCCTACCCTAGTTATATGGCTTCCAGCCTAACAGCGAACTGTGGCGGCTGCAGTCGATCCCTGGTATGGGCAAACACCATTTGATTGACCCTTCTCTGGCCCTCAGCTGAGACCGGGTACGGTGCATACCCAGAGCCTGGTTGTCCTTGGACCCACCATCGCAGCTTCCTGGCTTCCTACCTTAAAGAAGCCGCTGAGACCATCGTTACGGACAATGTCCATGGCCGTCTGGGTGATGCCACGCGCCTTGCTGCCGCCTGTAGTAAGTAGGTAGATAAGTAGGCGCTCCCAACATCCGACAAAAGAAAGTGAGCGAGTGCCACATATCCCTCCGGTGGGATTGTATGTGAATCGCCATGTTACACGAATGCCATTAAAAAGCGACCACAAGGTATCACAGCCCACCCGTGATTTGGGGTGGAGGCTATACGAGCACCCCAATCCGACAAATTTTCTCACATACAAGCCCTTGCCGACACGCACACGAACGAGTTTCCTCCCGGTTCTGTTCACCTGCCAGGTGGCCCTGTCCCTGCTTTACCCTCCCATTCAATGCGTACCTGTCACAAACATGCGGGTCTTGATAACATCAGCTGGGTTCGTTACGGTGGTGGTCACTAAGCCCGCGAAGCAGCTGGAAGTTAGGTGGGTCGCCAGAGAATCTCCCCAGCCACTGTATTTCATCACATCACGCTTCACGGTGTCGTATGTCGCTAGCTGCGACGCTGTCAGCAATGCGGCGCGGGCCTGCGGGATATCACACCAACCACGGCCGCATGTGAACACATAGACTTTGAGAAAATGGCGACACACCGATAAACCCCGATCTGCCCGTCCCATCGAAACTTTACATTGACTTGTAATAATGGAGCGCAAGCCGTCTTGTAGTGCCGGCTGGAAACCGCTCTTTCCTTCCACCGTCAACCGAGTTGTCATCAGCACATGCCACGTGTCCATCACGCGCCGGCAGCAGTTAGATTCAGCTCTTCCTGATCGTGAGACACCTCTTTGATGCGTGTACTTTATGAACCTTAACTAGTACTGCTATTGCTATTGCTGTTCCTTTAGTTAACATACTAACTGCGGTGTAGAAATCGTGAGGATTCGATGATGAACCTCCACAACTTGAAAGCCGGTGAAGTGGGAGCTAATGGATCGATGTGCGCCACCAGCACCACCACCACCAACGAAAAAACAAGGACAAGAACAAAAAGCAGTTGGAGCGCAGCTTCCGGCCGCCTGCCCGGTTGGTTTGCCCGTGTCCCTTGATTTCCCCCCCCCCCCTTTCTCACCATGCTCGGAACTGAGCCACGCCACAGCGCCAGAACACCACCTTCTGACACCACCTGACGCATGACAGCCCACGTGCTGCTGGACTCACAGCCCTTGGCCTGCAGCCGCGTCTTTACAAGTTCAGTGGGGCTGGTAACACCCGCTGCGATGGCGCCGCTGATGATGCCCGCGCCGGCCTTCAGGCCCAGGGCCGCTAAGCCCTGCCGCGGTGCTGCCCCTGTAGTAGCGGCTGTCGCGGGGTTGCCTGATGAGGGCACACCTGCGACCGCCTGCAACGCATCGCGGCACGGCCCGTAGAGCCCCAGCCGCATGCCTTTGGAAGCGGGATGGGGCAACAGGGGAAGGCCACACACGATAGGGTTATTTGCGTAGGGCGTGAGTTCGCATAACGCGTGCTTGGCATGGTTGATGTGTCAGGCGTTGCTGATCTTCTAGGACGTTACTATGCAATCATTATTGCACACTCTCGACCGTACGCTAATTTCTACACACTCCCATGGCACGAGCAACTACACCTAATTTCAGACTGGAAAAAGCCAGAGGACTACGCAGGGTCTGTACACAAGATAATCATGGACAGCAGCAAATAAGGATGAAAAAGCAAAATGGGTACATAATCCACAAATATCCGCGCGGGACATAAATTTGCGTCTTGCGTGACAGACAGAGGTTCAGGCAGACGGAGGTGCACTCATGTACGTACCCGTCCATTTCCGCACGCACCTCCGTACAGGAATCCACGGGCCACAGCCGGTGACATGCCGCGCATGAGGCTGGCGGCGCCCTCCTCTCGCACGAGGGTGATGCCCGTTCGGAACTGGATGCCATGCATGCGAAGCAGTACAACATTTGAAGTTGGTTATGGCGGTTCAGTTAGGCTATGCCAGGTGTGATGATTGACGAAAAGGTTCAATGCCTTCGAACTTGGACCAAGCTAGGACTTAGACAATGCAGCAATCGATGTTACAGCCAGCAGCCTGCTGAGCGCTGGTGCACTGTTTCTCCGTCCCTGGCTGTCACGACAGATAGAGTTACCGCACATGCAGTGAGTGTTTCGCATGTAATGAGTTCACGTGACGGTAATCGGGCGTGACATGGCAGCCACGTCCGGCCAGCCAACAGCGACTGTTCCCACGCCTTCTCTCTCTTCATGTTGCCAGGCTCACCAGGCCAGGGCGGTCCACGGCGGAGCCAGTGCTGCTGTGCAGTTGGAGGCGAGTCTTGACCACATCTGCAGTAAACCAATTCAATGTCCAATTGCTTCGTTACCACCGAATGCCATGCTGGATTAACGTTCCCCTGACCTACAATATGCGAACGGCTTCCTGGCGAAGTGACAGTGCAGTCACACATTCGGATGTGATTAGAGACATCGGCAAGGCTTACGACGTTATGGGGAAAGGTGACGGATCCACAACACGCTACTAGTGCGGACACGTCCAGTGAGGACCTCTGGTACGTAAACTCGCGTATGGCATTGGATCCAGCATACCTATGGGGTTTGTTACGATTGTTGCCCCACCCACGCTAACACCGCTAATGATGAGCTCCTGAAGAACGGTGGCCTTCTTCGCTGTCCCTAGCACCGCATTTGCCTTCGCGGCTCCGACAGGGGAGCTTGCTAACATTTTTCGTGAAAATATGTTTTATACCGTAAGGCTGTGTGAGTTGGACGGGTGTGCTTGATTGTTGAAATTGTCTGAACCTTCGTCGAATCACGCGACCTGATTGGACCGTCCAGGACACAATGACTTCTTACACGATGAAAATTAGTTGATCAGTTTAAGTGAATTATGGTGATCTTCTGAAGTGCAAAACTCGGCAAAATACACGAACGGCGAACGAGGCGCCCCTCGACATGCAACAGCGCCAAATAAGTTCCTTATAAACTTTCACGAACACAATACATAGATATAAAAATAAATATTATATATCTACAATGTGGTAGGCCTCCTTTGGCCTGCGGGGCCTGAAAGTCCGTTGCCGCCCACCACTGGAAAGCCAAAATCAAACAGAGAATCCAGCTTAAGGATGAACACTGGTATCAGATTCAACCATTTTTTCAGCGCTTCGTCATCAACTGGCATCCTGTAACTTTAATCAACCGCCGTGGATTCTTTAGTAAAAACCCGTACAAGCATCATAGCCCATCCTATCGGAAACGGAACAACTCTTAGCTCATGTTAACCCAACAATAAATTATGATAATCATCTCCTGCTGCGTCCGAGTGCATCGAGAAAGAGCTACAACGCTGCTCGATGATGAAACGTCGCGGCAGGCCACGTGTTTCAAACGGTAAAAACAGATCATGTTCTCAGTAGCAACTGTTTCCTTGCACATTTCCAAGCATCCCCAAGATATGAACGGTCCCTAATGCAAACGACGACACTTTCTGCTACTCCGTAGGCCCTAGTGATTGGGTTCCTTGTCTTCCTTACCCGTCTCCCTGAATGCCGCATACGAGGCCATGTGCGCCATCTCAGCCACTCATATCGACTGAAATGTGCCATAATTCAGCAAGTTGCACACCACAAAACTCGGTCATGGCTATTACCACACACGCCCATTGTAACACCGCCCTTGATTCGTCCCACGACTAAACGAGAAAATTTCCTCGCATGACATTCGCTTGGCTGCATCCTGCTAAGGACCGCGCGCACTCCAATCAATCACTTCTACATGTCTCTGCGCTTCCATCCACTCCTACCTCAATAACAATCCATCCTCGCGATCTTCCGCCGCCAATACGGCCTCTGTCAAGTTCGTCATTTCCATACAAATGTTCGTGTGTCGAGCAGCCCTCCAGAACCATATCTCTGATGCTGACCACAATGCTGAGGATATTTACAAGCACACCAGACAGATAAGCTGGCGTAAGATAACTACAACACACCCACACACGGCGACATCTGGCGACATTGACCGGACACCTCAATAACAATAATTCCTATTACGTTGATTTAAACGAGGCTCAGAAAGATTTCCCGTTCATTTGATCCTTGCCGTGCTGTCCCTTCTTCCACTTAATCAACGGCCTAGCCTCCCCTACAAGTTAATACGCGGCCCTGCTACGACCATGCAGTGACACATGAGTTAACCGCGCGCCGAGGTGTCCTCGGCTTCACATAGTGCAGCCTCCGCCAACAGCAATGCACGTGTGGCTGTGCAACTGGCCCCACTGCAAGCTGCTGCCGCTGACAGTGCCAACTTCGCCACTTCCGATGGCCTTCTCACAGTCCCGTCCTTCTCCTTCACCTCGTCGTCTTCCACCGTGCTGTTCTTTGAACTGCAATCTGAGCTGCAGTCCCCATCTAGCTTGGCTACATCGCTCTTTGCTAAAGCATTCTCGTCATCTCTCCACGTTCTCTGACCTCCACCTTCCCCGCCCTCACGACGCCAGCTATCGCCGGTAGCTGTTACCGCCGCCACTACCATCCCAGACTTCGCCGTTGATGGCACCTTGTTGCGTCCGGATGCGGCCTTATGATGGTTCTTCCATAGCCCGCCGTACCGATAGTGTGGCCGGTCTGCGGCCCCATCAACTTCGCCGCCGCTGGCCTCCATCCAACACTTGCCGCATGCCATGTGCCATGTGCGCGTGGGGTCCACCTGACAGCGGATGAGCAGGTCCCTAGGCCGACCGCACAGGGTGCAATGCTTGCGACCCTTCCTGGGATCGCCATAGCCCTGGCAGTGGCACAGGGACACCACGCGGGGCCACAGGAAGGCACAGCGGGGACAGAGCAGGACACATCTTGCAGTTTAAATACCAGTGTAGTGCAACATACCGGGGGTTCCGCGCCACAACTTGTACCACAGAAGCAGACGACGTGCCATGCGTTTGTGTTCGTGAAATGGTGTTGATGATGCCCCGCCTATTATCTTAGGGAACTGGCGTGGGGCTTATAAAATGTCTGGGTATGCGCACTTCTTACACAATAGTTCAACCTGCCTGGAGCTCCGCGCGTTTCGCGGCCTTAGCGGCTTTCGTAGCGGCTTTACGCGCAGAGCGCTCTTCGTCAGTTTCGTTTCGCCTGGCCATATTGTAGACTCGACGCAGCGCTCCGCCTGCTTTCGAGGATCGTGTGCGCTGTCCGCGACTCACGGGGACTATATTGTATTGAAACGTTTGAAGTACCGTAGCCAGCATGCAATCTCCATGCAGTGTGAAAACTCGTTTCGTTCTTTGCGGCCTCTGGGTCACTTGTAGTCAGCAAACAGAGACCGTAAAATTTAAGCAAATTGATGCATATATTCATATGCGATAACTTTCACCATTAATTGACTGGAGGTATACGGCCAAATGATGATTCGGAATTCGCGTGCATGATACCGCGATTAAGGCCTGGGAGCAATTAACCCTAATGGCCATTCCTACATACAAATTTGCGTATTAGGAATAGGTACAAGAAGTGCATTGTGCCTTGGGTGCGACGGGGCAAAGGGGCTTGTTTCGCTTTCGTTGCACATCGGGCTAACCACGGTGCTGCAATTGTCCCGTGTTGGGCGTATGGACTTGTTCACGTTTTCATTATAAAGGACTATCATGAGCAGCGACACTGGCAAAGCAGCACTGCTTGTAGCAGCTGGTGCAGCTGTTGGGGGGGCAATTGCCTTTGGTGCAGCGCTAGGTCTGGCCACTTTTTACACGCGTCGTCTAGATCAAATTAATGGTCAGAAAGGACGTGAAGTGCAGACAAGGTGCGCTGGGTGAACACGGTGCCAGTGAGGATTTACACTGCACGTGCTTCACACAATTCACGGCGTTGGAATCCGCAGATCGGAGCTTTCTCCGTCCATTCAACGATACCGTCCTAATGATTCATTTCTGGAGGTGGCGCCGTCGAGGCCCTATGTGAGTCCCGACGCCATGGAACAGTTGAACTCCAGTGCCCCGCAGCTGTATGTCTGTGCAGCCAAAAGGCAATATTTTTAATCCCTTGGCGGCTGCACGCCTTTCAACTTCCCACCTGAAGGCCCCTCCCCACCTAATCCCTCAGGCAAACGAACACGGATTACCCAACGGTGTTCTACCCGCGCTGACCAAGCCGCCGGCTGCTCACATGACGGCGCCAGTGCCACTTCAAGCGCCAGCATCGGAGCCCCCATCTGCGTCGCACAAAACTCCTCGTCAAAATCGCAGCTATCGGGTGCGCGCAAAGAGAGATCAATATCGCCTCATCAGCTGTTGTCATTCGCCCGTCCCCTTGTTTCTGCTCTTGTCTCAGGATATATGCCAGTCCGGTCCAATGCAGCTCTTATCCTTGGGATGGCACTTACGCCTTTTGTTTTCCCAGGCATGACAAACGACGGAACCCGTGCGTCTATTGAAACATCCAGTGATTTGCGTTGCGAGATAGAGTTGTACCGTGGCCGGAAGGAGATTTGTAGAGAACCCATATTACGACCACGACTCACCGGCGCGCGTCGTCCGGGGCTAGTTAAGTGGCCCTTTGTCGCCACATGACGTTACCGCCACGGCATCATCATACCACAGCATCAGCCACCTTATTTAATCCCGACACCCCAGGTTCTCAGCAATCTACGTGACATGGAAACCCAAGGGGCTGGCCAAGGGTCAGTTGACCTCTTTGCCACCTTTTCCTTCCTCCCACTTGTAGCGTGGGAATAGCGACTTCGGCTTTGCCATGTCGTCCGTTGTTCCTATGGAAAGACTGTCCTATTGGGAGACTGTAGCCTAATCTCCCGGTGGATGTTCACAAAAGTGCATATTTCCCGCCATCGCTAGTTTTCCCCGGCATGTTTACCCTCTGTGCTTATTCGCTTGTTCTGTTCTTATTCAAGCAGCTATCAGCTATTGAGCAATTATTCCCGGCACCTTCCCCCAGCTCCTCTTCATGCCCATTGCCCAGTTAAAAGCTATATCTGGTGTTTAGCTACAATATTAGTCATTCGTGCACTTTTTGCCGTACTGCAGGAGTATCCCGCCACCGCGCATGCAACGCCGTACGGTATTACCCCGGACGGCCCTGTGGCCCTCATGGCCGATGCGCAGCTGGTGGAGGGGGAGTCTCCGCGGGCGCCGGGTCAACCTATCAGCAGGCGCCGCGGGGCCGGGGATGCATTCCCGGTGGGTTAAAGCTTAACGCTTAAAATGGCAACTCTGAATCAACCAATGCTCACCTGCATGGAACCATTTGTAGGGCGCTCTTAACAGCGGTGGTGGTGCAACCGCCGGCAACAGCAGCACCGGAGGCGGCACTGTCAACGGCGTTGCCTGTGGACCCGTCATCCTGTCGTCTGGTCCTTCCGGGCGCAAGCTTAGCAATAACCACACGCAGCTGGGTGGAGGAGGCGGAGGGGCCAATCACCTCCTTGGGGGCTCCACCTCGGCAGCGGCGGCCGCACAGGACCGCGCTCAGAAGGCCGCCCTGGACATGATGATTGCGGCGACGGGCGGCACAGGAGGATTGGCAACCAAGTTGGGCATGGTGCCGGCAGGCGCAGCGCAAGGCGCGGCAGTGACCGGGGATAAGGTAAGGATATGGGTCCCCACAGCGCAGTGCGGCCAATTGGGTTGGCGATGAACCGGGAAAAGAGGAACAGAGGCGCGCCGCAGCCCTTTGGGTATGGGTGCGGCCAAAGAATGGGCTAGAGTAGGTCCGGGTGTTGCGGAGGAGTGAGGGCTGGCACAGGATAATTTTTGGAGAGGGGCGGGGTGCTAGGTGTCATAGGGTCCTTTTGCGAAGGTGTGCGGAAACGTAATGGGCAGGCGCAGGCAGGTAACGTTCGTATTGCTTGGGGCCGAAAGGCCGTGGGAAGGGACGAACAGGCTATAATGTCTGTTCTTACAGATTGCCACGGCGGGACGGCTGTGGCGGCCTCTGCAGGTCGGCTGGTACTGAGTTGTACTGAGCCCTCTTTGTCCGCATCTTCCGACAGCAAAAAAGAAAGTTGAAGTGGTACTAAACTGCCTAGTTTTGATTTTGGCCGCGCAGAATATGAGCCGCAGTGATCCGCGGCCCCTGTCTGCTATATCTCGACGCTGCTTCCGCTGCAGCTGCTGCCAACTTCCGTTTCCATTCCATGAGTACGATTCTTGGTTTCCTTTCGTACATGCTGATCTTCCCCTCTCTTCCCTTGCTCCCATTCCACTTACGATTAAGTTATATATGGAGGTTGGACCGTCATTGACAATATTTCCCATCTCGCGGTTTCCTGCACCCTGGTCCGTTGTCCCTTGCAGTCCGGTGACCAGCTGGCCCTCAACGCCGGTGATGAATACAGCCGGGTCATCACCCCAGAGACCGCAATGACGGATGAAGTAGAGGAAGTGTGCGGCAGCCTTGTGGAGTGCCTGGAGCTCCGGAAGCATTGGCTGTTCAGGCCCGCATGTGAGGGGGGAATTCTTAGGACTAGTGGCGTGTGGGATGGGTTTCGGAAACAACGGATCCGGTTACAGGAACCCTTTAAGGGGCGCAGGGGGGGGGGCTAACCCACAACCAATGTGACGATTACTCAGTGGAGGTGTGTATGCCCATCCATGTAAGATGGGAGGAATGGAAGCGAGGGTTAGTAAAAGAAGGGTAGCAGTGAAGACCAGACAAAGCAGACGCGCGCATGTTAATATTCCACAATTAGCAGGAGCAATAGCAGCAACAACAACAGCAACAACAATAACAGCAACGACGAACACCAAGACCAAAAGGGCCCAGCCTTGTCAATTGCTGAGACCGAGCCGGAGCCCCGCTGTAACAACACAACATGGCGCCGACGTCTTGTTAACGAAAATTTGACGCCGTTGCTTTGGGGCCGGGCAAGTGCAGGCCGGCTCTGTGCATGTTCGGCTGGAGGTTCAAGCCTGCTAGCGCGAAGATATAGACAGTGGCTGTGAGGATTCTGTGGGTTGCCGATTGAAGTTATTAATCATGGAACACGCTCATAGTTCTCTCGCGTGCGTTTGTATGTTACCTGACCCGCTCGCCCAACTGTATTTTGGCTGGAAAACAGTGTCAGCTGAGGCGCGCCGCCATGAGCCGGAGGCTGCGGTGCCCTCGGACATCATCCCCGACCCCTTTATGTACGAGCCGATGCCGCAGTCCGGTTATACTTTCCGTATGGTGGATGGTGTCATGGCAGTGTACGGCCCGGAGGACGGGGACCAGCTTGACAATTTGTTCCCGGTACGTACGACATGTTGTGGGACGAGATAGGGGCCGCATGGGCCGTTCTCGCGGGCGTTCAAAAACGCTATACGGGACGGCCAGAAAGAAGTAGTAGGTGTCAGGCTTTACCCCGGTACCAACTGCATGCCATTGGAAGAGTTGAAATGTGGAACACAGCGACTTAACACATACTGCATGATGCGTTTTTTCAGAAGCCCCTGGAGCCTGTGCCTCTGCCCGTACGTCCGTCTGTCGGTATTCTTTCGACGCCTTATGCTCGCCTGCCCCTCCATCCAAAACTTTGTTCGTTTACACCGTGCTCGTCTTGTAATTCGCTCTGTCCGTCTGTTCGTCCGTGTACATCCTGCCTGCAGGTGCCCGGCACAGCATCCGAGTTCTTCACGGATATGCACCGCATCCTGCGGTACGCCTCATCGGTGAGAAGCCTGAGTATGCGTTGGTGTTTCTTAACCGCGCACGCCTTCTTCTCGTACAAACCCCACGAGGTGGTATGATTCATGTAACCATTCTCATCATCGCCCTCCTCTTCCCCCGCGTCGCAGTTAGCTCCCGTTCCACCGCCACCACTGCCACCGCTGTTAACACAATCTCAAGCACCGCAGCTGCCACGGCTGTCGCCACCATCACCACTACCATAAGCAACACCTACAGGTCGTCTCCCTCACCACCATCCTTTAATGAAAGCCATTTCATACTGGAGGCATTCAGTACCTGCCCGCTATTGTTTTAACTAAAACCCGATTAGCTCGCTTAGTTCGCTTGGCATATTGCCCGCTGCGATCCTCCCCAGGGCCCGGTCAAGTCGTTTTGCCACCACCGTCTCATCCTGCTGGAGCAGAAGTTCAATCTGCACGTGATGCTGAACAGCGACAAGGAGTTTCGGGCCCAGAAGGCAGCACCGCACCGCGATTTCTACAACGTGCGCAAGGTGGTTGGGTCGTTTGTGTGATTGGGTCTGGTTGAACCGAGTCTGACCTAGGATGCAGGTCAGGTTCGCAACGGCTTTGTGATGGCCTTGCAAGGGATGGGTCGCCGGGGCTCTGGCAATCTTGTGGTCAAGGCGTCGAGTCCGATGTTTGACTTGACTTTCTTTATCAGAGATTTGAAGGATTGGAGGATGTTAACTCACCACTTATTAGCACAGGATTATGGAGCATTTAAAAGTGTTGGACCTCAGCCATAAACCGTTCGTTTTCGCGACCGTTGCCTTGCTATCTCCGGCGTCGTTCTGCGAACCACACGGCCTCCCGCCCACCACTTACTTCCCCTCCGCGTTCGCTTGACCTGCTACAAGTCGGTATTGCCGTTCCGCAATAACTTTGTCATTCTATATGGATCTGCAGTAATCTGATTGCAATTCCCATCCGCATGCCCGGCTAAAGCCATCCGCCCTCTGCTCCCTTGTCTCCGCGACCGCCAGGTGGACACCCACATCCATCACAGCGCGTGCATGCACCAAAAGCACCTGCTGCGTTTTATCAAGTCCAAGCTGCGAAAGGTAATCTCACAAATACATAGCCATGCCGTCCGTAATAAATGATTTGCCGTAATGAGATGTCGGGAGGCAAAGATCTGAAGACTTTACGGGTACTGGATACTGCTACGGGACGATATTGTCCACCGTTTCTCATAATAATGCTGGTAGTAGTGCCAAGTGATAACAATCCAGCCGTTTGCGCATGAGCACGGTAGGACGGTGTGTTGTACCTCAATGCCCGGTATTGCACCGGTACTGGTATTGTGCTGCACTGCCTTTGCCAACGCACTGTAGGAGGCTGCACATTCCATTGAACCGGTAGCTTCCGACCGGTCGCACGGAGCCACGTTCCATGCATGTTCGATGCATGTGCGTGTCTCTGTCTGCTGTTCGTGTTCTGTTGTCCATATGTTGTTGGCTCGCTGTTTGCTGACTGAATCGCTAACACATTGTTCAGGAGCCGGACGAGGTGGTCATCTTTCGTGACGGCAAGTACCTGACGCTGAAGGAAGTCTTCGAGAGCCTAAAGCTGACTGGTTAGTACTGCGGTCTCTGATGCGGCGGGTGATGTTCGTTTGAGGCCCTCTGCACGATATGATGCAACTCTCTCTCGAGCAGCTAGGAGGATTTTCCCTCCCTCCCCTCAGCCAAACCCCGGCGCTCACTTATTCCTCACAAAGTCCCTAGCCGTTTCCTATTTGCAGAGGTTGCAAACACCTTTCAAACTTGTCCACGTTATGATGCTATTGCCATATGTATGACCTAAAATCCTTACCTCTTCTCGAACTGGCTCTCCGGGGCGCCTCTGACACATCGTGAGCGGGAAACGTGTTGGGACAGGCTATAGCTGGCCTACGTGTGTGTGTTGCTGCGTTCCCACGATACGCATGTCTTTTGATCTTCGTTATCACACATGCCTTCTTGTCTGGATGATCCAACAAGGACCGGACCGGACCGTGATGCGCCTCTTACGTTGCCTACTTAGGTTACGACCTGAATGTGGACACGCTGGACATGCACGCCGACAAGAACACATTCCACCGCTTCGATAAGTTCAACCTCAAGTATAATCCCTGCGGCCAGTCGAGACTGCGAGAGATCTTTATTAAGCAGGTACGTCCGACCGTATTAGTTTAATTCTGGACAATTACTGAATATACACAATATTCCGCAATTTACTTAGTTCGTTTGTTGAATCGTTGTGATACAATTGTAAGACCTGCATCCTTTAATCCCGTTTTCGTCCACACAGGACAACCTGATCCACGGCCGCTTCCTGGCGGAGCTGACCAAGGAGGTGTTCTCCGACCTGGAGAGCTCCAAGTACCAGCACGCCGAGATGCGTATCTCCATCTACGGCCGCAAGGCCATGGAGTGGGACATCTTGGCGGCGTGGGTGGTGGGCTTCCAGCTTCACTCGGACAATAACGTGTGGTTGATCCAGGTGGGTGTGGCACAAGCATGAAGGATGAGGCCTCACAAGCAGGACTCACAAATCACACACAGGTCACGGGGATTGGAGAAGCTGCTAATGGCGGTTGGGGGACAAAGTCGTTAGGGGTTTTGCAGCGATGGGGTCAATGATGATAACGGCGGGTGAATGCAGCGACGAGACAGCCCACGGTCGGGGAAGGGGCTCTTCGCGGGGTGCAGGGTATCGAGCTACTCTTATGGAGGAGGCCCTAGATTCTCTACGTTTCTGCGTCCTGGAACAGAAACTGTCCTCGCTTTGCCCACCGCTTAATTGCTGCGTTGCTGCTCCACCTTCGTCGCTGACCCGCGGCTTCATCTGGTCCCAGATATCTGAGTTTGGGTCCCGGTCCTGGTCCCATATGCAGATCCCACGGCTGTACAATGTGTACAAGGAGACCGGCGTGATTGAAAATTTCCAGCAGATGCTAGACAACATCTTTGAGCCGCTGTTCGAGGTGACCGCGGACCCCTCTACGCATCCGCAGCTGCACGTGCTGCTCAGCATGGTGGGTAAGGGCATAGGATTACTACCATGGGGGGACGTACAGCTTGGCATGGAGAGCTATAGGGCAGCATTGAAGTTTTGGTGAGTGAGATTCGGGATGGGGATTGTGTTAGCGTTTCGGCCTTTAGGGGCCGATTCTTGGGACTGACGACTTGATCGATGCCAGGGCTGGTGCACCAATATCACCAGCGTCAAGTTCTCATGGACAAAGATTTACTGGCCCCATTGGCGAACCGCCATTTAGTTCTTGAGATTAAGGATGATTATTAAGGATTAACCCGCCTGCGTGTGCCATGGACCAAGGCGTGAAGCCGCGACCCGCTGACAAAGGGCAGCTTAGGGAGTACACATTGGCCATTGCAAACCTGGTTTGATGGTCCATGCTGGGCGGTTATGGCTGCAGGTGGTTGGGTTCGATATGGTGGATGACGAGTCCAAGCCCGAGCGCCGCCCCACCAAACACACGGAACCGCCGGAGCGCTGGAACACCAAACACAACTGCGCATATGCGTATTACGCTTACTACATTTACGCGAACCTGTGAGCGCCGTACAAGGGTACCGGAATTCCTGGGATGTTACTGAGTATAAAACGTCAACGACAGTGCTCAAAGGCACTCCGAGGCCACAGGCATCTGCCGTACCGCAGACTGGTGATATCAGCCATATATCCCGGTCCAGGGACCGGGGGCGGTTCCGTGATGCCGCCTCTGTTCGCTACTGCGTGTGACTTCTGTTTTGGCACATACCTTGTTTTCAGGAATTAGGCATGGCCATATTATTACTATTGCCCCTAACCTTTTTGTTTTGGTAAACCCCACCCTAAAATTAATACCCAAAATACAAAAATTCTCGAGTACGGATGCGGGTCGTTGTCTTCTGATTCCCAAAAACCAAAACGTGGTTACCTGTTAAGTCCTCACGTGGCGTCTCTTGAACCCTTGCGTTCGCGCCCCTGCGTTGTTTTCAATCCCGCTCCCACATCATCTTCTTAGTGTTAACCTTTGTTCGACCCGTTCCCTACGCCGCGTGTCACCGGAATCGGAACCCCTATCCGTCTGATTGCCTATCAGCTACGCGCTGAATAAGTTCCGCGAATCTCGGGGCTTAAACACGTTCTCATTCCGGCCCCACGCGGGCGAGGCGGGCGACGTGGATCACCTTGTGGCGGCCTTCATGTTGTGCGAAAACATCGCCCACGGCATCAACCTGCGGAAGAGCCCCTGCCTGCAGTACCTGTGAGTCATGGGGGGATTATGTATTATAACTTGGTACATCCTTATTCAGGAGAAGGTTATTTTGCGGAGGTTGTGAATCAGGGAATCAGGCAATTGGACTGGGGTTTTATTCCCGCGCTTAAAATGTTGGGTGCCGCGGTCGCAGAGCACGTTTCATGTACGGTACTGGGCATTTCTGCGTACTTCCTTTTGTATTTTTCGTAGACGTGCCTGCGTTATGCGTGTTACGAATCCAGAATGTGCAGTGGCACGATTCATTTCTGTACGTTATTATCAAACACCCTGTTCTTATTGTGGTTAAATACAAACAATTCATCAAGCCTTTAGTAAACTAACTGCGGCTTCGCGACATAAATCATAGAATGTTAAGTGCAGGCAGTGGTTGCAAAAGGGTCAATGTCGGCATCCGCACTTGAGTTGCCCCTGCCTACCCACTACCTACTACCCTACCTACTAAACCATCTGGTTGCCAAAGACTTCGTTTGGTTGCCAAAGACCATTTGGTTGCCAAAGACTTCAAAGACTTCGTTTGCATGCGCCTCATTACGCATTCATATTTCTTTTGGTAAATCCTTTTTTCTATTGTTGAAGATTGGGGCCGCGGCTCCGGAGCCGGCCCTTGCGCTTCTCTCCTTCCTCCCTTTTCCTAATAGCATCCGTTATCCCTTGTACTATCCACAGCTTCCATATCGTAATTTCCACCCTCCGGCAAGTGCCGGTGTGTCTCTACTGGCCTTGGTTATTGGCTTCTGTTCATCTGCACTGTTGCTTCCCTCCTCCCACCTGCTTGCTCAGCTATTACCTGGCGCAGATCGGGCTATGTATGAGTCCCTTGTCCAACAACTCGCTGTTCTTGGACTACCACCGCAACCCCTTCCCTGTCTTCTTCGCACGAGGGCTGTCGGTGTCGCTGTCCACGGACGACCCGGTCATGATCCACCTCACCAAGGAGCCGCTAGTAGAGGAGTACAGTATTGCAGCGCAGGTGTGCACGTCTTTGAAAATGTAACAGCGCGTTAGAAGAGTCCGTGACGTGATGGTCTGTGCACGCAACTGTATGGGAATGTGTGTGCAGGTTTTTGCGTTTCTGTGTGGGGGGGCCCGGGGATCAATGTAGAAGGGGGGAAAACAGGAGTAGGTTCTAGAAGGGGAAAGAAAGAAGGAAGGAATACAAGAAAGAAAGGCAAGATTGAAAGCTTGTATGGCGGATGATGGAGGTAGGTGAGGCATTTTCAGGAGAAGCTGTTAAGTGCCTCGAGGGAAATGAGCTCGGTGTGTGCGCATTACTTGTGTACGTGTATGTACAGTGTCAGCCACTGTGTCTGGACAGTAATGCCAATGGTTGGTGCCTGGGATGCTGAGTGCTTTATGTTGGTCATCGCCATGTTGGTAATCTACTGTTGGGGAAGCCTTATTTGCTTCCATCTTATGCGTCCCGACCTCCTTACCTAAGTCTCCTTAATGTGTGTATCGTGACTCCTTCCCTCAGGTATTCAAGATGAGCAGCGCTGACCTCTGCGAAATCGCACGTAATGGCGTGCTTCATTCCGGCTTCCCGCACGCTTGCAAGAAGCACTGGGTGGCGGAGGAATACTGGCGGCCGGGGCCAGATGGCAATGACATCCATAAGACTAATGTGCCCAATTTGCGGCTGCGGTTCAGGTGAGAAATTGCCTGGGGGTTAGGGATGGGAGGTAGGGCGGTGGCAATCATCGGCTTAATGAACCCATGGTGGGGGCAGCTAGGCCATGGGAAGAATAACTGGATTACAGGGAACTCCCACACGGGCGCCGCAGTTGTTGACCGAAAAGGCTGTGAGTTACTGACAGAGGAACGATGATGCCTCAGGACTAGTTTAATGAAAACATTCCGTCTGTCCCGGAGAACAGATGAAGCCCATAAAATGGCCAGCAAGGAGGGGCTGCATGTGGCGCCCTTCGCTTAAAATGAAAACTGGGGACTTTCAAGATGAACACAGTCTCACGGAAAATCGCCAACAACCGCCACCCGCAGGCATGAGACCTACTGCGATGAGATGCGCCTGGTGCTCCACGGCGCTGTGGCGCACCAGGCGCGCAAGGCCGCCATTATGGCAGCCATCCGAAACGATTGAGGAGCTTTTGGCGTTAGGCTGCGGCGTGGCATCCGCAGGCGAGGGATTAATATGTGAGCAATCTATTGGCGCCCTGCCATGGACCCCATCCAGTGGCAAGCAGGAGGTTCCCGGAGGGGCTAATCAGGGGGCGGGAGGATCCCTGCTCTGGGCAAAGGCAGGGGATTTCTGCTCAGAGCCAAGTAGGGTCCTGGCCCGTGGATGATCCTTGATGTCTGTCAATAGAATCTATTCAGGGTGACCCTGAAGTGCCTGGGCGGGTCAAGGATCCAGGATCGACCCGGGGCTGGGTTGGTGTTTTGGGGGCCTCGGGCCCAATGCGACGAGCAGGTGGCGCTGAGGAGTGCACGCAGGGTGAACAGCCCGCCGGTGTCCGCGTGAGCGAAGGCCGGTAATCCATTGATGGCGGCCGTCCTATCGAGCGGCGAAGGGGTGGCGAGTGGGCCCAGCGAGTGGTCAGGAAAAGCGGGTCGCTGCAAAAGGCACGTGAGCGGACTTGGTAAAGAAGGCGCCAGCGATGGGGATGATGGCTGAATTGGTTGGTCTGGGTGTAGAAAGATATGATGAAGCTGCATACCGGAGTCTCCTGTAGAGGGAGACTGAAATGAACGGCTCTCTGTGCTCCAAGACTCGGACTGCTACTGTGGCAGTGGCGGGGCTGGCTGCAGCTGTGTTAGGATTGTCTACCTTGCACCGGCGAATACTATCGGCGGATGGCGGTTGGTTGCTTTCTCTTCTCAGGGACGCATTCCTTCGAAGAACTGTTTCTTCGGCGTGTACGGCAGCAGCAGCCGGAGAAGAACGAAGAATAGGAGGACGCAGAAGAATGGCGCTGGGATGGAGCGGGGATGGACAGTCAGAATCCGTGTGTTGAAGTTAGGTCGTAGAGTGCCTGTAAGGGATTAAGAGGGACTGAGCTGTGTTTTAGCTTTTGTGTGACCTGGTGTTTGTTTGTGTATGTGCACGTACGTATTTGCCCGAAGGAACCCCCAGGTAACCAAACCGAATATTTTTGGATTATGTTGTACCCTAATTTCAGGGAAGGCTGGCGTTTGTAGGCTAGCATACGAGGAAACATTTTAATCGCATGCTTGCTTGCCTTGGTTGGGGACTTATGGTATGATGAAAAAAGGTGAGCTTGGGGATGGCAGGAGTACGGAAACGTGGGACGAAACCACAATTGGCTGAGCTGGGAACAGCTTGGCTTTGCGGCTTCGGGCCGAACTATGTGGCAGTTGCTCAGTAGGCCGATCGCGGTCTGCCTTGCAATCGGGTTAATATATCGCAGCTTGCACGGCACGCTTTAGCCGCATGCGTCCTCTTATGCTGCGGTGCTTTGTTAATTATCTTTGGGCGTGATGGGTACAGTCCATGAAATGTTCTTCTAGCGGCAAGGAGGACGCAAATCGTTGGCTGTCGGATTTTTCGTTATTTCGGAAAAGAGTATTACGTTGTTACGAACGGAAAGCCTGACGTAAGGTACTCCTCGTCTCCCGTTTCCGTCTGGTAGGCGGCAGGGAGGGGATGTCAGATGGCGCAGATGATGAGGCTTTTGATGATGATTGTGGTTATGAGGCTCGGGTGTTGTCGTTCTGTGTGCTTCCAAGGCCTTTTCGATTTGGGGAAGGGCGGACCGCGTTTATAGTTCTGGACGTATTTTCGGCTAGATCAGCATAATAGAAAAGTGGAATGGTACCAGTAGTCCCCCCCGCCACCTGTGCTACCCACCATCTACGCGAGCGTCGGGCTGAGGGCTGAACCGTACTTAATTTCTTTGCTTCTTTCGCCCGCACTTATACCTAATCCCTAAACCCTAAAACCCCTATCATACTCGACCGCGACAGTGAAGATCTTGCGTTTGTTTGCTCGCCATTACTCACCGGATCAACACAGGGACAGCTTGTTTTGTCGAACTTTAGATACGATTGACAACATGCTCACTCTGCAGCTATCGTAGTTTACAGTTACCGTAACTGATTTACTTTCGGAAGCATCTTGTTACAAGGGCCCCTCGGGAACCTTGTGTCCAGGACGGGGATGCGAAACAAGCGTAATACTGCGGCAAACTTCGTGCTTTCCCGCGCAGCTGGTTAATCCTTGGCCGATGGTACGCCGTTAGCTGACCGCCCGGTCCCGAGATTTGCGGCAACAGGTTAACGGCTGAAGCCAGGAATGTCGGCAGCGCATTTGTTGCATGGATTGTGGGCTGCAGCTTCAGATGGTCAACTGTTGGAAGTATTCTGGCACAACATACCAGCGTTCGGCGATATGCCCGATGGCTCACACTGTTTATTAGGAGGCGGTCCGCTGTAAGAACATAACATGGCGCACCAGCCACTTACATGTATTGTAAAATGCCTCCAAAGCCGGTAATAGCATTGATGTCCCATCCGTTGTGGTCCGTTGACGTCACAGATTGTCAGGGTAAGAAAGTGAAGGCAAAAGCTACGCAGTTTGTGTGAAAATGCTTCACAAAGCGGAAGGTAAATATGGATCACCATTTTGATGATGGAATTGTGAGCATGTCGTTTAGAAACATATAATGAATTCGTAAAGTAAATAGTATGCGACCACGGTGGGACTCGAACCCACAATCCCCGCCTGCACCCCGAGCTACCGGAGGGCGATGCCCTATCCATTGGGCCACGCGGCCAAGACATGTCAACATTATCCACTTTTTAACAATATAAAAGAATTCTTTGCCTCCGCATAAGCACTCCTTCCCTTCCCTCAAAGCGTCATAACCTGACATGACCTCCTTGTATAAGCCGATAGTCAGCTCCTATTTTCCTGGCAATGGAATCATTACTTGCTGCCTGACATTTAGTTATCATCACATGCTACGAATTGATTATGCGAAGCCCATTCTGCAGGTTGCACTTCGCATTCTGACAATCCCGATGACATTATCCAAACAGCAAGCCGCTGTTGCTAAGCTAAGGTTACGATGAGAAAGAGGATACCAATAAGCGGTAATCATGTTACCCCCGGCATGCTCATTTGTAATAAATATTTAAAATGCAAGCCTTTGCAGGGATAATGTGGTTCTATGCTAGATGTATGCTAGACACAGGGTTTCGGTATTTTGTGCGACAGAGGTGGACAAAATACATCGTATTTAACTAAAGCATCATTTCCTTGTGCTAAGCAGTAAACGTTATGCGATGCGACTTTGAGGATATGAAAATTGTGCGCGGCTGGCGGATATTACATCCCAACCGCCAATAACTTCAACAACCATGGTAATATTTCGTTGTTGAATTACTTGGTGACCTGGTGGAGCTGTAATAGGTATGATCGAAGGACAAGTTGTTGCATGGGGGTTGCGTCTGGTACGGGCATGGGGATGATGGGCCTTAGACCCTTATATGAGGGGGTCACGTCAGGTTAGACTTCATCTCTTCGCCAGGTAGCTTAAGCTTAGGTCCCAGTAATACATCTGTAATTTGGACATATAGTGCGTTTTATATGCGATCGAATACTTCCAACAAAGCAGAAGAATGTTACCTGTTCTACACCGACCCGCTTCCTCCATGTTTGGAGAGCGAAATGTATTAAGTCAACCTACATCTCCTAACAGCACTTTGCGTACGGAGCCGTCGGCGCCAGCCCCAAAGCGTTCTGGCTTGGGAACTGGTGTGCTATCTGGGCCTCCATCGACAGCGCACTCACAGACCTCGTTGACGGGCCTTTCACAGTTTCAAATCTCGCATGAAAAGCAAGTGGCGATTTTGTTGCGCCGAGGGTTGTGCCTTAGAAAGGCAATGTCCCTGACAACCAATCTTTTTGCTTTTGCACGTGCAGTACTCTGCGAAAGAACCGTAATCATTTTATCGGCCAAACAGAACAATTTAGCATTGACTACCATGCCGCCCACGACAAATCACTCGCCGAGCTGCCAGTTTTGCAGGAGCAGCACCAACTCGAGGTACGCTATTATATTCCGTCTGACGTGACAACAGCTCTGAATGAGTTGTACCGCCCCGTTATAACTGGCGGACCCCAGGGCACACGCCTTACCGGGACGGCCCAAACACTTAGCCCGCAACTGCATATACCGCATGCCGTGTAAGGATCTGGTAGCATGTCAATGCCCGGTTTGGATTAAAGGGAAGGATTGAACATGCGTCACTTGATTGCTCCCCTCGCGACTCGTTATCCTGGGCAGGTTGAGGAGTATCAGAACGCCCTCGAGGAAGTGGTCTCCCGCCACGTTGCGCGTATTGCGCAGGTAGGCAACATCTCTTTCCTATTCTTCCGTTATAGAGGGAATCGGTTAGATTTCGATGAGGGTGGATTTTTTTCTCAACCTATTTTTGTGAACCTAACCGTCATGGTCCAACACAACAGAAGGCGGCGACCTTCCAGTGCCGTCACGGGTGCCATCACCGCCGGACCGCCGAACCCCTTACAGCTGTTTTATGGTGCACAGAATACGTTGGAATTTAGCATACCCTCCGGTGCTACCATTGGCCCCTTCCCCATGCTCCTCTCATCCGCCTCATACCCCTTCTGCTCTCGTATGTGCTCACAGACCAGAATGCCTATAGGCCAGCAGGCGCCCAAACGTTGAACTCAATTTGTCGTTCGTCGCACGCAGCACGTATTGCTCCACCCTCTCGCTTAGCCCGCCTTCCCCCTTCGCTATTTCCCTTTCCTTCCTTGATTGCATTCACAGCATCCATATTGATGGTCTCGCTTTCGCGCACCCTCATTCCCTCCACGCTATTTTGCTCCTGGGGCAAAACTCGGAAACCCATCCGCACCCGTACCCGTATGTTTGCGCATCTGCAGCTCCGACAGGATTACTCGCTGATGGTCAAGGAGGCCAGCCGGCGGCACATGGAGCTGCAGCAGCGGCGCTTCGCAGGCGCCAAAGTAGAGGTGCCGCAATCTGTAGCGCTGCAGCCGCCGTCGCTCCCGCCGCTATCACCGCCCGTGCCGTCCATCTCCAGCGTGCCGTCGCTGCCGTTGCCCGGCAAGTCAGGCGCCGCCGCCGCCGCCGCGGCTAGTGCCGCTGCCGCAGCTGCTGCTGCCCAGGAGCAGGCCCAGAGCCACTCCCTTGGCCAGGTACACCCGAACGCTTACTTGAAGACTCTGGACAACGGTGCCGCTTCTGCCATGGCCACCTACAGCACCCGCCCGCCAGCGACGCCTAACGGCATTTCAACCCTGACGCTTGCAAGCACGCCGCCGCCACCGGGACGTGTCACGACGCCGCCAGATCCCAACGCTCGCGGCTCGGACTTCCATCGCCTGGAAGCAATGCATGAAAAGTACATGAGCCGAACGCGCTCTCTGCACGAGCAGGGCCTGGCGTCCCGCATTAATGAGGTCGCCTCTTGGGCGCAGACTTTCGCCGCCTGCATGGGCGCCCTGGCACAGCACCAATCCAGCTCCCTTGCCCACCTGGCCTCGTGTGTGGAGGAGGCTGAGGCTTGGCACGCTCAGCAACGCTCCGCCCTGTGCACCGCGCATGAGGAGATCATGGCGGAAGCGGAGCGCCTGGGTCGCCAGTTGGAGATCCAACAGAGCTCCGCTGCTTCAAAGCTCTCCGGCCTACTGGCGTCCTTCCTGGAGCGCGTGCTGCCAACTGGAGAAGTAGGTCTTGCGGAGGCGCAGGCGGCTTACACTCGCTCCGCTGCAAACCTGCGCAATGAGCATATCGCGGCGCTGGAGGCGACGGAGAGCGCGCTGCGAGCGCTCGTGCCACGCCACTCGGCCATGCGGCAGCACATGGCGGCGGCCTACTCAGCGGGCTTGGCTGCGCATGAGGCAGCCATGGCAGCTGCGGGTGGGCACTATGACTCTCGCAGCATTCCGGAGCTGCGGCGGCAGTATGAGGAGGCGGAAGCTCGGCACCGCGATGCGCTGGCGGCTATTCGGGCGGATCACCTAAAGGGCTTGGCAGCATCCCGGGAAGGCTGGATGGGCGAGGCAGCGGCGTTGCTGGAGGAGTACCGAGCACGTATGCAGGAGCTCAAGTCGCAGTTTGTGCTCACATATGAGGTCAGTTCACCGGTCTTTTGGTGCTGAGAAGCGGGGATGGAGCCGCGTACTCTGGGGGGTTGAGGGGGAGGCCGAGGACGAAACGGGAGATTACTTGAAGCGGCGAGATTATAGAAAGAGGTCATCTTGGGTTGTGTTTGTGACGCATGTAGAAGCCTTGAATCCAATAGGGTATAGTGTTCAGGGGGGAAGCAAAATGGTGGACGTTGTCCCGGCTGCCTGAAGTCGGTAAGACGTAGCCGAATGCGTGCCGGCGGCGTCTCTATCCCCCGTGGGCTGAAGTGATCCCGTGGATCCATTGTTCCTTCCTTACTTCCTACACCCTGTCTGTGAACTGTTGACGTGCATGAAGCTGCAAGTCCATCCATCTGTCTGTCATTGACGTCCTGTTATCCGAATCTGAATGAATACCGGATGTTCCATGCTGTGCTGTAGGTGGACGTTACCGAAGTATGAGGAACCGGCTTCAAGGTTCTTATGCTGCTTCTGCGGCCGAAGAAATGCCACGTGGATGACAGAACAGGGATTGGAAGCAGTAGTAAAGCAGAGCGCAACGCATCAGTTAAATGGGTTTCCATCCAGGTGCAAAGGGCAGCTTTTGCGGGCGCAGGAACAGGAGCAGGTTTAGGAGCAGGAGCAGGTTGATTTTCACGTGTGAAATGTGATGTCCTTGTGAACGCGTGTTTATGCGTGCTTTTCCTACATATCCGTTTGTGCATTACCCCGTGTGTCTATGCCTGTGTAATATGAACTACGTCTACAGTGCGCGTGTTGGGGCTCTGGCCCGTCATCGCAGCGGGCATATGCTTAAAAGGGTCAACTCCAAAAGAGTAAATTTTCCTCACAGGGGACTGGGGCCGGGAAGCATGTTCGCATGCCTGCCAAAGTCACAGAGCTGTGTACCGCTGGAGACAAACGAGTAGCGGCGGGACCTTTAGGGTGTCATCTTTGAAAGAAGTCAACTAGTTCCGAGCAAACTCGGCATGGGAGCTCGTATGGTCCTCTAAGGGTCGTGCAAGGACGGTTACTGTGCTATTGAAGACTCGGGAACAAGTTATACAATATGTACGGATTATACCCGGTTGGGTCCCCTTCGGGCGTTCCGTTGTTGTGGCTTGCTGAGGGAGGTATTCCACCCATTCTAACAAGTTTCCGATATGGCGGGGTCGTGGCCGAGACAGACGGAACTGGCATTATCACTGCGTGTATTGGTTGAAAAAACCTTGTGTGTGTATGTGTGATATGCATCTCTGGACGGTTGCTGGTGCGCGTGTGTCTATTTTCATTTACGCTTTATAATACACACGTTGGTTAGTCGCGGACAGCTAAGGTTGTTGCCGATTTTACACCACTACTGCATCCCGCGTCCTTCACGGACATCTGGAAGCTGGTGACAACTCATGTGTGTTTAGGCAGGCAGCATTTTCCATAGCCAACTTACTCTTACGACAGGACTGCGCGGTGATGAAGATGCGGTGGCAAAGCGTTCCTTTGCACGCCGTGGGTCGTCTTAGCGCGTGCAAGGACGCGAATTTCGGGGCGAGTGTTGCATGGACGGCTGGAGAATGTCAGGTGGCGGTTAAATGTCAGAAGCTTACAGTCTGTGTAATTAGGCAGGTGTTAGGCTGCTGCAGTTATTTCAGCAGGTGCACAGCGGGCGACATATCACGGTATGTGACCATCAGGAGGTTTGGCTCAGTGGGTTCGGCTCTCATCTCTCCGGAATCCTGCCGCACTTTGGTTGGTGTGCGCAGGGCTGGGTTGGGATGGCTGGCGCCTTGTTTTAGCGGGCGATGGAACCGTGGGCCTGCGGGCGACCGTTCTCTTTCGGCCGGCCTCTCCAGCCAAGCGCCGTATTCTTTCGTCGCGTTGTGAGGGGGGGGAGCGCTCCCAGCCCCAGCCCCGTCACTGGGAATATGGCTAACTGCGTTATGGGTTAAGGTCTTCAGATGCGCCCTTCTAATGATACGGCTCCTACACGCGCTGGTATGCTGATATCCCAGCAGTGTTGGTGGCAGCTCGGAAGCGCCGGCTTGAGCTAGTGGTGTTTTATGCCGATATAGGTACTGTTTGTGGTATAGTGTACGGCAGTATTTATAGCCTTACCGGTATTGTTTGCCATCAGGTGGGCTGCTATGTGTGTGTCGTCGGCCCCAGCTGAACAAGTGCGAAGTACGGCAGCATGTGGGTGTTGTGCTTACACAACCTTGACGATTATTGCCGCCCGCTGTGACTTGAGGACCACGAGTACGACACTACGAATGCGTTACGTTACAATCTATAGACATATGCGAGAATTGTTTGCACATCAAACTCGAGTTACATACATGATCAAATTGACCAAGTATTGCAATCTTTAAAAACATTCGACCTACGCTTCTAAATTTTATTACCGCCGATCAACACGCAAAACTACGGGTCATGGGACAGCTGGCGCGATGCCCTGCAGGAACAGCACCTATCTGTTGACTGCTCTCTACTAACCATTTTGGCACTTTCCTGGTTTCGCCCCTCCATCGAATTGGGGCGCACGCCTGCTGCTGCTGGATATGGGTTACGCCATGCAAAATACTCCTTTCCGGGGGCAGCCAGTCAACATTTATTCCCCACAAAGATGGATGGTGACAGACCCCGATTATGGTGACCTGCGAGCTGACCAGGAATGGAGTTGATGCCGCCGTTGTTCCTGCAGATTCCATTGGATGCTGGTGATGGGTGCTGAACCCGGGAAAATCACTGATTTCGGAGAAGTCCGCGTGGTTGAAAGGATGAGGGGAAGGTAGGGACTGCCAGGTAGTGGCCACGGGTGAAGCAAAACCCCCCTATCCTCCACACAAATATATAACACATACCCACACATCCACCAGGATCCAGAGCCCTTGTGTTCAGTAGCGCAGGGGACGTCCGGGACTAGTCGGTGAGCCCGGATATCCAGAATCCAAGACCTCCAGCCGGCCTTAGGCTCGGCCCAGCGACCGTTGCCATGTGGACATGTCGCCCTTGCCTGCAGCCCCCCGGGGCTCCCCAGCCATCAATTGGGGGTAGGAGGGTATCCGTGGTGACGCGGTCACATTTGGTCCTCAGCGTTTATACTCCCCCGTCACAATGAAAACCGGCACGCACTGGATAGGCAGGCCGGACTCCCACAAGCAGCACAATCTCATTCTATGTCGCACATACTTGGTCCATATTAACGATCGCTATCATCCGTGTTATCAACAAGCTCGCCTATCATGTCTCCGCCTCGCGCCGGAAGAGAGTGCTGTACCCATTTGTCAAAGATGGGCGCAAAGTCACACGAGCAAATTTGAGCTGCTTGTGTGGGGATGACCCGGCCCCACACAGCTATGTTTATTGACTGCATATTTTAGGCGAATATGACCCTGCATAGTCGGCCCTGCGATGCGCAGGTTCCTCTTCTCTCTCTATCACTCTTCACAGTTACTGAGATGGTGAACCCAGTCTGCAGTTTTCCCACTTCTTGCCACGGACGCCACGCAAGAAGAGGGGCGCCGATAAACAGGTGCATATAATTGCGAGCCGTACATAATAATATGAGCGCCTGCACACACAGACACACAGACACACAGCCTTAACTTTCCAGCAGTCAAGGATAGGTTCAGCAGCCCGTTCCACACTAACCGCACAGACAGACACAGAGACACACACACACAGACAGACAGACAGACAGATAGGCAGGCAGACAGACAGACAGATTGACAGATAGGCAGACAGACAGACAGATAGGCACATAGACAGACAGACAGATTGACAGATAGGCAGACAGACGGACAGACAGGCAGACAGACAGGCAGACAGACAGGCAGACAGACAGGCAGGCAGACAGACAGACCCACTCAGAATCTCAAACAAACTGGCAGATAAACCGACAGGCAGACAGAGCAGTACCTTACAAAACCTGGCAAGGTAAGAGCAGATGAACAGGTATCCCCTCTCCGATGCCGCACGTACTCGACGCATGGGAATACGCAATTCAATATGAGAAGCATACCACCTCAAGTATTCCGGGGGACGTCTGAACCCTACAACCCATCACGGGGTGGAGACCGAGAAAGAGCACGTGGAGGACCACAAAGTCCCACGTGAGGAGGCCATCCATTCCGGGATACATCATTATAAGTAAAAGAGGACAGCCTGACCGTTCACATCCGGTGGCTTACCCCTTACCAATGGGCCCCATCCCGGCGCGCGATATACCACCACAGCTCCACACGGGTGTAAATACCGCACGTGATAAACCGAGCATCCTCCCTTTCTGACTCACTTTCCTTCGGCTTAAGTGATTGAGCAACATGAACAAAATAAGACTGGCTCAGGGTGCAAGGTCGCAACACTCACCGCTTGCACCACGCAGCACTCTAGACCTGAAGTCATCAGTACGGTAACGTCATATACACGTAGGTGTACTGCTGTCCAGAATGTGTACATGTGCGGGTCTTCATGCGCATGTATCAAGCCACCTTCGACACGCAGCACCTCCAATCCTGTTGTATATCGCAGATTAAGTTACTGAACGGCACCTACCACACGGCAATTTTTCATTTCCTCCGTTCCATTGCTCCTTTCCTCGCACCTCAACCTGCCCCCAATGTCCCATGTCCATCTGGCCCATCCTTAGCTACTGCATGTTGTATGCTTTTACCCCGGCGGGGGGGGGCAGAGCTAAAACAAATGATCTTCCCCTGGAGCACACAATATCGGACAAAAAGGGTCCCTAAGCTAATACCTCCTTAACATACCCCCCAAGGACAGACACACACACACACATCTGTGTGGGTCTCTCGCTCTCTCTCTGCCTCTCTCTCTTTCCCAACCCCACAACAAAGCCAGCTCGCGCTGCCAGACGGCCTGCATCCATGTCGACACAAACGACACGCAGGGTCTCAAACATAACGGAAGGGGGGGGCAGGACAGGCCAAAAGTCGGTGAGGCAGCCGGTTCCCATCATCACGGTAACGAGCTGGTAACAAGTTCTGCTGCACCATTTTATCAGCATTCGTGCATTAATTCATTCGTGGTGCATGAGTTGAGATGGTGAAACACATTGGTGTCAGAGTACACGATGTGGCGGTGGAAAAGCGGTACGGATGAGGCGGTGGTGCGGAAACGGAGCATTCTAGGATCTTGGAGGATCCCCAAATTGAGGCTTGGCGATGGCCGGAAGCCCCCATGATGAGGAAAGGCAGCAAACTAACAGCAAATTCAAAGTAAGCTAAGTACAAAATAATACGCCTACCAGCTACCACCATCAGTTTAAAATGCCAATGCAATCGTAACTGAAGCCACATGGCCAACCTAAGAACAATTAATATTCCCTTCAGTCAACCTTCCGGTCGCCAGTTGTTACACGAAACCGCTGCCAGCTGCATCGTAATCACCTGGTTGAGGCTCCGCAGCTGTTTGCGCGTGTGTGCGTACGAACCGCAGTGAATGCACAAATCTTTAAGAATACGCAATTCACAATATGAAAGCCATCGCGATCACTGACACACGCCAACACAAGCCCTCCTCATCATATGCCTCCACACCGCGGTGCAGCGATGCTAATATTCCTGATTGCCATAGTGTGGTCAGCGGTCGTGATCACGGACCCGAGGTATCCCACCACATTCCTTGTTAGTCCCCACGTGGTGGTGGGTTACAGTGTCCAGGCATTTCCTGCCGGTCACTTCAAGGTGTTGGCTCCCCCCATTTGTCATGTTTTGCTTTACATCCCTTACGTTACCATGGACCCACGGTAACGGCAACTGCAGCTGCAACGGCACGGGTAGCGCCAGCGCCACCCAGCATCCGTGCGCCAGCAGCACGCAAAGAGGGGGAGGCAGTCAAAAGGTGGGGGAGACCGCCAACCCGCTTAGCTTGCTACGAGGGAAGGAGGCGGCCACACGTCCATGTCAAAAAATGAAGTTGTCCCTGGCGAATGCCTCCTCGCAAGCCGCTTGAGCAACCAGACGGGTACGGAGCTGGGGGAGGGAGAGATAGAAACAGCAGCAGTCGCAGCCACAACAGCACTAAACTCGTCGAGGTTATCAAACAACAACCGTCGAGGTTAGCAGCAGACGGAGCGGGATACGGCAAAATTGTTGCTTGGCAACGGCGAAGAGGATTGAAGGCCATCGGCGGGGTTCGTTGGTATCCTCTGCAGGGGAGAGTAAACGAGATCATCCTGCCCGCTCTGAAGTTCGCCCCCAACTCATGCCCTGCTGCATCTTTCCCTTCCATCGCAAGATACAGCTCACCTCCCGTCGTCTTACCCCATCTGTCGTTTCTTACCTCCCTTTCTCTCCTCCGTCCCTCACTCTCCTACCTGCACTATGTTGGCGGGCCACCGGTCCTGTAGCAACGACCTCTCCGGATGTGCCGCCCACAGCCCGGCCAATTGCTGATCGGAAAGGTCCGAGAAGCCGCTCAAGAACTGATTCACCAGCGCCGTCTCGCTCGCCTCCTCTACCTCACCCATGATCCCGCCGCCGCTTAGTAACGGACCGGTCATAGATTGCGACGCGCCACCGTCGCCTGACGGCAAGACGTCCCTGGGCCCAACGCTGACACTGACGTTGTCGTCCTGACAATTCTCGGTGCCGGACATGGGGACTGAGGCAACGAGCTCCAAGTCGGTTTCGGAGCGGTTTTGTGCGTGCGATTGATTGGTAATGGAGGCAGCCGCGGTGCTAGCGTTCGGGTTATGCTTAGGGCCAGCGATGGTATGACCGACTTGTTTGGCTGGGGACGGGCCTTGTCGCGCCGGCGGCAAGGGCTGTGGATGAGGCTGTCGCTGGGGCTCGGGTTGGGGCTGCTGCTGTGGCTGTTGCTGTGGCTGGATTTGGGGTGAGGGCAATGACGGGCCCGGCTGCGCAACGGCTGGGGGTAGATTTGGCACCTGTGCGGAAGAAGGCTGAGGGGAGGGCTGGACCGCGGCGTGAGGCTGAATCGCCACATCCGGGGCCAGCAGCGTCACTCGGTACACCTGCATGTACTCCGTACCTCTTCCTGTGCTGTAGGATTGCTGCTCCCGCTGATGCCGTTGCCGCACTGATCCATCGTCAGGCGCCCCGCACGCCGCACTCTCGACCGGCCCCTGTCCCGTCGTCGCCGTTACAGCGTTGGAACCCCTGACGCGAGGGCCACGTGCCGCCAGACGCAGCGGTATCAACCGTAGCTCCAAATGTCGAATCTCCCGCATCAACGGCGCATGGCCGCCTTCCGGCAAAGTGGGCAGCTTCTCCGTCAGTCCACGAAGTGTACGGGATGCGGCGGCGATCACTCCGCCGCCGCCACCACTGCTGCCCGACGGGAACAGTGACGTCAGGCGCGCACTGAAACCGCTGACGTCACCGGATCCAAGAGCAGGTAGCGCCGTGAGATCATGCCGTACGGATCCTTGCCCGCTCCCACCCGACCTGGCGGCCGTCGATGATCCTGCGTCCAGCGGCACCACCGTTGATGCGAAAGTACGAGAGAGGGATTTGGATCTGGATCTGGATTTTCCCATGCTCCCGCGGACCCGCGCAAGAATGCTGCTGAGGTGCCCACCGCTGTCCGCGCTCAGTCGCGTAGGCGTCGTCGTCGCCGCCGCCGCCGCAGTGGTGGCGATAGCAACCACGGAAGCGTCCATGTTATGCGGCGAAGTTGCCGCGGAGGCAGAGGCTGGGGAGGTGCCGGCGCTGCCGCGGCCGTCGGGGCTGACGCCCCGAAGCTCTCCCGTGCTCATCCGTAATTGTGCTGAGTTTAAGGATATCTGTAACGTGCCCGCGCTATTACTGCTGCGGGGGTATTCCGAAGTTAAGGAGAATGGAGACACGCCCGTGACGACAGAGGTGGGAGTGTTGCCCCAGGGCTGTAGCGAGCCTGTACCGTAAGGCCCAGAGAGCAGCGAGCCCGCCGCCGCTGGGCCGCCACCTGAGTGCGGATGTGGCAGGGAGCCTCGCCTCCCGCGATTGCCTCGAGACATAGATGTTGATCGGTACATCTGCACGCCGCCGCCGCCACTAATCCCGCCAGCACCACTGCCGCCATTGGCTGTCCCGGCGACGGCGCCAGGCTCACGGCCCCCGGGCCTGCCCGTGCCGCCACCGATAGTGCTCGCCGCAGCGGCAGCCGCCGCTGGCGCGGCAGCCGCCGTCACTGCGCTCTGCGGTCCTTGGCTACTACCCCGCGGCGTCGTCTCGCGACTGGCATCGTACCCGCCACCAGCCGCCGCAGCCGCCTCCCGGCTAACCAACCCGACAGCTGCGCCAGCGCCGTACAGCACACGAGAGAGGCTGGACATGGGTCGCATCACGCTACCTGCGCCATGGCCACCAGTGCCGCTGGTGGTAGCGCCGATCTCCGGGTCCCCTGCGTACGACGAGACAGCCAACGGCGAGCGACGATGCGTCGTGAAGGTGAATGAACGACTCATACGGCCATGTGGCCCACGAATCAGAGCCTCCAGGGAGGACGATCCCTGTCCGACACTGTACCCAGTGCGGCTCGACGGCGGTGACGGAAGATCCGCGCCCCACGCCTTGCCGGATTGATCTGACGGAAGGACCGCAGGGCTTCGCTCGATAGTAGGAACACCTCGCCGTACACCAATGTCATAACCCGCGGCGCCTCCGCCACCACCGCGGCTGTCCTTCAGGCCCACGAACCGGTTGCAGCCGCCGTCTCCGAGGCCGGAACCAACGGGCTGAACCCCCCCGGCGGCCACCGTTGATGCAGCCGTGGTAGCAACGGAACTTGCAGTCGACGTGTACGGACTGACCGAAAGGAGATCCTGCAGCCGCGGACGCGCCAGGGTGCTTCCCCTCTGTCCGAACGTGAAGGACTGATATACCCGCTCTGGGCCGAGACTACCGCTAGCAGTGGAGTCCCGGGCGCTTTGCTGTCCCCGCAGCTGCCTTGGCTGGGGCTGCTGCAGCGGCTGCGGCAGCCGTCGGATTGGCGGCGGTAACACGATGGCGGCGGATGACGGTGTCGCTTCCGGATCAGAACTCGGCTCCGCTGAGTCGCTAGGTTGCGTGGAGCTTACGGCGACGGACTCGACGCTCTGACGTGCCGACGGCAGCGACGGCGTCGCTGCCGCTGCCACCGCTACTGCCGCCATTTCAGCAGCCGCAGCCGCAGCCGCAGCGGCAGTGGCGGAACGGCCATTCCCACGGCTATGGCGCATGGGCGAAGATGGCGATACCAATCCGCCTGATGATCCCTGCTGAGATGACGCCGCAGCGCCGCCGGTTGGTGGCCTGCAGTCGGTGGAATTATTCAATGGGATCGACGGCATACCGGCTGCCGGTAAACGAGAGTTAATGTCCACGGTAGGTTGCGATGTCAGCTCCCCTGCCTTTGCCCCCGCTGCCGCCGCCTCATGTGTGCAGGTGCGGGTGCGGTTTAGCTGCTCCGAAAGACTCCCCGCTCGGTTACCAGCGGCCGTCACCACCGCGGCTGCTCCTGTAGCTGCCATGGACGCTGTTGACATTGATGCCGGTGCTGGCGCGGGGACATCCGCTGGCGAAGTTGCGCACGGCGCCCCTTCTGACGCCTCCACCGCCACTGGTTCCAAAGGTGCCCGCGAAGCCCGGATCCTCCAGTCAACACCCAGCATCGCTTCCACATCGCCTCCTCGGCCCGCCGCAACCGTACTGGAAGATCGGTCGCCAGCTACGTTCTGTTCGTGCTGTTGCTGTTGCTGTTCGTGGTTTTGTACCAATCCCGGCACGGCATCCGCGGCGCCGACAGCACTCGTCTCGGTGCTTGGCGGGGTGGCAACAGCAGCAGGTGAGATCTGGCCCCGGCTACTTCCTAAGCCCCCTCCTTGCTTTCCCGAATCCTCCTTTGCCGCGGCCGTCGTCGCCGTGCTACCCTCGGCTCCCGTCGAGCCTTCCGGTCTCAGGTCCGAAGCGCTGACAAGGTTAGAGTCCATGTTTGATGGCAATTGACCATGTCGTGTGTTGACGACCATAGCGTTTGTAGGGGTGCTGCCCAGTGCCACGCCGCCGCTGATCATCCAACCCAAAAGGGCATTATTTCCACTTAAGCTGGCTGTGCCGTGGTCACGCCGGCCGCCACCAGCCGTAGAGAGGCCGCCGCCAACGCCTGCATAGCCAGCTAGCATGCACGTTTGCGGCAGCTCGCTGGACATCGTGAGGAGGAGGAGGTATGAGTCATTGGCCATACCGCCGGCGGCAGCAGCTAGGGCAGCTGCGCGCGCCGCGCCATCACCGGCGCTAGTGGTGGCGTCGCCGCCGCCAGCGCTGGGGGCCCTTGTAGCACCGCCACGAACGGTCGACATCGCGCCGAGGTGTAGGGACAACTGCTGTGTGCTACCACGCCGTGCCGCTGCGGTAGAGACACCACCGATGCCGCTGCTGTCCGCAACGCTGTCCCTCCGACTGTCGCGGCTGCCGCCGCCGCCACCTGTGCCGCCGTCGGTCCCGTCCGTGCCTGACGTGTTAGCCGAGTCCGTGCCCACCGGTATCACAGCCGAAGCTACCCGAGGCACCACTGTGCGCTGCGTTGCACACGCTCCCCTAAGACCGTCATCACCACGTCCCCATGAAGAACTGCCAGCGGCGGCTGCCGCCGCGGTAGACAGCATGCCGTCGGGGCTGCCCGCCGACGAGGTGACGGCTGCGCCGCTGCTAGCGCCGCCACGGCCAAGGATTGGACCGCTGGCGCGGCGCGGAATGACAACTCGGTGTCGGCCGGATGCGTAGGAGCCGCTGGGCACGCCTCCAACCCGAGGCGCCGGCGGCACGTGCGGCAGCACGCGTGCGTGCGGACTGACACCACCTCCACAGTAATCCCCCCCGCTGCTGCTCCCACCCGTTTCCCGACTCATATTGCCCGCCATCGACCCCAAGCGCTCCACAGAAGACCTTGAACGGGGCAATAGGCCCTCCTGTTGTTGTAGTTGGTGGTGAGGGTGGTGGTGAGGGTACTGAAAGTGGGAGGCCAGCAGCTGCTGCTGTTGCTGCTGACGTACGGATGCCGCCATCTCCCGCCACGTCGCAGCGCTACTGCGTTGACTGGCACTTCCAGTGACATCGCCGACGCCGCAATCAACATCAGTACGGCAGCGTGACGACGACGGTATCTGTTGTGACGGCGGCGGGCCGTTGCTGGCGTTACTGCCATTAGGCCCGCCAGCGCCGCCGGTGCCTAGCGCCACCGCGCGTGCGGCATCAGCTGGGCGATACCGTCGCAGGGATGCCGCCGCCTCCATTGTCGCTACCACGCCGATGGTGCTGAGGTCGTTCAGAATTCGCATCGTCATGTCGACGGCGCCGCCCTCGTACGACAGCTGGCCCGCGACGGGATGCAGCAGAGTGGATACGGCGCCGAAGTGCACTACGGCTTGAACCCGAGGGCCTCGAGCGACTTGCACCTCCCGACCCTGTGGGAAAACAGGTAGCAGTGGCATGCATACGTACGCCCGGGCAGCCAAGCAGGTAGGCCGGCAGATGGGGAGCGAGGGAGATGATTTGCCCTTCTCTTTATCGTTTTCCTTTTTATATCTTCCCCTCGAGTCGTTCCCAATCAGCTTCCAAAGGCCAGTCCGCACGCACACGCACACGCACACGCACACGCACACGCACACGCACACGCACACGCACACGCACACGCACACACACACGCACACGCACACGCACACGCACACGCACACGCACACGCACACGCACACACCCCGCATACGTATAACTAAAACTAGGTCCGTTGGATGCATGAGTGGCTACGCATGCCACCCGCGCTGCCCACGTCCGCCGCTCCCTAAAGCGCAGCGCACGCCGCCGCCCCATCCCACGCTTTCATGCGGTACCTACTGTGGGGCTCGTCTTTTCTCCTCCCATTACATTATACGACAATGCGAAACACAGCGGTTTCCTCCCCATCTGTTTTCCTCTGCTTCGGACATTCACTGTGCACTTGAAAAAACGGCTAGAGTTTGAAGACCGCTTTACCCGAACGAATTTGCATCCACGTGTGGCGAATGCTGCTGACCCAAAGCTCGCACCGGCGTTTCGGGTACGAAGCGTGCGATCTTTATGCGACATGAGATAAATACCGCATAATAATTTATAAGATGATCCAAATTAATAATTCTTGCCGAATAAAAATTGCAAACGGAAGAAGTACCTCTAGCCGGGTAGGCACCCACCTGTGAGTCCAGGGCGCTACGTGCGGCGCAGTGCTCGGTGGTCAGAAGCTCTTGGCTCCAGGGATACTTGGCCATGCCTCTTGCCACCAACGCCGCCCACAGCGCCGCTCGGTAGGCATCCGGGAAGATGCACAGCGCACGACCCACACCGAGCTGCGCCAAGTAACCGCCGTGAAGCCGGGCGTACTGATACGACAGGGCCTGCGTTTGGTGGTCAGCAGGCGGGACGAGCTGTTAAGTTGCAGGAAATGTGGAAGTTGTTGTTGTTGTTGCTGTTGTTGGCACGTTTGGCAACTTGCCAAATCAGGCAACGTGCACAAACAATGACGTGTCAGAGGTGTTATGAAGTCAGAAAGCGCCTTAAAATTGCCTCCATGTCGACAAGATTTCAGAGTTTCGGAAGCATTTCGCCAAGATACCTGCGCCCTACCTGCCAAACAACCAAGCAGCCAGCGAGTCACCGATATGACGGCTCGCAGCCACTGCAGAGCCAATAATAGCCACAGATTCTCTGTCTTCAGAAGGAGGCCCACAGCGCGGACACAGACCAAACTGCTGCCAAGCCTACGCTATATGACGCCTCCACGTCGACCATAAACCTGGAACCCACCTGTAAAACCGACGCTGCTTCGAGGCTGACCGCCGGCGCTGCCTCCTCAAGCAGTGTCTTGGAGGCCAGCCGAATCGCCGCACACGCCACAACGGAGAGCGGGGCGTCCAGCAGCCCTGGGGGTGGAGCGGGGTGAAGATACGGACGAGGGCTATGTTACGGAGGGCCCCTAGGGCTTGCGTGTACGTAACCCGAGGTTTACATTTTGTTGTACGTCTGGAGTGACCTGCATTGAACCTTGGGACCAACTTGGGTGTCCTCCTATTGTGCCTCCGACGTGGGACGTTTTGAGCCGTCCCGTGCCTTTTGCTCAATAGTGGCCTGCGCTCCGTAGCTTTTGGCCTGAGTGGCCTGAGTGACCTGAGTGACCTGACTTCGATGGTAAATGGCTGCGTGACAACCGACCCGCGCGGGCGAGACTCTGCTTGCTCTTTGGGAATTGATTTGCTAAAGCCTCGTCTCAAGCCGCTGATGGAACGTGTGGCGGAGGTATAATAGTGTTCCAATCTCCCGCTGCCCTCTCCCCCAGCCCCCCGCGTCTCACCTAGCCCAAGTGGCATGCACGTCCGTGTGAGCGGCCGCTGCAGCGCCGCCCTCAACACCAGGGCTGTATTGGACAGCTGGTACAGCGTGGCGGGTAAGCGGGGGTTGCCGAGAACGTAATCACCGATGCGCCATAGCACCACTCGGCTAGTCAGGAACTGTGGCGAACAGAGGGCTACCGTGTGCCGTGACGCGAAGACCATACCGCCGTGAGCCGCGTCGCACACCGCCTTAGCGCACAACAGCGCAGGCCCGCTGTAACGAGTCCGTCCCGATGGGTGATACCGGTTGACCTCAGCAGCGGTGCGAAGACCACTGTGCATGCCACATCGGACCTACACGGGACAGTGAAGGTGCATCCTGACCCTTTCATTCACGCGTGCAGGCAGGTACTAATCCGCGGCCATATCCAGGCTTATCCGCGTCGGCTTATCCGCGCTGTTGTTCGTGTTGGCGCTTCGCATGCTGGAAGGTATTCAACCCAAACAGATAACGCGATGTAGGATACGTTGCATTTCCTGAGGGACTAGCTAGGGGTTTGGGTCGCGGGCTGGGCTGATGGCTGGGCTCCGACTGGGGCCTCGGGCCCTGGGCTCGGGCCGGGGCGGGTAGCTCAGTGAAAGTCACGAGGAAGTGACGGAGGTCTGAAAGCCATTAAATCTCTTACCCGAAAGCCACGGAAGACAAGCACAGCACCCACGCTTGCCGGGTCAATGTCCATATTGCGCGGCAGCTCCGTCCACGTCGCACGCAGCTCGGAGCCGTATGTCGACGGCGAGGCGTACAGTACCTTTCCGCCGCTGCCAGCGCTGGCGGCGATGCCTCCACGCCGGTCGCGGCGACTGGGCTGTAGCTGTAGCGTACTCTGGATAGTTGACCCGTGGGACATACTGCTAGGACTACCATGGGAATGTGAGCTAGACTGGCTCTCTACCTCCCAGCCCGCCGCCGTCGCAACGGCGTCGCGGCTGACAGCGTCTGGGGTTTCGGCCGCCGCGGAGTTGACAGTAATGGGACCGCCGCCGCCGCCATCACCCGAATGCGCGGCCGAAAAGCTTATCCTGGATGCGCCAGCCGCAACTTGCCGGAAGCTGCGATGCATACGGCGTAGGAAGCCAGGAAGGGAGCTGGCCGTCCAGGAGCGCCAGCCGCGCAGCGACCGACCCGTGGGTCCGCCAGCGTCGACCCCTAGTACTTGTCGCTCCCTGAGCTCATTCAGAAAGGATGGCGAGTCTTGTAGTGTATCGCCACCTCCTACAACCGTCGCCGTAGCCACATGCGAATATGAACGCGTGTCAGGACGGGATCCGTAGGAGTAGTCTGCTGCTGACGGGCTCGGCAATGCGTGAGGGGCGGCAAGGCCTGAGCCATCTCCCGGGGAGGGTCGGCCGATGGGTAGGGGAGAGTCTGCGAGCCGACTGAGCCGCCTGCTAGCGCTGGCCAACGTAGAGCCCTCCAGGAATGTTTTCAAAGGCGATCTCAGATTACAAAGCATTCCCGACCCAGATGCCGTAGCCCGCAGCGCCGTCGGGTCCGCTACCACCGGCAGGTCTTCCACACCACTGCCGTCTCCGCCGCCAGCACCACCCCCACCACTGCTGACGGCTACCAACGTACTGCGTGTGCGACGCACGACCTGACGTAACATAGACGGCGAAGGAGATTGTGATGGCTCCTCGGGGACCGACCCCACAATACCATACTGCGCAGTATGTGACGTTTGTGCGGAGCGTGGCGCGGTACTGGCTGCACATGGCATTAAGCCAGAGGCTGTCGCCGCCGCCGAAGCCGCCGCTAGGACGGCTGGGATGCGCTGCGGCGGCGGCGGCGGGTGGTCCCAGTTTCCTGGCGCAACCCGGGCAGCCATACTCGCCAATCTGGAAACTCCAGTGCCGTAGGCACCGCTGGAAGGGACGTCGCCCGTAACCGCTTCGCCTTCGGCCAGCAGCACGAATGAACCACTGTCGTTGCATTCCCCGCTGTCCCGGAACGCAGATGATTGGACTATGAGCCGCCCGCCTACACTCGGGGGTCGCCCAGTCCAGCTGCTAAATGCAAAACCGGAGCCGGCAGCGGCGGCGGTGGTGCCGCCAATACCGGATGCGTTGGCGGCATTGAGACCCGCAGGGAGCTTCCCGAGCGAAAGCGATGCAGAAATGGATCCAGTGGCGGCGGCGCCGGCGACGGCGGCGACACCACTGCCGGGGAAGGCCCGCAGCGGCGGTGGTGTGGCGGCACCACTGCGCGGCAGGAAGTGCTCAAATAAGTTCCGGCTGCTGTTTAACGCAGAGCTTTCGCACGGCGCCGCCGTGGCGTCCAACAGGAAGCTGTCGCCTGTGGCGGCGCGGCCAGACATGGCGAGCGCACGTCCTCCATTTCCACCGCCATAGGCTGTATCCCCAGCCCCGGCCGCGGCAGCAGCAGCACGGTATCTATAGCTGCTACCGGCAGAGGTGCCGCTGCCGCCGCCCGCGAGCGCCACCGTAAGCAAGCTTCTGCGCGCGGAATAAGATCCCGACGCGGGTCGGCTGATGAAGGACATGCTGCGCCGAAGCTGATTTGAGAGCCCCGATAGCACATCTAGCCGTCGCATTGCTCGGACCAAGCTGCTTTGGTGCGTCAGGATCGGCAGCACGCGGCTGGGGCCGTTGGCGGCGGCATTGGCGGTGGCGCCGCCACCCACCGCACCGGTTCCGGAGCTACGTGCGACCAAGACGTTCGATCTGCCGGACGCGCCGGGGGCTTCCGCCTCAAGCGTCTGCAGCGGAACCATGGTTGGCCGGACCGCGGCCGCCTTTGCGACGAGGTGCCGTAGGCGCTTTGCGCCCACCACGTAGACGGGCCTTTCGGGAACAACAGTCGCGAAGATGGGGATCAGAATCGTTGATGGAACAGAATGAGTGAACGCGAGGCGGCCTCGAGCTTGGGCGGTACCGCGCTGTCGGCTACGGCTACGGCCATGGGCCCCGGACTATGGACCAGTGCGTGGCAACAAACAGGAAGAGTGCATTGCGGACAAAGTGCAGCATACGCTTTGCGGCGCCGTATGCCTGTGCTTACATGGATTAAATCTTCAGCCATGCGGACACGACAACACGCCACTCACAGGACACGGTGCAATATGGCATGCCGCGACAAGCCACGACTCACGCCGACGTGTCACAATACGGCTCGACTCGACACACAAGTCACGCAACACGACGTGATACGATCATGGGATGTAGAGCTAGTGATGAAAAGCACTGGCGGCTGCAATGCAGCGCAACGGCCTCCTGCCGCACCTGCAGGCCTCGTGCATGAGCACCTCAGGCGGCCAGGGCTGCTCCATAAGCTCAGACTGCACATTAAGCGAGAAGCCGACTGGGAGGTCCCAGATGGCCAGCATGAGTCGGGGTAGCACAGACGGGCACGGCGAGCATATGGCCGGTTGAGATCGTGGCATATATATCGGCTAATCAGTGGAAGCGGCCGTGGATAAGAAAGTCAAGGAGCGGAAGGACGGGTGAAGCCCCAGGTGGCGGCAAAATACGTGAAATGGAAAGCCACAGCCCCAGACAGAAAATGCAGGGAACGGTCACCAAAGGGTCAACAATCGGATGCGTCGGTCTCCAAAGCAGTTATTAAAGGGAAAGGAAGGACGCGTACACCCGTTCAACTTCCCAGCAGGCCACCCCCACGCCGACTTACCAGCTGCTTCAGCCGAATGGAACGCGACAGTGAAGGAGTCACCTGCGATATCAGGAAGGATCAGCAGCGGGCAAAGCGGTTGAGAAACCAGGTAGGTACGCGGGACGACCGGGCCGAACTGATATCACCTGCAGCGAGGCACGTCGATGGCGCTGAAAGCGGCCGGCAGCACACCCAAGCGAACACAACACAACCAGCTGTATTTCAAAAGCAATGGGCGGTTTGTAGCCTCTGCTTTTCAAGACGCATCCATTTGGAAATGCCTCTAAGGACCGCCACCATCCATAGTTAATTGTCCCAGCAGTCGTACACCTAGCTTTCCGTACGTACCTTCCGTTACGGACTCGTACCCTGACCACTGCGTGATGACTCGGCGAATGGTTTCATGGTGAAGATTGAGGGCCATATCCATAACCATAGCCTCAAGCTCCTCCCATAGCGCCTGGACGACAGCACCAGCGGAAAAATGAACAAAACGAATAGAGTGAAGTTGAGCGGACTGGATCCGCAGCAGAAAGAGGAAAAGTAGCAACAGTAACAGGGACAGCCGAAGAGATGCAACTCTAGTACTATGACGACGCTGCAATGCAGCCCTCACAGTAGCGAGCAGTCTCACAACCCCCATACGACAACCAGCCTCACAGCCCACAGCCCTGCGGTGCTAGAGGCACTCCCGACCCGATTACTCACCGTCGAAGCTTCCATGTCCTGTTTAAGACACGTGATGACGAGGCGGAGCGGACCGGTGGCGGGCGCCATAAGGGCCATAAGGGCGCATGCGGGGTAGGGCACCGACAGGAGGGAACGACCACGAGATGGCGGTAGTGGCGTGAGTTCATGTTGAGATCCCGGCACGTTGGGGTGAATCGGGGTAGGGTGCACAGTTGCGAGGCGGGGAGACGGATACGACGACGCTGCGGAATGGTGGGATGGCGATACAACATCTCCGGCAGTCCCCGGCGGGGCTAGATTCACGCAATGCAGTGGTTCAGGTGGGACAGAGTCAGCGAGGGCTGCAGCCACAAGCGACCTACGGATTGTCCGGTCGAAGAGGACAGGAGTTCAGTCCTGGTATTGACCGGACTGCTTATTAATACATGAACGTGTCCAAAACAGCGGCGTTAGCGGCGACTTAGATAATTTCAGCTTAAATTTAAACTTTTTATAATTTGGGCCCTGCTAATCTGCTTGTCACTGTAGCTATAAGGGTTTGGAACACGAAGCGGACGCAGCTGTTATGCCGATCCAAGAATATACGCAGTGCGAAAAGCCTGCTGGAGAGGCGATACTCCTCGGGAGAAGCAGAGCCAGCGTGTCCAGCGTGTCCAGCCAGCGTGTCCAGCCCCGGACTGAAAGAAGTTTCAAGGTCTTCCCCGCTATCCTCCCTGCCTTGCTTGCCTACCCTGCTAGGCTATATGCTGTGGTCAGTCCTAGTCACATGAAGACCAGGTACTCAACATTAGTACCAGGCCACATCTATTCGCCTTCCCGCCTCACCCAGGAAAATCCTCATTAGAACAGTACCAACTGCGCCATGATCAGAGTCGGCGCAATGCCGCAGACCCCAGTGCATTTCCCAGCCCCGCGCGGGTCCACGACCCTCACCTACCCCAAACCCTCTCCCACGACCCGGCTGCTTATCTACTTATCCTCCCCTTTGGAATGAGAGGTTAGCAAATCGTACCCCCCACGCGTGCCCTGCTGTGTCATCTGTAATCGTCCGTTTTATGACCACCCTGGCGCTTTGCCAAGCCGCTGGCCTCATTGCCATGCCCGCGTTTTCACCAACCAACCGTGGCTACCACATGCCCCGAGTTGCCGCCGACTCACCGTCACGACCTGCAGCACGCAGCACACAAGAACGCCGAGCGGCAGCACGGGGGCAGATGCCACAGGGCGATGGAGGAGGCCGCGTGGAGGAATTTAGGAATGAATCATTGACGGGAAGAATTTTAGGGCTTACACAACGTTTTCAGTAATTATCCTTTTTTGCCTAGCAATTTGCCTAGCAATTTGATTTTACTAAAGACTGACTCAATTAATGCTTGTTTGAGTAATAATATTTTAGGACCATTAATATTACAGTTAAAAATTGATACCGTTATTTATTTTTGTTGGATTCATAATAAGCTTGTATTTCCCTTCTTCGGTATATATTTACGATACAATATTTGCGATGTATAGATCTTTCCCTAGATCTGCAGTTACTTAAAGTAACGCTTGGTATAACGGATCAACGCGTGGCGGGTCATTGCCAAAAGGGGCATTGCCGGCGAGGTTAACAAAGCGGACTTCAATGGCTTCAGCCAACTCAATCTAATACTTAGCAACCCGCAACCCACCAGCGTTGTCTCACGGCCGATCCATGGGTCTTTGGTGCGACCCCAGCCGTGCCCCACCATCAACCGCTTGTAGAGAAACGCCGCCAGTGCCAGAAGCGCCGCCGCCGCCACACTGCCGACGGCCCCGCCCACTGCCGCGCCTGCGCCCTGCGGCGCCATATCGCGAGACCGTGTCTCGTGACCAACGATGTACCGTACCTCCGGCGGCGACGGCGGCGGCGGGGGGGGCGGTACGGCCAGCAGGTCGTAACGCCCAATTGATAGCAGGTACTGCAGTCGCAATGTGCTATAGCCATACACTGTCGGCCCGAACGATGTTGCCAGCGCCGAAGCCATTTCCTTCATAATCTCTTCGACGGATTGACGAGTCGTGATGACGTTGTACGAGGCATTGTGAAGCGCCGTACGGTAATGCAGAATGCGCTGCACCACCAGGGGGTAACTCAGCAGGTTGCCGTGCGTCAGTACGGCGTACGAGAGTGTCAGGTAGTCGTTCACGTCCGCCTCGACGTACCCCGCGTCTGTCCAGTAGCGCAAGTTGGAAGGGGAGAAGTGCTCATATCGAAAAGGCGCCAGCGGCGTGGACGGCGACACAACAAGCTTCCATATCGTGTCCGGGTCGGTGACCCGCCTTAACCATCTAAGCGAATGGGCCTTCTGCCGCAAACTCGTAAAATTGTTGATGCCGAGCGCCAAAGGACTCAGCCCTAGCACCGGTGCCATGCTCGCTAAGATGTAGCTGGAAGACGGCTGCGCCGCCGCTTGCGCCGCCACGGCGGCAGTAGCGGCGCCGCTATCGCCAGACAGTACGGCAGCTCCAACCGCTCCCTCGCCGGTCCATAGTGGCACGGTGGCCCCAAAGGGACAATTCACTGGGTTGCAGGGCACCAGCCGGCCCGTGGGTCGGTCCAGGACGGATGTAGCGCCTGGCAGCCATGCCACGCGGGAAAACTGTCGTACCGCCGCTGATGGTGACAGGAGCGCATTGCGCTTGTAAGAGGGGTGCGGTGCCAATTGGAAGGCGCACATGCCCGCCTCGTACAGCGACTCTGCAGTGCCAAACATGCTGCTGCAGTTGCTAATGCTGGCGAGGTCCTGTGGGGGTGCGTACGTTGCGAGCTGCCGGTAGTACAGCAACGCGGCACGCATGCCATCGTTGTCTACAAGTGGTGTGAAAGTGTCCGGGTCGAAAAACGCCTGGCGGGAAAGGTAGGAGCCAGGGAGAGTGAAAGGGATCGAATGTTGTGCATGTAAGCAGGGATGGAAATCACAGAATCGCAACAAAGCAAAGAAACACGCAATTCTCTTGTGTGGATAATATGGCTTGAAAGCCAGCCGTTGTGGTTAAAAATCCGCTGGGCGAGTACTAGTAGCCACACAGTAAAGGGGGTAGGAAATACATAACCGGGAGGGCACCTGGAAAACCTCAACAACACCCACAACAGGGAGGACGCGTGTGGGGACGCGGGGTTGGTATCACGCCTTAAGAAAGAAAGAAAGAAAGGCTTGCGAAGATAGGGCAGATAATCAGGAATCTCCATCCACACGAGGCTAATCAGTAGTATGTACGCCCAACAACGCCGGGCACTTGCGCACAAGAAATCTCGTCAAATTCCGTCAGGAGTCGTCACGGCATATCCCGTGAACAAGTGTTGCACCCATTACTAGTAACCATCGATGCCTGCTGCCAGGACCTGAACCCGTCTCACCCCTTGGTCAGGTCCATGAGTTTGGATAAAGCTCGCCCACAGCGCCAAAAGCTCATATGAATTCGCGTGGCAGCCTGGGCAGGGCAGCCCGGGAGGGCGTGAATCAGTGGGAATCACTGGGCTATGAGCGGGAATGCAAGGAAACCAATAACCTTGCACCCGCTGAATAAATACTCGGCATGCGCACGCATAGGAAGTAGGACCCAGAAATGTATGACCCAGAAAGGGGCGTGCGGGGGGTCACGGCATAATGAGCCGGTGGATTCTCGATGGGCCTGGTATCCCCAGCCTAGCCAGCACAGGAATAGGGATGTAAAACCCAGCATCCTGTGTCTTTGCCAGAATCGTCCGCAGTGCGCCTTAGACGAAAAAGAACAACAATGTGTCTCCGGTTATAGTCCACACCCCGGCCGTTCTACCATGGTCCCACCAACGATCCCGACTGGTGCAACCCCGAAATCCATCTGATATAGCCCCATACTGATCCTTCATGATGATCCTTCTCCATGCATGCTCTCGGTCCCCCCTCCCCATTCGCACCACGGCAGATCTCGTCAGGTCCATCCCCACCACGGCCTGACTAACTCGGCCGTTTGGAGCGGCTTAGCGGTTCTCGGATCCCAATGTCTTACCCGCGAGCGGCATCGTGCAGAAGCCGTAAAACCCTGGGTCCGCCGGCAGGGCTGGCCCTGCCGGCCTCCTGTGGACTGCATGCACCGCCATCAGCAGCTGCTCCCAGGTGCGCGGCACCGGCAGGCTGTGGCTGCCCAGCACGTCGACCCTGTAATGCAGGACGATGGCCGACGCTCCCATGGGGATCATAACATTTTGCGTGGTGGCGACCTGCCAGCGTAATGCTGACAGAATGCCAGGCCATTGCCCCGCCCAGCGGTCTGTGGCGAGGAAGGGCTCCAGATTCATGAGGGCACCGGAAGCGACCATTTCCGGCACAATCGCGGGGTCCAGGATGAAGCTGTCGTAGGTGATGTTGCGGCCACGCGCCACTTCCAGCAATGCGGTGTCCCATTGGGAGCGATTCTGCACGTACCAGCGCGCGGTCGTCTCCCCCACCACTGCAGGCAATGCGTCGTTCAACAGCGCGTCTGTTCCATACATGGGACCCAGGAGGAAGTGTACCTGCATGGTGTCCGTCGGGAGAAAGGGAAAGGAACGAGTTTCGTACCTGGCGTGCAAGTGGACTGAGGGCCGAAAGACAAAAGGGAAGGTATGCGGGAAACAAACGGCGGAATGTAGATGAGGTCCGTGCCCCGGCTTATGGTAATTGATCGCACTTGGCAGAATGCGATAGACCGCGTGATGCAGCCGGGTAGCTTCCATGGAGGTCCGTTCGTTCAAGGTCATACACGAACAGGCCAATACTTCAAAAATATGAAGGCGTAGGTTCCGTGTGCCCCTCACTCTGGCTACCTGGCAAAAATTCGCACGCAAGCCCACAGCCGAGCCAGTACGGATGTTACGAAAAAGGCGTAAAGCAGGCGAACCTACCGTGTATGAAGTGTTGACCAAATCCGAGCCACATTCATTTAAGACTTTGGCGAAGTTAACGCAGCTGCGGTCACACACATGCACAGCTGCAAGAAGTTAGTAGTCTGCCCCTAGCTGCATCCCACAGCGATATACGGGACAGCATCATATTTACAAGTTACATGATTGCACATCGATACGCCAGCCCACACCTGGTGCGACCACTAGCCAGGATGCAATCCTTTTCCAGCTCGCCATCAAAAGATGCATTTGCATACGCAGATATTTCCTCCAGCTCCCGGAAGCTTCCACGGGCCAAGGATGCCACCGTAAGAGCGACAATTGTAAGCAAAAAGGCCCGGGGCCGCATCCCCTTTGGAGCTGCCTCTAATCCTATCCCCACCCCATACTGATATTACGTTTTTAAGCCTGACATTGATATCGGGAAAAAAACATGTGATGTCGAACCTGTGATTTGTGTAGGATAACTTTACCTTCAAGTTCATATCAACATTTGTCAGAAGCAGAGATTGAGACGCATTGGTATATGTTAGCACGACTCGCGTTCTATTTTGGTATTCGTTCCCTTCCCGTACAACGCTGTACTTGTTACAGGATAGTACACCTCTAACGGAAACACAAAAACTTAAGAGCAAAATCATGATAAACTTTGCCATTTGCTACTGGACATGATCAGACATTCGAAAATCGGCATGTTTGTTGGTCGTTGTCACGGACATCGGAGCAACGGAAACTATGTAGAACTTAACATTAGGGGACAAAGTAGTTTTAAACTCCTTAATTGTTATGTATTCTTGGTTAAACCATGATTATATGTACAGAAACCTTAATTGCGGTGCAAAGCAGAAAACGGCACGGCCACGACGCAAGTGATGCAAGCACGAAGCGACCATAAAATTTCCGTGTTATTAAGTGTTTAATTGTAGTTTATGTTCCTGAAAACAACTATTCTCGTCAGAATCTGAGAGGCCTACTTGGAAGGACATGTTGGAAGGATTGCGTGAAATGCCGAAATGCCTTACCAGCACCTACAATTAAGTCAAGAATCTTTCAATAAATGAAGAGGGAGATCAAAGTCATAATGACCAGGCATGATGACATTGCATTGACGGTTTCCAGCCCCAGCCGATGGGACCGTTCCTCAGGGTGCCTACCTGCCTATGTACGATCACCATTCATATCTCTGCGATCAAAATTGTTCAATAATTACATTATTAACCGTAGGCAACCAATCCAACTTCTACCTAGGTGTACCCCTGTTTTGGCTTCTCCCGCCTCTCCGAATCGTCCCAGACGTGCGCACCGTGCGTGATTTCGGCCACGATCATCCGATTTAACGAGCGCCAGGAATGGCACACCCCGCGTGAACAAATGTTTGCTGTCGTGAGCTAACGTTGTACTAAGGGTGTACCATTCCGTACAGCCAGACACACGAATTGGTATAACACAGGGACTTAAGATTGGCGGAGGTACCATCGTGGCGTTGATTATGCTTATCATTGCTGACTGTCCGATCATCTGTACTAGAAGCCGAGGCTGCCAATACGATATCTGTCGGTGTCTTGATAAGCTGGGTAAGAGGGGGCTCAACGTGGAAACGTGTGCGCAACATCCATCGGCCAAATTACAGGTTACTTTCGGGGTAAGATTAAAGGCGCTTGTCTATTTTGCTGCATGGATAAATCTCGTCAAGCTTCCGTGCGCTGCGGTTAGTACCGGTAGACGCGATGACAAACAAAGCAAGGCGATGTTCAGGGTTATTACCTACAAAAGACGTTCTCCTTATATCATTCGCTATGTAAATGGAAATGCTCCCCTTCGCTCAGCGATGAAATTTCCCGGCAGGCGGCACCCATACTTTGTTGCCATAAGCCCCATGATATTTGTGAAAAAAACCTGCTTAAGTGGAAGGTAATTTATGTATGACACTGGACCCAAACACGCTCGGTAAAAGCTGGGTGCTGGGACCCAAGCACGATACGATACCGTACGAGGTATGGCATGGAACAAATGGTCCCTGAACATATCGTTCTGCAGAAAGCCTTACTTCAGCAGACGTTTATGCATATTATAAGCTATGGATTTTGTACCTTCATCGGTGAATGCTTCACGAGGCCTGGGCCCGGGTCGCCTTCGCGAACAACACCAGCGCAAGCTGCGTCTGTTTAATTAGCGCAATTTACAAAACAGCCCTTACCTGCTGAAAGTTACTGCATCGCTGGTCTGGGTCATAGAGTTTCGCTTGATCAACGACGTGCCTCTCTGGATATGGCGACGCGGTAGGATAATCTGTCTGTCTTATACTATCAGCGTGATTGTTTGTGTACTTATTAGTTTCGACACTAGTTGCGGACCTTTGGTTGGCCCTTCTCCTTCCAGATATGTCGAGTCGCGAGGCCCAGGTTGCCGACCGTGACAAATACGCTGAAAGAACAAACAAGATGGCACGCGTCGGGCGCAAATATGGCGTGCTGTTTGAGCTTGCGGCGCTGGCGGGTTCGGAAACCGCCGCTGCCCCGCCCGAGGATTGGGCGGGCAAGCTGCTCCGCGTGATGTCATCCGCGAGCTGGGCAGATCCGTCATTCTTGGAGGAGCTTTCAGAGAGCGAACTTGTGCGATCAATGTGCCGGGTCAGTCCCTTCCTGCCTCTGCAGTTGCAACGGCGCCTTGGACTAAAGCTCGCTACTTTTTCATTGCAAGCCAAGCCAAACTGTTCTCTGTCCCGCCTTGTGAACAAGTGCGACAACACAGTTTCTCAGGCTGCGAGCCCTCCTATATGGGCATCCCAATACGTTATTTCTGACACGGCTCTTTCCCCCGCAGGCCCTGCCGGTGCTCAAAGCCAATGCAGCCAACCGCGCAACAGCCGGCAGCGTTCAGGATTTGGCTGACTTGGAGGAATCTATGCGCAAGCTGCGGCATGAGCTGGCTTTGGCTGAGAAACGCCTGCCCAGCCATGGCATCCTGGGCACAGGTGGCAGCGCGTTTTATACAACTTGGGGGTCTATAGGCAACGTGTGCACCCTGATGCTGCAAGCACTGACATACAGCACTGCCTGGTGCCAGAGCATGGCTGCGTCCAATTTACGTGCCAGCCCGTCTTCCCTGGATGCCTTGAGGAGTTCAAACGTGGCTGCATCTCCGGCGTCTGCTGTGGGCGTAACAACAGGGGAAGCATCCGCCACTCCTCAGGCAACGGGTCCTGTAAGCCAGGCCGCTGACGCGTCAACACCATTAGCCACACCGGCAGCAGGCGCTGGCGGGGGCGCTTCAGGGGTCAGCACGCCCAGAGGGACCGCTTTGATCAGGCCATTGGGCGGCGGCTCGTCCTTGAGTCCAAACAGCGGCATTGGTAGCGGAAGTAGTATGCCTGCCCTGGCAACGGAGGGCACTCTGCTGAAACTCCTTGGTAACAAGCACGTGGTTGGGCACGCCGGGGATGTCATGCGGGTGGTTCCGGAGCCATACAAAGCTGCGCTTGCACGGATCCTTCTGACTCAGATCAGTAAAGAGATGAAGGTAGGGTTAACGGGTAACTGCTATCCGTCTGGTGTTGCCCTTAAAGGGGAGAAGCGTTGTTGCAGATGCATTTGAAACGAGGCTTCGAGCGACTTCCCTGTCGTGAACTTGGATTGACATGCATTGCGACTCCATTCGTGCTAATTTTGTTTTATCAACGCATATGTAGGTTTTATCGAAGGTTTTATAGAGTTAGGTTAAAAACTTTAGTAAGTATGTAACCAGTATGAACCCATTCTGGGGCCCGGGTGCTTTCGTCGTAGGCTACGCAAAGTGGCCTAGATCACATCCTGCAGATTCTCCACGGAGACCCTGGCGTGACCTCTCCCGCGCCGTCGGTGCTGCCGAAGGCTTGGTTCGCTACTGCCGCCCTTCTGGCCGCATACGGTGCGGCACTTCGACCATACTTTTGCGCCCCTGCGTTCTCACCGGACAAGGAATCAGCTTTGGGGGATGCCGTTGCGCCTTCCCCGGATGCTTCTGGGGCAACAGCAACAACTGCCGCCGCGCCCGAAAGAATGGCATCGCTCGCGACAAGGGGTCGAGACGTGGACCTTGATAACGGCGGAGGGCTTGCATCCGAAAGTTCCTTGCAGTTGGCTGGTGCCGACTCGCGCCTGGACAGCACGGCATCAGGGGATTCTGACGCCGCAACGCCGAAAGCGAGCGATGCATATAATGACGCGGAGATGGCGGACGCAGCCACGGCCGCGGCACAAACAAAGGAAGAAGACGGCTCAGCAACGGATCTTAATGGATCAAGTTCGGTTTCTGGCCTTGCGGAAGGAGCTGTGGGCGCCAGCGCGCCGGAGACGCCACCTGCATGGACGATTGCCAGTGGCAACACAGCAGGAATGCCGGCCACTCCCAGCGGCGGGCAGGAGGCAGGCGGCAATGCCAAGGCTGATGACCCACGGGCTGATTTGGTCCAGATCCTGCAGGGCGTGGCGTCGGCCCTTTGCGAGGCTGTGACGGGAGCTCACGGGGTCAGCCGAATGGCAATACTGCTTCGCGGCGAGGCCGCGGTGAAGTTCCCGAATGCGGCGGCATATATGCCAGCGGCGCTGTCCATTAATGAATTGATGGGACACCTGGACGGTTTGGCATGTGTGGCTACGGCTCTGGGGGCTTCAGATAACATCCAGCCAACCGTTGCAGCTTTGCTGACGAACCAGGCGATGAAGGAGCTGCTGGGGGCTGGCAAGGTGTATGTGACGACGGTTATCGCCGCAGGCGCGTTAACTCGGGACCTGGAGATTGACGCGGTGATACCACAGAGCCTGCGGCAAGGTTATATGGCGGCGGTGTTGACACCGCTGGAGACTGGTACGTGCACTGGCTCCAGTAGGACGGTGTTCACGGGATCATGGTTCATGCGATGATCAGCTGCGGGTTGCTGTGCAAAGTCGATCATGACTGTGCGCGGGTGGGATGGGTGTCGACTTACGGTTCCTTAAACTTAGGCCTGTGAACGCAACAGATCCATGGACGCATGATAAGCAAACTTATCATGATTGTGGTGGACACACAATTGTGTGCCAAACATCACCAGCAGCCATTCAAGCTTCTTTAGAACGGGAGGCGAAGTGGCTCCTATTAAGAGTTGATGATGCGCAAGCAAGGCATTGCAAGCAATGCTTTTTTATTCCACATCCTGCGCATCCACCATGTCTGCGTGTTTCATAACCTGCTGTAGGTGCACTTTTGAACGAGCGCCGGGCGCCTCAGGTGCTGGCGTACCGGAACAGCATCACGGAGAGCTCCTACTATCAGGTAGGCATCCTAACGCGGTAGCATTGATATGGCGCAGGGTGTCAGCCCTATCCTTCCTTTTACCCGTCCTGGGCGCGCTTATTATGCTTTTGGCCTGGACGCTGAAGGAATGCCAAGGTCCACTTGCACATACGGTGCCGATGGTTGGCTACCGAAGAGAGGCTTGCCCCGTTAGCTCGACCACCTACAGTTTTGCATCTTCTAGTGTCTGCAGAACAGCCTTATGGCGTTTGCCTGGACTGTTGATGGTACCAATGTGTCTGAACGCACCAGGTCATGGACGCGGAGTCTCTTCCCTATGGCGTTAACGTGAGGTAAGCCCCTTATGTCGCGAGCCTCATAGGCTCTCGCGTTGTTAACTAGTGCTGCAATCATACCCGATTGCAAGTCAGGACGGTGCAGTCAGGCCCTAAACGCGTTAAATTATAATCCTAGTAAAGAGGTCAGGCCTTTGGGCATATGACAGCTGTAAAAGTGTGTGCTCATGGGCTTTCTCCCTTCACCTTTGTTACGACGCTCAGCGATATGTGCGGTACCACTTAAATGCGGTCCTAGATGGCGTGCTGTGCGTGCAAGGCGTAGCAACTGGGACGGCACCCCGCGTCATGTTGCTTCTTGTTGCGATGAATGTGGTGAGACACAAGGCCCCTTTGTCTTAAATGTTGGCAACCTACGATTCCTGTGGCCCAAAGTGTGCGCGCTTGACAGTTGGATCATGCGACTCCTACACGCCCCTCGCTACATGCAGGTTTGAGGACGAGCAGGAGGCGGAGGGCATGGGCGTAGTGCGCGAGTGGCTGACACAAATTGCTGCGGATATCTTCTCACCTGAGCGGGGGCTCTTTGTTCGTGGCGCCGCGGATAAGCGCGTGATTCATCCCTCGCCCGACAGCCGACTGCAGGAAGATTACCTTGGGTACATGCGCTTTGCAGGCCGCATCGTAGGTAAGCCACGACCCATGGGACATGACCTCTGTGATTACGATCCCTATGATGATTGAGATACGATCGGTGTTACTCGTGATCGCTCTTATTACGGCTTCATTAGTTTGTTGATATTTGTTACCATGGGGACACGAAACGGATCATTCATTGCTGTGTTGGTTTGGTGCGCACGACTTCATGACAGTTGTACGTTTACCAGTAAGCAGAGCAGGTCACAACCGCGAGTGACCGAATCCTCCACGTCCCCAGCGGCGTCCTTGGTGATTTCGAAATCTACAATGTATTGCATCGTATTGTATCGCTTAACCGAGGTTGCCATCCTAATCTCGAGAGGAGGCTTGTAGTTTTGGCCAAGACACCAACGAGTTATAACCGGGCCCAAAGTTGATCCTTACAACACATTACAAAACCATCCGGCGACAATCCTCACCTCCATCAACTCAACTGGTTTCGTCAGGTTGTGCCTCACAGTGGGCTTCGCGTCAGCCAACCCTGGCAACCCTGTTGGACTCATTGGTTCCAACGCGCGTTTCATACGTCTCCGTTTGGGCCGTTGGCTTGCTTGCATCCGCCTGTTGGTCTGCAGGTCTGGCTGTGCGCGCGAACGTACCGCTGGGTGTGGTACTGTCCACAGGCCTGTTCAACTACCTGACGGGCCGTCGTGCTACCTTGCAGGACCTGCAGCAGATCGACCCGCAGGTGGGACGCACGGCCCCATACCGGTATCCTCGTTTACAGCACATTCATTTATGATTGCTCAGATACTTACAGCAAATTAAAGAGTAGCATTAAGCATCGTGGGGCTGCCATTGCCTGCTTTTTCGCCGACGAATGATGGTATATTGCTATGATACGTGATACGATGTACACAGGTATATACGACCTGCCAAAACATCCTGTCCGACTCCGGATCGGAGTCCCTGGAGCTATTCCATGTATGGCATACGTCTGATGAACGCGGCGGCGAGCAGGAGTTGGTTCCCGGGGGTACAACGTTGCTGGTCACGGACGCCAACAAGGCCGAGTACGTGCAGTTACTGGCTAACCATGTGGTGGTCACCGTGATCGAGGAGCAGGTGAAGTGTGTTAAAGGCATAAAATATTGAATTCACTGGACTCAAGAATTATCGTGCTTTTTTTGGCGGTGGGTGTGAGGTGGGGTGTTCGTGGTGGTGATGAAGGAAAGGGATTCCTATTGTGCCGACAGGCCACACACGCTCCCCTTTCTCAGCTACCACTCATCCCCAAATCGCCAGCCGCGACCAGGCCGCACATTGCCCGGTCTTTGCGAGCCACCTTGCATCTACACCCCTTGCTAACCCGTGCCACTTGAACCCCTCCTGTTTCCCTCAGTGCGCCGCCTTCCTGGCGGGATTCCAGGACACGGCGCACCACCTGCCTGACGATGCGCGCTTGCGCCGGGCCTTCCTGACGCCCCTTGTGCTGGAGGATCTGAACCGCATTACGGCGGGCGAGAGCACGCTGGACCCAGACGACTGGGCCCAGCACACAGACGTAGCGGGTTTTGAGGGCGAGGTGAGGGCGACTGGGTGAAGCTCCGATTTTTTAAATAAATATTATATAATAAATAATAATGATAATATATATAATAATAATTATTATTATATTATAATAATTATTTTTTATTATTATATTCCTAATATCGAGATTGCTATACCTATTATTAATTATGATTGTTGTTATTATTAGCAACTATCGCCAGCGTTTCCGCCATGTGCGCGCCCTCTCGTTTTTGCTACCATCGTTGCTATGGCACAGTGTATTCGCACCAAATGTTTATTGTTTTAGGAGGCATGCCATTTTTGGAGGCTTCTTCCTCTCTAAATTCTATCGCGTTCAGCTGTGTAGCTGAGATATGGCATCCGTTTCCTGTTTGCTACTGTTTGCCTCCCACATATAGGAGCACGGGAACTTGGATATGTTCTGGCAGCTGGCTTCGGAGTACGGTCCGGAGGACAGGCAGCGGCTGCTGCAGGTGAAGGGATCACAATAGCGGAGACCGAATGCTGATGGAGCACAAATATTTGCTTCTCTGAAACCTCAACAGGTTGTTTTCAACCCCTATTTGGCATGTAGTATCTAGTATGCCATCGCGGACTGTGGACATGACCTTGTTGCGAATTTTCATACTTTTGGATCCCGCGCACCAGACTTCCTCGACTTTCTCTCGCGTCGGCACTCGAAAAATGGCGACAACGATGACCGCCAACCGTCGTCACCGCTGTCTCCATCTTCCAAATCGCGACGGAAGTGACAGCCGATCTTAGATGTAGTGAGCAAAGCTGGCAGCGCGGTCCCTAGGAAGCGCAGCAGCCGTGTCAAGATTGGGATCCAGGCGTTTTCGTGTTTTTTACAAAGCATGGGTGATATGTGATATTCCCAATGCCCATGTTTTAGCGATTTAATCGCAACGCTCCTTGCATTCGCTGCTGACCTCTTGGCCTGCAGTTCTGGACGGCCATGACGCACCTGCCATCAGGCGGGTTCAAGGCCCTTAATCAACGGCTGCAGATCATGAAGCTTGGCCCGTCGTCGGTGCGTCATGCGGACGGCGAACCGGTTGCGGGCGATAGGGCTACAGCTGTGGAGGCAGCCGCGGCGGCGGCAGGTATAACACCGGCGATGGACGGACATCGTCCCTCTGTCGACGGTGTCGGGCCGCATTCCCATCGGCTGGACGGTGAAAGCCTGGAAGTTGAGGAGCAGCAGAGCGACGGCATGGAGGGGGGTTTGGAGGATGCATTACCGAACCTGACACAGCAACAAAGCAGGGATTCGTCAGCGCAAGGGCGCACGGGGACTTCCGTTGAGGGGTTCTTCCGGAGTCCGGGTGCCGGGGAAGCTGTGCCAGCGGCGGAGGCAGATGTTGACCTATCCAGGGACGAAGGGGCGACAGGAGAGGCCGTAGTGGCGGCGCTCGAGGAGGCTGTCGCCGCTGTCGCGTCAGGAGGAAGTGCTGCCTCAGCACAGGTGCTGCCTCTGGGTGATCTCCATGGCGCCGGTGGCACTGACGCCGTTGACGAGCCAGACATTCCATACGGCGAGGATGGCGAGGACATGGGCGGAGGTGAAGACGGAATAGACTATGGCGAAGAGGCCGAGGATGAAGAATTTCAACGCCAGCTAGAGATGGCGCTAGCGCTATCCCTCCAGGATATGTCAGCTGCCCCAGCGCAGGGTAGCCGGTCAGAGAGTGGAAGCGGAGGCGCGGCGGGGGCAGAGGCGCCTGGAGGACTGGCGGCTGGGGTTGACGCCGACGGCAGAGCCGCCGACGCAACTGCTCAGGCCGCCGCTCAAGGGGATGAGGCCCCTCTGGAAGCAGCGGCGAACCAAGGGGAAGCAGCTGCCGCAGCGGCAACTGAAACGGGTGGCACTTTCCCGCGCCACGAAGATGCCGCCAGTGTCCCACGGGGAGTTAGTAACGTCACTGCCGTAGCTGCTGCCGATGTGGATGCCTCCCGCGGCACTGATCCTGACTCAGATATCGTAGCGGCGTTACAGCCAGCAGTCGGGAGCGGTATTGGCGAGACGAACGCCGAGGCTTCGTCGTCCCTTAGCGGCAGCCATGGCGGCGCTATGTTGGGCAGTGGCGCTGATGGTGGCAGCTACAGCAATGGCACCTTGCCGGACGCTCTGGGATGCACCTCCATGGCAGGCAACAGTCCAGATGCCATACGGGCGGATGCTGCTTCGGCCGCGGCAACTGAAGCTGCGGATGATCCCGATACGTTGGGGCCCGCTCGTGATTCCGGTGATGGGGTTGCCGCTGGAGGCATGCAAGATCTTGACGACAGCGTTGCGGCCTTGCCGGATGCGGAGAGCACTGATGGTGCCGTTACTGCACCTCAACAGTCCGGCACGTCAACCCAGCCGGAACCCATGGACACGGACAGCGGCCCTGGCGAGGCATCATTTTCGCATGGCGGCGAGGCTACTGCCGCTGGCGTTGCGCCTGGGGCGGCCGAAGAGCTTAATCTCGAGGACACCAACATGGAGACTGAACTTCCTCCAAGTAGTCAGCAGGGCCAAGAAGGTGTAAGACAGGGAGGGGGCCCGCGGGCCCCCCAGGAGCAGGAACAGCAGCAGATATGGGAGGACGAAGTTGAGCGACAACGTGCAGGGGTTCTGCGGCTAGATTTTGGTTCAGATCAGGGGGAAAGGGCTGCGGTAGAGGGTCAACCTCTGCTGCAAACGAATGTTGATCGACTGGATGAGTTACAAGAGCAGCAAGACACACCGTCGCAGGTTACTACTGTGGCCCCAGCGGTGGACGCCATGGGCGGCGTGGGCGCTGCAGCCGACAGCGGCGGGGGCTCTGAGATGACGGCAGCTGGAGCGCCATCGCAGGGAGCTGCTCGTGTGCTTCCGCTGCTGCCTCAGGCGAGGACTTGTTTCTTGCAGCTCAACTTGCCTATTTACGCTGACCTGGACGACATGAGGCGCGCATTCGCCATAGCCCTAGATAATATGTCCTTTGGCCTCCACTGATACCCTGGGTTACCTTATTTTTAGTAGAGGTGGCTCATATGTACATGGGACCCGGTGCATAATAGCCAACATTCTCTTTTTGATTTGGGGTTCAGCCCTCTTACGCTTACCGTCCAGGTACAGCCTGCTGCGCCCCACTCTTGGATTACGCACATTTGATACAGTAAGTTAGGATAAATTTTACCCTATGATGATGTCGTACATCAGTGTAGAATAGCTGCATCGTGTGGGCGAGTTAATGCAGTCGTGGCAGTCTGTTTCCAGTAGAAACTTTTCCAAGACCGGCTGCCAGACCAGATGCTTTGCGCAGCCACACGAAAGCAAGCCGCGGTTCAATATTCTTTTTTGCGTTCCTCTCGCAAAGGATTGGTGCGCAGATGGACGGAAGTTTTGTGTGTATGTATAGATCCACGGCTCTGATACCCTTAGTGCATGGGGATAAGGTAAACGCAGCTAGAGCACGTCAGATGGATTCATGCGGATCTATCCGTTCACGCCGCAGCGCTGCCAAGCTAAGGCTTCAAGTCTTCCAAGGGCAGCCACATGCGGTCGCCGCACTCAGCATGAGACCTCGGGGGCAGGTCCTTGAGCTTGGGTGGCACGCTGATGGTGCAGCAGGCGACCCTATTCTCACCGAAGGAGAACAGGCATGTGTCTGGCCTTGACTTACCTCGCCGTTTGTATGTGGCGGCTGGGGAATGCCGAGTTCCCAGCTAAGGCTATGGAGTCGCCGTATTTCCGTTTCCGCTTGCGTAGTAATGTAGTCAAAAAGGCACTTCCTGGCACGTACCATCGATAGCGGTGTTGTGTACGGCCGCCCTATCACAGCCATTTATTGGCTAGCCGGTGGACACAATTTTCCTCTGCTGATGCGTTTGCCGGCGTTGGCCGTTTGCGCCGAGGATTGCTACCACCCGGTCTCTCTTTATGGTGAACTGAGTTGTGCAGTTTATGGGCGGCGCTCTTCGCGCGCGGGGTTGGGGCTACGCAGGGTTTTCTTCTGCGGTGCTGCGCATAATGTTGAAGCGGTATGCTGACTGTTGGCACATTGCGTATGTGTTGGTATTGGCTTGTTGTGGTTGGTGCGGCTTGATGTGTAAGAAGAGCGTCAGGACTCAGGAGTCCAGGTCCGAGCTCTCGCGCGAGGTGAGCGATGTATGTGGATTTAGGGCTGATTGCCTTGTTAGTTGCGGTCTTGGTGTGTATTGTGGGTAGCAGGCACTATTGCTTGATATCCGGTATCCCTTAAAAAGCCCATGTAATGTTGTCTTTGGAACTAGACGGGGGGGGGGAAATCATAAATGAGGGAATTATGGTGCGCTGCGCCCAGGCTTTGAGGGCTGCTGCAAGATGCCTGGCAAGCGCTGCAATTAGCTAGCAGGGCGATGTTAGGTAGGGTGCCATAGCAGTACAACAGAGGTACAAAATATGGCGGTTGCACTGAACCCATTTCAACTAGGCAAGCACCATATGACCCCACACACATGGAGGAAAGGTTGGAATATATAAGCTCAAGTGGACATTTTGGACCGTTATCGCTTGTCGGTGCGAAGATAGACGGAATCGGTTGTTGGGTACTGAGCCCGACTGGCGTAGTACAGTGAAGTCCAAACGTTGGGCGCTTATTTGCCCGAACCGAAGTTTATGCACCTTCTCGAAAATAATTGTGATTACGTCTAAAATATCTCCTTGATAAATGTGTCCTTTGACGGAATAGTGCCGCTAAATGGGTCAGCTACATTCTTAAGACAAAGAAGCAAATAAGGCACAATTGCGCTGAGCGTTATTGTTACTTGAAGTACATTGACAGGGGTCTTGCGATACAAACGAAGTCGACATGCAATGCAGCTACGCTTCGTCCGAGGCTGCGGATTTTAGCTTATAGTATGTTGGCTACGCTGAGGAAATGCTATACAATTACCGGAATTGATGTTGGGTTACCGGATATCTTTAATATATCAGCTCACGACTTGAATGCCCATACCGGTTCACGTTATACCGACGCTAACCAGGGAGAAGAAGGCCGAGCGTGACCGTAAGTAAAATTGCTTTTCTGTATTATAAGCGGTCTAACAACTTGCTGCTGGCCCTTGGCTGACTTTCGCCTGAGGACGTTGTTGTTGAGTACATTACGTTTTGCGTAGAAAATTCAAGTCTTTCGACTGTTATTTTGGTTTACAGGTGCTGTACACGCAAAACAGCTGCTGCTTGCGCGTTACCTCGACCCATGGGGACCGCCCGATATCGTTTGGTGTCATAGCCACGTCCTTGTCCGAGGTTACAAGGTCATACTCAACGTATACGATCTCTTACATCCTCGTTTGAATGGTGAGTCAGGTGCTCGGGCTCGGACTGGCCATGATCGCTACCTCAGCGTTATGTTTCACGTGACGACTTGCGATATTGGTTTTTACCGCTGAGGACCTAACGCCTCGGCTCGCAAGCATGATGCACGCTTCCAACCTTTGAGTGATTTGTCCATTCCCGGGGACACGTCCCCGATCCCTGAACCCTTTCGCCGGCACCGGTAAACTTCATCCCAGGATGCCTCTCCATCCTACGACTGGGAGGCGCCTTTCATTCGGGAATTCAGGTCGGGGCCACCGAATACGCATTTGGAGGACACCCCAATGATGACCTAGGCATCACGGCGCTGAAGAAGCCCCTATTCCTGTTAAGAGAGGACGCGGAAGCGGCAGTCCAGCAGGGGACGGGTGAGTTCGAGTCCACCTGCGGCTACTGGCCCCGCCCCGGCACCGGTACCGGCCCCGCAGGAAGACCTTCGCATAAATTTAAAATCTAGTTCGAGATACCGATAATGTTGTTTGCATAATATTTTATTATTGTACTATTTTTATCATCGTATCATAAAGTTCGGTTTTCGCTTGCATATCATAGCAGCACATTATTGCGAGGACAGGGCTTGGGAATTTGTGCATTGCGCACGGGGTAACGCAACTACGGGAACAGGGGACAAAAAGGGGACGCAAGAGGAAGCATGGTAAGCTGCACCTAAGATGGGGTCTTGAAAGAAGCCGATGACCGGAGGCGGGTTTCTTCCCATGGCGTCCATGTCCATGGTGAGGGCGTGTCTGTGGATTGTGAGGGAAGGTGCGGATAACGCAGGAGGGTTGGAGCGTCACAGGGTACATGGAAACGTAAGGTCCAGGCTAGCTCGGGGGATTTATGGCTAGTTAAGGGAGTTGTTGGGGCTAATCAATCCGATCTATCAGCCCGGGGTGTTGGGGGTCTAGTTTTCAAATATTTAGGCCAGGGTTTTAGCTAGGGTTTTAGCTAGGGCTTCAGCTAGGGCTTTAAACTAGGGTTTCTTACACTTGGGCTTAGGCTAGAGGCTTGCTTAAGATTAAGATACGCAGGAGTCACGTAAGGAATACCCAGAGCGGGACGGATAAGCAAGAACCCGGCCCAAAAGTGACGACGGAAGTAGTAGTACGTGGTAGCAGTACGGAAGCAATACGGCATGGTATGAAACGGTCTGATCCCGCCGCCACTATCAATAGAATGTCCAGCTTACGTTTTTCCCGTTCAAAGGCCGCAAGACTAATACTGCCCTAATATACAAGGCAGCCCCAAGGGCACCCACATGGGCACCCACATGTTCCATGTATTGAGTTGTGTTGACGACGTTCCCCGTGACACAGATGAGGACGGCAGCGCGGCAGCCAACCTGTATTGGATGCCAAGATTGCAGTCCAGGAGGGTGGTGGGTTGGTGGATGGGGCCCCTGTCGCAGCTGGAGCACCTGTTGCGGGAGCTGAGATTCGATGTGAGTAAACGGAAGGAGACAATAGCATATCCCATTTTTAAAAAGAGCTGTATCGGAGAAAACAAAGAAAACGGCATGACGAAACTAAATGTAGGTGTTAGTCAGCAGCCGATCCAATTTGTCCGCCTCTGTGTGCCCTTGTAAAAAGGTTGGGTCTTAAAAGCAATGCCTGCCATGCCGTCATTGCTGTTGACGCGTCCCGGGCCCAGTTCTGACATCCCGTCTCCTTTGGCCTGGTTCACCTTCTTGAACCCCGGCTTTGCGCTTCCGTTGTGTGATATGTGTGAGATAATTCCGAGGGGATGCCACCTGCCCCACCTCACCGCGTTCAGGCGTTACCCCTGTATACCCTCTTGTCGCTTCTGTACCCCCCTGTATGTGAGTGTGTGTGCTTTACCCGCCTCTCCCTACACCCCTCTACTCAGGAATCGTGGATCGGCTCAGAGTACCGATGTGAGCAGGTTGCGGTGCAGGCGTGTGTTAGCTTTATGTCTTACAACTTAGCCTCAAGGAGTGTAGATGAATGTTTACTTTCAGGCCAGGGATATGGGCGGTGTACATGTTGGGTTCAGGGAACCCGCTGTTTCTGACCATCACATACACATACACATACATACACGCGCGCGCGCGCGGGGGGGGGGCACATCCAGCCACAGACGAACCCCCCCTCTTTCTTTATTGCGTGATGCCATCATGTGTGCTCCACCCTCCCGACCATAAGTCGCCAAACAAATACCCGTAACCCCGCTTCCCCTCTCCATCAGTGCTGAGCCGCAACTGTAACCACTTCGCTCGCGCCATGTGCGCTGCATTGCTCCGAAACCAGCTGTTCAAGCCAGCTCCCGGCTGCAGCCATCCCGATGGTATGGTGCCGCGCTCCATCACCCGCCTGCCCGCCCTGGTGCTCGCATTCGGCTTTTGCGCGCCCTGCTTTGTACGGAGATTGAACGCGTGAGCAACCTGAGATGCAAGGGGGGGAGAAAAGGAGGGGAGGCTATCCGTAATTATCAGCTGCTGATTGCTCTGTATTAACAGCTTTAGTTAGGAACAAAATTCTGCCGACCCATAAGGGGCTTATGTTGGACACGGGAACCCTCTCTTCGGCCGCTTATCTGCACTGAGAAGCCACAGAACGGGGGGTGCTGGTCGGATTGAGATCAGTCGCTTCTTGCATCGAGTAGACTTACTCGGCTGGGGAGGAAAAACTGGGCTGGACGAAGAGAACCGCGACGATGAAACTTAGCAAGGCGAAGAAATTCAAAAACCAAACATTTTGAGCAGTTTCACAATGATGTAGAAAGTATACCGCGTAGCGTTTTTATTTTTCCATTTAGTAGTAATAATAATTTTAATGATACTAATTATCCTATTCTTAATGTTAAGAAATGTCTTAAGAAAAAATCACAATTTCCTTTTACACAATAGCGCCGGCTTACATTTCACCATGTTTCCTGAACATGATTTAAACTTCCGGGGCACCTCCTCAGGCCGATGCCACTGGCACCGCACGCGTTAAACACTTTCCACGGACAGGGCCGCAAGGCTCGGCTGGAGGCGGCCCGTTTGAGATTGCTTCCGGGCGGCCGGGCAAGAAGTACGGGCGATGCGAGCGGGGCCTTTAGTGTTATCACTCGCGCCACCGTCAGCCCCACAGCCGATGCTGCGGCCGGTGTTCGGCCTTCGTCCGCCTCAACAACTTCAGGTTTGTGCTTCGATAGTGGTGACACAGTCGCCGCCGCCGCCGCCGTCACCGCCACCGCCGCCGCCGCCGCTGGTGATGGTGGCAGCAGTGGATATACCATCAATTGGCCGGGGACATCACCGCTGCCACGGGCAAATGCATCTGCAGTGGCAGCGGCGGCGGCGGCGGAGGGGCGGTTGACACGGCCACGGCTTGAGGGAAGGTACCAGTCGTTACGCACGGAGACGACTCCTAGGCCCTCGGCGGAACTCCCGTCTCGGGGTGCGTTCCGATGCTGCACGGAAGATGGTTGCGGTGGCGGCGGCGTGGATGCGATGGTCCACGCCAGCACAGCCTGTTTAACGCCAGAGATGTCGGCCGCTGCCGCCGCCGGAGCTGCTAGCAGCGGAGCTGCGACGTTTGTCACAGCGTCCAGCAGTCACCTGAACGGCAACGGTCAGCAATGCTCACAGATTGAGGTTTTATCCGGTTCACACACGACGTTAGCAACGGCGGTGTCGGCGTCCTCAGCGGGCACGGTTGCCGCTACCGCAGCGGCGGCGGCATCGCTGCCGCCGCCTACGCCAGCTGGTCCTGCAACCCCTAGCACCTCCACCCCCACCCCCACCACTCCAGCGAGATGTACCTACCCAGGCACCTTAGCGACCGGGCTGCCGCCAGCGCATGCGGCCGCATTTTCCGTATCTTTGCCACCGGCAGTCCTGGCAGTTGAAACCCCGGGCACAGTCTCCCCACAGGCCACTTCTTCCGGCGCCGCCCCCACCAATTCCGTGGCCACACCGCCCCGTAGCTCCGCTGGATCCAAGTTCCTCAACAACCACAGCCGCAGCGGCCGACGAATCTTTCCTGACCCACGGGTCACATCGCCAGGTCCTGACGGCGCCTCCGACGGCACGCATTATCACATCACCGCCTTTAGCGGCGACGGCGGCCTTCCACACGTGCAGATCCCGGACGCACGCAGCAGCTTGGATCCGTTTTCAGTGGCTGCGGGGTCCTCGCGTGACGGGGACGCGGGCCATGTCGTCCAGCGGTCGCACACCCCAGGTTCTGCCGGGGCGGCGGCACAGTCCGTCAGCCCGCGGCATCCACCGTCGTCGTCCCAGCCGGCATCGTCGCGGTCACAGCAGCAGCTGCATACGCCGCGCTCTTCCAACAACGGACTTCCGCAACTACAGCCACGGCTGGAGGGTTCGCCATCAAAGCTGGCGACGGCTGCTGCGCCGTTGCCGCCGCCACCAGCGCAGCTGCCGCTACAGCACCCGTCGCCGATGGCCTCACCATTCCTCCGTTCCACGCCTCCAACTGCAGACGGTGCCGGCAGTGGCGCCTCTGCCGCCGCAACAATCCCTCAATCGCCGTCAGAAGTTCCTCGTCCCTGGAGCGTTTTATCCGGCGGCTTCGTCGACTTGCTCTTCAGCCCACCAGCGGCGGAGCCGCCGCCAGGTGTGCCGAACCCAGTCGGGCTATATGGCAGAGGCACTAGCCCTGGCGCCGCCCACTCGGGGGCTAATGGCGGCGGGGCTGGCGGGAGCCGCCGGCACGCGTCTTTTACGGGCGACGCCGGCGGCATTATCAGCGGCACATCGAACGCTGCCGTCGGTGGGCTGGAGACGGTCAGGAGTGGTGATCTCACCGAGGATACCCAACAGGATCTCCACAGAGCCGCCGGACGTGCACGGGCGTCTACGGGAACGCTTGGTGTTGGCGTCGGCATGGAGGCGGTGGGAAGCGGTGTTGCTAACGGCGGCGTTTTGGTTGCCACTGTTGCTGGGACCATGTCGGCGTCGGCCGCCTCGCCCAGCCCATTGCGTCCCGCCGTGGCCAATGCCGCAACCGTCAGCCGTCCCACACACAAATCGGGTGTGGTGCCCCACGGTGGGCCAGTGACGGCGTTCGTATCTACGGTGCCATCGGTGGCATCGGCATCGGTGGCGGCGGTGGCGGATGGCGCCGCGACGACGACGACGACGAGCCGGAAGGGGCATTGAAGCAGACGCGAAGGCAGATGGCAGGCGACATGACCGCCATCATCTTCTTCGAGTTGCAATACGAATTATACGCAGAGGCCCACCCTCTTTCTCCCCCCCCCCCACACACACGTGCAATCCTCCACCCCGAGCTTAAAAAGTATCTCCTCACAGCTTACGTTCCCAGTTGCGTTGTTGCATGATGTGGCAGCGGCATGAGCCGGAAGTCGGAAACAGTCCCTTATATTGGGCCTTACCTTCTCACTGCCGTCCCCTCTAACCCCAACACGGGGGGTTATTTATGTATCCGGTAATATGAAGCGTTTCTGTCTACTGGGCTAAATTAGCCTACCAGGAATTTGCCGGAGGTCGGGCCCCTTCGCGATTGCCTTCGTTAAGCACTCCGCCCGGGGGGAGTGTCGGCCATTCTTCAGCTCTCACCTCCTATTTCCTAGCTGCTCTCAGGAGAGGAGAGCCGGAAAGGAGGGGTGCGCCGGAGCAGTGCGCGACTTTGAGAGAGCTAGCAAGCGAGGCGGCGTAGACCGAAGAGCACACCACGAGACGGGCGTGTATGCAGGAGCGCCGAGGCGGGTGGAGGGGAGGGAGGGGAAAAGAGGACGGGATAGGGGGCGAGAAGGTGAAGGCATAGATGATTCGGATCACGAGGGCAGGCAAACCAGGGCTCCTGTAAGGCAGGAGCACCAACGCCGCGTTTTGTGAAGTCGAGTTGGGGGTTGGCTGGTAAAACAACGGATGACCGCGACGCTTACGCAGAAGGTGAAGTTGACAGCCAATGCCCTGTACCCTGTCATAAACCTGTTGTGCCACACACCTGCCGCCATCGGTGCGTGTCGGCTTCGGTTTCGGTTTCGGTTGCTGCTCGTATGTTTACTTCGGTGAGGGGGCCGCTTAGGAGTAGCGCATGTGGATTGTGATCTTCCTGGAGGTGGTGGTGATGCGGCCGTGCATACCAGGTCGGCCAGGGATATTGGAAGCGTTGGGAGAACGGAAAAAGAAGTAAAGGGAATGGGAGGAGGGGAGGGGGGAAATGGATGGTCATGATCGTCATGAGCCTCCGGGTGTATGGTGGGGACCTGTAGGCCTATCCGTAAGGCTGCAACCTGTGGCGGTTCTCCGGGGACTCGTTGTGGGTTCTGGCTCTTCAGTGTTCATGACGCAATTCATTGCGTTAGGTCTGCGGGAGGTGGGGAATAGTGGACAATGCTCAAGGCCGGGCTTTTGTCCGATGATATGAAATGTCCGATGTGATATTTGAGAAGACAGACCCCCAGTGGCGATGGAAGCGGAGGTGGGGTGTATTTCGAAGAGTGAGATCCCGTGTTGCAATGCCGTTGAAATTTTGGAAGCTACGTAATGCACATGAGGACAGATGGGTATTGCAGTTCGCTTTCAGTTTGACGTTTATTTAATTCCTGGGGCGCTACAGCCTGGCAATTTGTATGACGGTACAGCCGCAAGTTGCCCTGCAGTGTTGCCAAGGAGCTGCTTGGGCAAAATACCAAGTTGGTTGGTTGGTTGGCAATATTCACCATAAAATTATTATCGCTTGCTCACCGGGAGCCGAAGATCAGACGTACGTGTCTTCTTATGTAAGTATGTTTGGTTTGCGGCTCGGGCAAGTGAAATATTCATTTTATAGAAGCATGTCCATGTGTGTGTGTGTGTGTTGGGGGACATCCGACACGTGGGTAATACTTACGGTTGAGACTTGGATTAGTAATACATGCCGTACATGTTACAGCCAGTCAGCTCCGGACGAAAATGGCTTCTGTCGGTGCCCTGGGAAACACTCGCCGTTCCATCACGTATGGCATGACGTGTACGGCACATTAGGCCTTCGTGAGCAGGGTTGTCCTGCGATGTGAAATCGTGAGACTTGATGGCATGATGTGTTTTAAGCAATGTGTAGGTAAAATGGAATCAGCGAGTTGCCGAGTGTGGTGCGGCGCGCCGCGATCTTAAGGATCTTGGATATGGGTAAGTCATGCCACCGTGCTGGTCGTCCATCGGTGCGGTCTCCGGTTAGTTGGGCCCTGCGGCATGCAATCCAGGCTGCAGGGGAAGGTGGAGGCGGGGAAGAGTCTTCAGGAGCGTCAGGATTGGCTCTTGTTGCTCGTGCTGACGCCAAGGTCGGCACAAGTGGGGGATGTAATGTTGTCCACAGTTGTGCTTATCGTTGGTCGTACAAAATAACTGCAAGCTCAGCACATTTTTTTGCCACTAACAGCCATAGGTGCATGTGCATTTGCCCATTCAGCTGCGTGTACGGACTTACAGATGTGCGCACTGGTTCGGATGCTTTGATTCAGGTTTTGGCAGGGAGGTTTGTAAGACAGGTTTTTGCGGCATATGCTTTCAGAGCAACAACTGCAGGTGGGGGGACACGTTGCGGGGAACGAGACTGAAGAGAGGTTCGTGTGGCACATGCACGCTGTAAGGCAATAATGGCTCGCACACGCGAGAACAATGTCTCAGCATGGGATAAATTTCAGATGCCATCGGGCACGTAATCAAGGCGTACAAGCAGGCGTGCAGAGCTGGCGGCCGCAAGCGCGAGGCACCACCATCTCTTGCTCATTAGGCGGCGATGTGGGGCACCACCACTACCGCTACCTCCACGATACAGCCATGCCTTGGAGGGAAGGCTCGGGCGGATTCAGCTTGCTTGACCTGGCTACGCGAGAGAATAGGGGTGGAGAGGAGGCAGTTTTCAGGACAGCGATATGGCAGCAGTCCTCTAGCCTGGGATCAGACGAGGCAAACGGGGGAACCTAAGGGGGGAACTTCCGGCCCGCCGTGGGGCCACCTATCGTCCGTCCGTTCCTGTTGTAGAGCTGCACACTCCGCCAGGCCTCACCGGCCGAACTTGGTCCTCAGGATAAAGGGTGTATGTATGTATGTGTGTTAATGTGTATGTGTCCGGGACCGCGCTTGCCTAACGGTTGCGTGCAGCCGGTGTCAACATTCACTGGGGATTGGAGGCAATCGGCACCAGGTGATTTTGGCCACAGATTCGTCGGATGAAGGGTTGCAGCTTACGTAGAAGGTTCCATTGGACCGTATGTATTGCCTCACCAGCTTCCCGATCTTAATTTCTTCCCTCCCAGTCTCCATGTTGCCTCGTTGCGCTACCCCAGCAGCTGTTATCATCGTTGGGTGTGCCGGAGAGCAATGTGCGGACAGCATGCATCTTTCCGTGCTGGGACCGATGGGGGCAAACTTCCAACAGAGACTGTATGTGCGACCAGCAGCTGCTGCGATGACAGTCGGAGGCGGGCAGGGAGGTACTGCTAGTGGCGGGTGAACCGCCTGTGATCGCTGAGCCACACGTTGATGCATTGTGTGTAGTGATGCTGGTCCGGTTCATCTGTTGCCTCTTACACCGGGTCCTGGGATGAACTTTGGCTTCCACGAGTAAGTGTGTGGTATAGGTTTTTGTTAATGTCTCTTTGTTGTGATGACTCCTTGTACATCACACAATGCAGTCCTTTGATAGTACTAGACATGTGGACTCCCTGTTTCCTGTGCTGCATATCTTAGCTTGCATAATGTACGGCATTAAGCACGGAGGCCTGCTCGCAGCATGCCATTTGGTGCATGACGCAGTGCAAAGGAGGTCGATGTTGTATCACCCCCAACTAGTGGTAGTGATAACTACCGGTTGATAGGAAGAGCAGAGCATAGGTACTCTGAGCTCAGTACGGCAAGCCTCCATAAAGAACTGTAATCTCTAAGGAAGAGAAAACAGAGCTATGCATTAAGGAAATACATAGGATCAAACAGTGAAACCGAACTCAACTGAGTCTACCAGTGACAGTGTCACAGTTGCACTAGGGCATGCAACCCTTAGCCTCTACATATAAGCATATAGAGGGTGTAGCCACGGGGCTACTTACTTAGCAAGGAGCTAAGGCCGGTACCGTAATACAACAACTATTCCCCCTTTAGGACGCGGCGTCCTCGCAGTGCCCTCGTGCAGCTGCTTCAAGATCAGGGATCAGGTCAGGGGTAAAGTTCTGCGCAGGTTCCCAGCTGTTTTGGTCGGAAGAATAACCCTTCCACTTGACAATGTACTCGTGCACCAGCCGTTTTCTTTTCTTTCCGATATGGTGAGCACGGTAGTCAAGAATGCGCTCAACCGAGTAGAGTGGTTCGTTGTTCAACCAATCTACTGGTGGTGGTCCATCAGGACTGGTCCCGGGGTTTCCAGAGGAAATATTGGATCCATTGGTAACCAACGTATCTGGTGCTGCCCTGTAAGGACGCAGCAAAGACACGTGGAAGGTGGGGTGAATATGCATATTCGAGGGAAGGACAAGCTCGGCCGCTGCCTGACCAACCATGCGTTTCACAGGGTAAGGTCCCACTCAACACGGCAAAAGTTTGCGCGGACCTGTGGCAAGTTGCTGTAGGTTTTTAGTACTGAGGAGTACGGAATCACCAGGCTTGAAGGTGGTTTCCTTCTTACCACAGTTGTAGTACTCGGTGGTACGCTGCAGTGCAGCCTCAAGGAGGTGCTTAGCTTCAGCCATGCGGTCATTGTACGACCTCACGAAAGCTTTGGCAGCTGGGGCAGGCACATCCAACTCCCGAGCAAGTGGAATTGCGGGGTGGAAGCCATAGTTCAAGAAGAACGGAGACTGTCCCGTAGACCGGTTAACAGCATTATTCATGGCAAACTCAGCAGCAGATAGAAAAGTATCCCACGCGCGAGGATTACTGCCAGCGTAAGTACGCAGCATGTGTAACGGATGCTAGGCTGATCACCTAGACATCTCTAACATAACTATAACTATAATAAAAACAACCATATAATTAACCTAAACCTATACAACTTAATTAACTAACTAACTTCGGAGCACCACATAACGGTCTCTGAAGGGTCGCCGCCCATATGGGTGCTCCAGGGAGTGAGAGCGGAGGTCTGGAGACTAAAGGCGTTCAAGGGAACTCACAACTAGCTTAACTTTAACTTACTAAGTGACGGAAATCCCGTCACAGTTGGTATCGAGGGATTTTCGATCCTTCAAATTTATCTTTTCGCGTTTTACTCGCACCATCGAACACTATGGACTCCCCAATGGATGATCCTGGTGCTTATTTAGCCGAACAATTCTCATCTATCGAACACAAACTCTTACAATTTAGCAAACAATTAGAGCAACAACAACTCGCTTCTCGTGCCGAAATCGCCGCTAGCGAGGCCCGGACTCAAGCTCAAATGGCCGCTTTTTCGGATGCTTTCCAACGCTTGGAGTCTCTTTTGCAGCCTTCGCACCTAGGCTATTTTTCCGCTGGAGACTCGTATGCTGGAGCAATCCCTGTTGACCGGCAGTCAACGCCGGTCATCGCTCCACCTTTCACTAGCACCGCTCCACAGTCGAATGTTAACCCGACTGTGGCAGCTGAAATGCGACGTCAGTATGATGTCGCCATTAATTCGTGGTACGCTGACCGTACCTTAGCCATTCGTCGCTTCATCTGCAACGCAAAACTAGACTACCCGACGGAATGGTTTGTTAACTTAGACGCAATTAACGCGTCTCCAGAAGAACTTACTCGCGTCCACGATTACATGGAAGCGAATGGGTTCCCAGCGCCGCCTAAGCCACAGCCACCATTTCAACAACCGCCAGGCAATCCCACTCCTCCTCCTATTCCAACATATTTTCCTAATGGGCGATTATCTTCTATATCACCTGCGTTGGCGCTGTCACATCCATCATCTTCCTATAACGTTCCGGCAAGTAACGCCGCGAACCCTCAGGCAAGTCAGAAACCTCGCTGGGGTCCTTGTCCTACTTTTAACAATGACGATAAAATATCAGTTCGGGAATGGTTAAGGGTTATGTATGATAATGCGCAAGCCCAGGGCATCGGCTCCCATCTCCCGACTGACCAACGTGACTCAGAAATAATAACTTGGGCACAAACTTATTTAAAAGCTGGTAATATAACCCAGCGATGGCATGCAGAACGGAGTGCTTTAGAACGCCGTAACATTTTTCTTTGCACTTGGTCGGACTTTGCTAAAAACTTTGCGCGCGTTTTCGGTGCACCCGACCCTGAAACGGACGCACGCCAAGCAATTTATCGGCCACAAGGATCCCGTCCTATTAACGAATGGGCCGATTTACTGTATGATAAATTTGCTGAGCTTGATAACCTCAATAAACCCATTGACGAAGCATCTAAACTCTTCGTCCTGCAACGATTCATGGACCGTGACCTTTATGATAAAATTGTCACGTGTCAACCCTCTAAGAAATTTAACTCTTATAGGGATATTTTAGAAGATGCTAAAGAGTATGTTATCCGTGTCCGTGATAACCACGGCACCTTACTCAAAAAGCGTTATAAACCCCACTCCAACACCCCCTCTAAACAACCCCGCCTCCAGGCTACAAGTAACGTAGCGCACGAAGTACGGGACATGCGAAACCTCCTCAACGCTTTCCTTAACAAGCGGCCGAAAATCAACCCGACCGCCAAACCATCCGCTAAACTCCCCGCCAAACCAGCGGGTAATCCGGATGCGTCAACCAGCTCCGCCGGTGCTACGCCGGAGGAGCACATCAAGGCAATCGGCAGGACTCTTAACCTGAAGATTACCAAGGATGCAACTTTCCCTGCATCTGCCCACAACCTCTCGGCAGCGGAACTCAAAACGCTGTACGAGTACTACAGGGGAGGTCCACGCAGATTCTGCTGGACCTGCGAGAATAAAAAACTACTTCCCCAATTTCATGATCCCGAGGTTTGCCCCCTAAAGGCAAAATAGGTAGACTGCACTTCATCAGAACAAGCAGTGATGAAGACGCACCCACCAATCAGTCGGACGCATTTAACTCGTCCCCTGATCCCTAAAGACTTTGCGCATTTATCGCTTAGTCAGTTTCGGCAGCGTCGTGCTTCGAAGGTTGTTGTCCCAGCTCAGACGGTACAGACTTTAATTTGTGCGTCACGGATGCGTAAGAAGTTGAGCCAATGTGTAGCTCGTGAGGAGTTTGAACGGTTGCAAACTTTAACTGGCAAAACGTTTTCCCTCGATGCCATGGCTGATGAGAGTGGTAATAATGCTTTATGTGCTCAATACTGCCATAAAGCCAACTCTTTTCTTAAATTTAATGCATCCGGACATCATGTGTGGATTAACCCACCTTATTGTCTGCTGGACACTTTTCTTAAACATTATCTCAAATGTAAACGAACACGACCATCCGACACTTCTGCTTGTATCGTTGTCCCTGCATGGCCCGGCAAGTTCCGTAAGCACCTGCATGGTATGACACTCCTACAGGAATACCCTGTTGGTACTAACCTATTTAACTCCATTAACCCCTCTGGTACACAAAAGCAAACTAAACCGCTTCAGTACCCCGTGCAAGTCTGGTATGATGCCCCAGGTCCTAAACCCTTAACCCCAACCTTGCATCATACTAGTGGCCACATCACAATGCATGTGTCGGGCCACATTAATGGATGCCCTGCACGCATCCTCGTAGACAGTGGTGCCTCCACCTCTTTCATTAACACTAACTTTGCACTTAAACATAACCTGAATATCCATCCAGCTTCCTTAGATACGGTTCAAATGGCTAATGGTAACTGCCAGAAACCATTAGGTTATCTGCATGGTACCATCACAGCCCAGGCGTTTAAATGTCCTGTGTATCTAACAGCTATGGATTTAACCGATGCTTATGATGTCATTCTTGGTGATGACTGGTGTACGCAATATAAGGCTTGTTTGGACTACGCTACCTGTAGTATTCGGGTCCAAACTTCTAACCGAAAGTACACCTTACGAACTAACTTAACTAACCCTTCAACTAACCCCCTTATGAGTGCAACCCAACTCATTAAAAGTTTACATAACGAGGAAGACCAAGTCTTCCTAGCTATAATTAAACCCCTCTCGGGCGACTCAGCCCCCACGCTTCCGCCTAACCCAAACCTCATCCCAAATCAACCCTTACTTAACCTTCTCGATGAATACAAAGATGTATTCGCTCCTTTAACCGGCCTTCCCCCTGAACGGGATGTCAGCCACACGATCCCACTAACGGATCCTAACATTAAACCACCTTACCGACCTCCATATCGTCTAAGCCCCCGTGAAATGGAAGAGGCACGGACCCAAATCGATGACCTTCTTGCAAAAGGCTACATCGTTCCATCCACCTCACCTTATGGCGCCCCAATTTTGTTTGTTAAAAAACCACGCTCTGACAAATTACGCATGTGCATTGACTTTCGTGCCCTTAACCGGATAACAATTAAAAACCGTTATCCTCTACCTCGTATTGATGACCTCCTGGATCGCCTCCATGGAGCCACCATCTTCTCTAGCCTTGACCTACAATCTGGCTATCATCAAATCCGACTCTCACCGGAAGATCAACACCGGTGTGCGTTTACCTCACCTTTTGGACACTATGAAATGCGTGTCTTAGCTTTTGGTCTTGCTAATGCTCCTGCGACCTTTCAATCCTTAATGAATAACATCTTTAAGGATAAAATTAACAAATACACGTTGGTCTACCTTGACGACCTCCTTGTGTTTTCCAAAACCCCTGAAGAACATCTCATTCACCTACGTGATGTTCTCGAAACCCTGCGACAACATAAACTGTTCGCATCCCCTGAAAAATCTACCTTTAACAAACCCGAATTATTATTTTTGGGTCATATTATCAGTCAGGACGGCATTAAAGTCGACCCTGCCAAAACCAAGGCTATCACAGATTGGCCGACCCCAACTAACCTAACCCAATTAAGGTCTTTCTTAGGCCTTGCCAACTATTTTCGGCGTTTTCTTGAAAAATACTCCGTTATGGCTAAACCCTTAACTGACCTAACGAAACTTAATACACCATGGGCATGGTCACCCCTTTGTGAGGAAGCTTTCAATAAAATTAAGCAAGCACTTGTAACAGCACCCGTCTTAACAGCCCCAGATTACAGTGATGGTGCTCCACCATTTTCTATTATCTGTGATGCTAGTTGTGCTGGAATAGGTGCTGTTCTCCTACAAGGACACCGCCCCATTGCTTATGAAAGTCGGAAATTAACTCCGGCTGAAGTTAACTATACAACCACTGAGCAAGAAATGCTCTCTGTCATACACGCCCTACATACATGGCGTTGTTATGTTGAAGGTATCCCCTTCACGATCCACACGGATCATTGCCCTAACACCTTCTTTAGTACTCAACCTACTCTATCCCGCCGTCAAGCCCGGTGGTCAGAGTTTTTACAACAATTTAACTTTGAGTGGGTTTATAAACCTGGTCCTCAAAACACCGTCGCTGATGCCCTCAGCAGACAACCAATCCTCGCATCTATATACAATACCTCCACAACCCTTAACCAACCTTTACTCAACACATTACTTAGTGTTACCCAGCAACCTATCGCCGCACGTCCACCAATTCAATGGTGTGTACAGCATGAGCGTTTTAAATTTGATTGGGCTTATCACCCCCATCGAACTTTAACCCCCGCTCATACAATTGCTGTCTTAACCCGACAACGTACACGTATGCTCTCAGAAGATCCGGCTCAGGCTGGTCTACCACCAGCTCAGGCTCCGGTGGTTGAACGTGTTGAGGGGCGTCGAGTTCAGGCTCCTCACCCATCACCGCGCTCATCTGAAAGTATCCGTCCCCCTAACCTTAACCATAATAACATTAACCTCTCTCTTCGGGAACGAGTTCTTCAACTGAATTCCTCCCCATCGACACAAGCCTTTTATCAAAAGACTTGTCACAACCCACGTTTTGAATTTTCAGATAACCTTTACTGGCGAAAATCCGATAAACACCGCCTTTTGGTTATCCCTGACGACCCCGCCACAAGGCAATATGCCTTACAAATGGCCCATGACCCCCCATTCAGTGGACATGGAGGTCGTAACCGAACTCTTAAAAACCTCCAACTTATTTGTTGGTGGCCTCACATGCACAGTGATGTTAACAATTACGTTGCATCCTGTCCAGATTGTCAACGTAACAAACCCTCTAATAAGCACCCACAAGGGTTGCTTCAACCTTTACCTATCCCAGGCCGAAGGTGGGAGAGCGTGAGTATGGACCTCATTACTCAACTACCCAAGACCCGGCATAACCATGACGCAATCCTGGTATTTGTGGACCGACTCTCTAAAATGGTCCACTTTGCCCCAACAACCACTAACTGCACAGCTGAAGACGTAGCTAACCTCTTCACTGAGCACGTGTGGAAACATCATGGTCTTCCTAAAACTTTTATCACAGACCGTGATGTTCGCTTTACCTCCACCTTTGCGAAGGAGCTATGCCGTCTAACTGGCATTCAACAATTAACCTCAACCGCGTTCCACCCTCAAACTGATGGACAAACGGAACGAGCTAACCGCGTTCTAGAAGAATACTTACGACATTACATTAACCCCACCCAAGATAACTGGGATACCCTATTGGTAGCTGCTGAATTCGCAATTAACAATAGCTACCAGGAATCTATTAAAACGACCCCATTTATGCTTAACTATGGCCAACATCCACTTACTCCTTTAAGTGTGGATATCCCAACCCCTAACTTAACCGCTCATAACTTTAACCAACGTCTTAAGGAAGCCGTACGTAAAGCAAAACACTGTCTTGCGGAGGCTCAGGCCAAGCAGAAAAGATTTGCAGACCGCACCCGTACTGATGCTACTTACAGACCGGGAGACCTCGTGCTCCTAAATACTAAAAACCTGAAGAATTTACTACATTCTTCTGGTACCCGCAAGTTCCTTCCCCGATGGGTTGGTCCCTTTTCCGTAATGGAACAAATTGGTGCAGCTGCCTTTAAGTTGCAACTACCACCATCCTGGCAGATTCATCCCGTATTCCACGTCTCCTTACTAAGGACATGGAAGGATGATGGGCGTACCCCTGCTCCACCCCCGCCAGAACTCATTAACAATAACCTTGAACATGAAGTTCAATCGATCTTGGATCATAAACCCAAGAAACAGGGCAAGAAACCCTCCCACTACCTAATTAAATGGATGGGATACGGTGTTGAATGTAACACCTGGGAACCAGCTCGCAATCTAACAAATTGCTCCCAAGCCCTTGCTGAATATTGGGCTGTCAGACAGAACGCAGACCCTTGACGGAGAGGTGTTTCTGTCTGAACATCCAAGACTTAACTCTTAAACTTCTTGTGATGCTGCCAAACCGATGTGGCCAGTACCCAACCATTAACCTTAAATGCCCCAGTATGTGTACACGACCGGGTAGTATCTTACCGATTACGATACTCGCTACCGTCAAGCGCTTAACTTTCCCTATTTACCCCGCTGCCGGGACGTCAGCAGCTAAAGGGGGGGGAGTGTAACGGATGCTAGGCTGATCACCTAGACATCTCTAACATAACTATAACTATAATAAAAACAACCATATAATTAACCTAAACCTATACAACTTAATTAACTAACTAACTTCGGAGCACCACATAACGGTCTCTGAAGGGTCGCCGCCCATATGGGTGCTCCAGGGAGTGAGAGCGGAGGTCTGGAGACTAAAGGCGTTCAAGGGAACTCACAACTAGCTTAACTTTAACTTACTAAGTGACGGAAATCCCGTCACAGCATGTCACCAAAGGTGCGGTTCATGCGTTCCGTCTGCCCATCCGTTTGGGGATGGTAGGCAGTGGAAAGGTTCACACGAACATTGACGAGATCACCCAGGGACGCCCAGAACTTGCCACCGAACTGGGGCCCACGGTCAGAAATGACCGACTTGGGTATGCCATGCAAACGCACGACATTATCAAAGAACAGACGAGCCGTCTGCTCTGCAGTCACCGAGGTGGTGGTAGGTGTTGTATCACTCCTCATGATCGCCCATTGATTCTGCGGAGAACCAGGCTTAGTGCATCGTGCTCGATTATATCAGAACGTACCAATCGAGGCAGCGGAAGTCTTCGATGCGAGGAGTTACAACGTATATTCCAAGACGGGCATAGATGACGTGATAGGCTATCAGTGCCTAGCCGAGGCAATCATCATCTAACCGATGCAAATCGGTGCTCGGGCTTATCCAAGAAATGCGACCATAAGCGACATAAAAGGTGTAGGCTCAACCAAAGCGCGGTTAGCTTGTATTAGTGCCAATCGTCAAGATTGCGTATCAATTCGATCATATATTCGTGCTTAGGCCGTCAATGCGCATAGCAGATATACTCGCAGCGACGGCTCGCGGTACAAAAGATCTGCAAGTAGTAACTGTACTACCGTGATCCCGCGTGCGGATATTGCTATATAAGCCGTCATAGCAATGGTGCAATGTTCTTTACTCGCGTAAAGGTGCCGACTACGCCATCGCGCGTAGTGTTGCATTCGACGCGCCGCATCGCTCGAGCCATTGCCTCGCGACCTCAAGGTGCGCTCGCCTTATCATGCTCGAGCGCGCGCGTATGCACAATGCACGTGTTATCGTTAGTGCGCGTTGATATGCGATGCCTCATGCATTCTAGATCGTCCGCGACCAAGTCGCCGGACCATGCGCACTTATCGCGATACCGATCACGCGATGTATGCTTGTGGCGTTGTGCACAGTGCATTAGGCGATATGCTATTTGCGGGTTGCTTGTGCCCTTAGCCGGTGCGCCTAACGTGTGCGGTGCGACGTGCTGCGTGACATGCGTGCGGTCGCGTCGTGTCCGCTGCCGTACTACTCCAAGCGTCCACGTACGACAGGAGTGACGTCATCGTTGCCGTATCGCTCCACGCGTCCACATACGACAGGGGTGACGTCATCAGTGCCGTATCGCTCCGCGCGTCCACATACGACAGGGGTGACGTCATCAGTGCCGTATCGCTCCGCATATCCACATACGACAGCTGACGTCATCATTGCCGTATCGCTCCGCATATCCACGTACGACAGCTGACGTCATCATTGCCGTATCGCTCCCCGCGTCCACGTACGACAGTGCCGTACCGACGTACCGTGCCGTCGTACCGTGCCGCCGTACCGTACGATAGTGCCGTACCGTCGTACCGTGCTGCCGTACTGTACGATAGTGCCGTATCGCTCCACAGCGTCCACGTACGACAGTGCCGTACCATTCCGTGTACGACAGTGCCGTATCGCTCCGCGCGTCCACGTACGACAGGGTGACGTGGTGTCGTGCACGACAGAGCGATGGTGGGTGCAACTCTAGCAGAGCTTAGGCAAAATGACGCGTGGTACAACAATTATTCCCCCCCCCCATAGGCAGCGTCCTCGCTGCCGCTCAGGCGACAAAAGCTACTGTGATTGCGTGGCACGCAACCTAGCCTCTTCGAGGATGGGCGCCATCTCCGGGGAGAAATTGCGCGCAGGTTCCCACGAGTTGTGCTCACTTGAGTAGTCCGTCCACTTGACCAGGTACTCGTGCACGGTGCGCTTGCGCCGGTGTCTACCCACACGTCGAGTGCGGTAGTCCAAGATGCGCTCCACGTCGTATACCTTCTGCTTGCCTGTGGCCCAAGTCTCAGGACCTGGTTCGACTGCTGCAGGGGTATCGGTGGTGACAGGCGCGGGCTCCGTGCCACGATACGGACGAACAAGTGACACATGGAACGTAGGGTGGATGTTCATGTTAGAGGGCAACGCGAGCTCGACAGCTGCGTTCCCTACCATGCGCACAACGGGGTACGGACCAATCCAGCGGGGCAAAAGCTTACGGGACCCCTCGGCAAAGGAACGCAGGTTCTTAGTGCTCAGCAGAACCATCTGTCCTTCCGAAAAGACTACGTCCCGCTTGGACTTGTTGTAGTACTCCGTTGCTCGTTGCTGTGCCGCGTCCAAACACGACTTCGCGTCTGTCATTCGGGATAGAAACGTCTTGGCAAAGGTCTTAGCCGCAGGGACATACACCTCCAGCTCACGCCACACAGGTAGCGCCGGGTGAAACCCATAAGTCAGAAAGAACGGGCTTTGACCTGTTGACCGATTAACAGCGTTGTTAATCGCAAACTCTGCTGCAGTCAGGTAAGTATCCCAAACGAGAGGTGTGCGACCAGCAAAGTTGCGCAACATATCCCCCAGTGTGCGATTCGTGCGTTCGGTCTGGCCGTCAGACTGCGGGTGGTATGCCGTGCTCAGGTTAACCCGCATGCCCACAAGCTTGCAGAGCGCTTCCCAAAATTTAGACGTGAACTGACCGCCACGGTCCGAGACCACATTCTTAGGGACGCCGTGCAACCGAACCACGTTATCGAAGAACAGGCGTGCAGTTTGCTCAGCAGTGCAGGTCGACGTGGTAGGTGCGAGGTGAACCATCTTAGTCAAACGGTCAACCATGACAAGCACCGAGTCGTACCCCCCCTCAGTTTTGGGCAGCGCGACCACGAAGTCCATGGAAACACTTTCCCAAGGCGCGTCAGGGACAGGCAATGGTTGCAACAACCCGTGGCCCCTACCGGACAAAGCCTTGTTGCGCTGGCACAAACTGCATGTCTGCACGAAGTTCTCGGCATCTCTCGCCAGACGAGACCACCAGAACGAGCGTCGCACCAACTCGACCAGCCGCGTGCTACCTGGGTGTCCTGCCAACGGGTCCTCATGGAAACGGGAAAGGATATCGCGACGAAGGGAGTCGTCGTTAGGTACGACGATCTGAGTCGTCGATCCTTCCGTCCGTAGCCAAAGACCATTCTGCTTGCGTAGGTGCTCGACATTGCTAGGCGAAGCAAACCAGGAGTCGCCCGCATAGGCAGCCTTCAAGCGAGCCGCGAGGTCTGAGGACAGAGGCACGTCCGGGGTCGGTGGACGTTGGACAGGCGCCGCCAAAATCGCAGCATGTAGCGACGGATGTCGACTGAGAGCGTCGGTGATGTTAATCCGGCCGGCAACGTGCTCCCAGGTGCAGTCAAACCGCGCGAGGTACTCCATCCACCTCGCTTGACGCCGGTTCAACGTGGGGACGCTTTGCAAAAACGTCAGGGGCTTGTGGTCAGTCTTAAGGGTGAAAGGTCGTCCCTCTAGGTAACAACGCCACTCCTTAAGCGCGTGCAAGACCGCTAGAAGCTCCTGTTCCCCTGTAGTGTAACGGGTTTCTGCGCCCGTAAACTTCTTACTCGTGAAGGCGATCGGTCGCCCTTCCTGCAACAGAACAGCGCCGCTCCCATACAGCGAAGCATCCGAAAACCCTTCGACACTGAACGGCAACGAGTAGTCAGGGAATGCAAGGGTAACGTCGTCGGCAACGACACGCTTTAGCTCTTCGAACGCCAGCTGACACTCGGGTGTCCAGGCACCAGGCGAATCGAAAGCTCCCTTACGCGTCAAATCAGTGAGCGGGGCCGCAAGGACAGAGTACTGCTTGATGAACTTACGGAAATAATTGGTCAAGCCGAGGAAGCTACGAAGCTCCTGAAGGTTCCGAGGCGCTGGCCAATCGCGAACCACAGCTACCTTCCGTGGGTCCATCTTGACGCCGGTGGCCGACACAATGTGGCCCAAGTACTCCACCTGAGGCTGCGCCCAAAAGCATTTGGCACGCTTCGCAAACAATTGCTCCCGCCTCAACACCTCAAGCACAAGCTTAAGATGCTCCAGGTGCTCCTCGCGCGTCTTGGAGTAGACCAGGATGTCGTCCAAGTAGCAAACGACGAACCTGTCGATGTACGGTCTAAACATGCGATCCATGACCGCCTGAAACGTCGCAGGGGCATTAGTCAACCCGAACGACAAGACCGTGTACTCGAAGTGACCAAAGGGCGTCCGAAATGCGGTTTTCGGTACATCAGACGCAGCGATGCGAATCTGATTGTATCCCTGTGCAAGTCGATCGAGCTGAAGTAGGCCGAGCCCTTTAGCTTATCGAGCAGGTCGTCCACGCGCGGCAATGGGTAACGGTTCTTGACCGTCGTCGCATTCAACCCCCTGTAATCGATGCACATGCGCAAGCTCCCATTCTTCTTACCGACAAACAGGATCGGCGCAGAATACGGAGATGTGCTGGGGCGAATCATACCCTTTGCGAGCAGATCAGTTACCTGGCGCTTCACCTCGTCCAACTCCAGAGGACTTAACCTGTACATAGGTCTTGAAACAGGCTGAGCGCCGGGTATGAGTGGGATGGTATGGTCCACGGGACGCAAAGGAGGAAGCCCAGGCACGTCACGAAAAACGTCTGCGTACCCTGTGAGCAAGGCTTCAACCTCAGGATCCAAAGAAGACTGAGCGGTGGTCGCATTCAAATGCAACCTAGGCCTCACAAGCAGTCCGTGGGCACCCTTCCGGATCATCCGGATGGCCTCTTTACGCCCGACTGGCTTGGGTTCAGCACGCTGCCCCATGGCTTTCACAGCGTAGTTAACCACAGGCTCCGCTTCAGACTTACCCCCCTCTGGCTCAACACTTGCAAACGGCACGAAGGGTACTTTGCACGACAGAGTCCCCTTACGAAGGCGAAGGGTTCCAGACTCTAAGTCAATGCCGGCCCCATACTGCCGTAATGTTGAGGACCCCAGTATATATGTCGCAGCATCAGTCAGCTCACGCAACACATAAGGTTGGGTCGTAATACGCAGAGGACCTATACACAGGCGAAGGGTGACCCTGCCCAATATGGGTTGCTTACCCCCATCCGCTAGGGTAACCTGCGACCATTCCGACGACTGTGGGCACAGACCCAATGCATTCACCTCTGCCGATGAGATGAAGTCGTCACTGGCGCCGGTATCGACGAGCGCCTTCAGGGTGCGACCAGCAAGATCGACCTGAACCAAAGGAACCCGATTGTCTGCCGGTACCGACTCTGCGGACGAAAGCAAGACGCTCAGGGCGGGTTCGAAACGTTCGGCAGAACCCTCAGAATGAGGTGCAGGAGCATCGTACCAAACGTCAACGGCGTAGGCCTGGACCGACAACGGCACAGGTGCACCTGCTAAATCAACACCGTTGTACAGAACGGTGCCCGGCTCGAACCGGCAGACTTTCCGCATACCCGTTAGCAAAGTCGAAGCTTTTCGTCGACTATAAGCGGGTAGAAGGACGCAAGCGGCAGTGTCTGGACGTTGACGCCTACTTCTCCTATAGAAGGTCAGCTGCACTGACAGCTCGCGCAGAGATGAGGGGAGGAACAAGACGGTGTGACCTAACAAATCGACAGACGCCAGCGGCTTGCTCGGTGCATACAGGTTACACAGCGAGTCAAAACCCACACGTCCTGAGCGACCGTCGAGCGACAATCGACGTCCAATTGCGCGTTCGATTTGTTCAAGGACCGAAGGCAACGGTGCCCTCACGGCTTGCCGCACTGACGACAACCGCCCACCCTCTAGTTCCGACTTCCCAGGTGGAGTCCCCTCCGAGCCATCCTGGGCAATCCCCTACTTCGGCCGCTGAGCCAAAGGCGGTAGATGCGGACACTCCCTCGTAGGATGTTCCGCAGACGCGCATCTCAGGCAAACCTTCATGCTCTTCCGACGCTTAAGCTCGGAGTGCGTGCAACCCCATTTTTCCAACCAACCGTCGCTTGTGCGTTGTCGCTTGGTCTCGTTCTTAGCTTCGTGCGCAGCCGCAGCAGACGGCGAACCCCCTTTCCTCTTGCCCTTGGCTGGATCCGCGCGTTGACCTGCGCCGCTTGACCCTTTGCGGTTACCCGATCCGGAAGCGCCGCGAACGCCGTGACCGCGATCCGTACGAACGGTGGTCACCGCTACCGTTGGCGTTCGACGCTCCGTTTCGGCCCCCTGGTCCATGGCAGCAGCGTCAGACGTCGGATCCTGCACTCGCATGGCATTAACACGAGGGACAGGTTTAGTAGCACGTTCGCCAGCTAAGAGACGCTTCTCGACCCCTTGCGCAAAGTGCACCAATTCCTCATAGGACCCAAAGTCCTTTCCCGACAAGTCCGTGGCGCATTTCTTCGCCAGGGCCCCAGACAATCCGCGCTGAAACCAAAAGATGCGTTCGCTCTCCGTCAGGTCACCAATGGGCGTGATCAGGGCCTCGTAGCGCGACTGGTACGCAGGTACTGTTTCATCATGGCGCATGCGATATGTGCCAGATGCTAACGTACTGCGAGCCTCAGCACTTAACGGTTGAACCTCGGGAGCAAAGCGCGCAAGCAAAGCACGGGCCAACTCCTCAAACGTGTATGTCTGCCTTGCCATTGTCCATTGATCGTACCATGTCTTCGCCACACCCGCGAGGGTGTTCCCGACGAACAGACATTTCACAGGGTCACGATCACCACCACGGACCAGTCGCAAGTACACGCGGACATCACGCAGGTATGCACGAGTTGTATCGGCAATGCTTCGCTCGGCATTCTTATGTTTCGCATCATGCGGGATGTCTAGTTTCGGGACAGGAAGCGACAGTTTTATCACCTCTCCTTCGTCGTCGTCAGATCGACCTTGACGAAGTGGTGCAGCAGACGGACCCCTCTGCTCCTCGCGTCCAACGGGGCCTGCTTCGGCTGCCGTGACAGGAACAGTCGGATGGATAGGAGTCCGTGGGTCTAGTAGCGCAGGGGGATCTCGGACACCGTCAACAACATGCGTGTATGGGCCCCTCCGAGATGTCTCAGGAACGACGGACATGTCGGCACGACCGTCCCCCACTACTAGCCCTACATCACCGCTACCAGATGCCATGGTAAATCGGCGACTGACCGGTCACAACCTCGTGCGATAAAGGCACTCTCACACAGGTATCGGTCGAGCGACAGTCAGACGGTTTTTAAGCCTACCGACGGAAAGCGCTCCCTGCAGATACTGCAAGTATCCGTCCAAAGAGTCTCGCACTTCGCGCGTGCGCGCAATAAGCGCCCGCAACTGATCCGGATTCGGGTTCGAATCAGTCGATGCAGCAGCGAGTGAGACTCGATTCGATTCACCTGCGGCTCAGAAGCACGTACTTCGAACAGGCAAAACGAATGGCAATGCAAGAGCAGCAAGGCAATTACAGACCAGAGGCGGCCGCGGCCATCACAGCTCGGCCAAGCTCCTCCGCGAATGTATCCAAAGGGCTAAGATTGCCATCGCTGACTCCAGCCATGGAAGTGACCTACTTACGGAAGAGATCAGGGTGAGACAACAGGCCATGAACGAACCTTACGTCTCGATACCAAATTTGTTGTATCACTCCTCATGATCGCCCATTGATTCTGCGGAGAACCAGGCTTAGTGCATCGTGCTCGATTATATCAGAACGTACCAATCGAGGCAGCGGAAGTCTTCGATGCGAGGAGTTACAACGTATATTCCAAGACGGGCATAGATGACGTGATAGGCTATCAGTGCCTAGCCGAGGCAATCATCATCTAACCGATGCAAATCGGTGCTCGGGCTTATCCAAGAAATGCGACCATAAGCGACATAAAAGGTGTAGGCTCAACCAAAGCGCGGTTAGCTTGTATTAGTGCCAATCGTCAAGATTGCGTATCAATTCGATCATATATTCGTGCTTAGGCCGTCAATGCGCATAGCAGATATACTCGCAGCGACGGCTCGCGGTACAAAAGATCTGCAAGTAGTAACTGTACTACCATGATCCCGCGTGCGGATATTGCTATATAAGCCGTCATAGCAATGGTGCAATGTTCTTTACTCGCGTAAAGGTGCCGACTACGCCATCGCGCGTAGTGTTGCATTCGACGCGCCGCATCGCTCGAGCCATTGCCTCGCGACCTCAAGGTGCGCTCGCCTTATCATGCTCGAGCGCGCGCGTATGCACAATGCACGTGTTATCGTTAGTGCGCGTTGATATGCGATGCCTCATGCATTCTAGATCGTCCGCGACCAAGTCGCCGGACCATGCGCACTTATCGTGATACCGATCACGCGATGTATGCTTGTGGCGTTGTGCACAGTGCATTAGGCGATATGCTATTTGCGGGTTGCTTGTGCCCTTAGCCGGTGCGCCTAACGTGTGCGGTGCGACGTGCTGCGTGACATGCGTGCGGTCGCGTTGTGTCCGCTGCCGTACTACTCCAAGCGTCCACGTACGACAGGAGTGACGTCATCGTTGCCGTATCGCTCCACGCGTCCACATACGACAGGGGTGACGTCATCAGTGCCGTATCGCTCCGCGCGTCCACATACGACAGGGGTGACGTCATCAGTGCCATATCGCTCCGCATATCCACGTACGACAGCTGACGTCATCATTGCCGTATCGCTCCGCATATCCACGTACGACAGCTGACGTCATCATTGCCGTATCGCTCCCCGCGTCCACGTACGACAGTGCCGTACCGACGTACCGTGCCGTCGTACCGTGCCGCCGTACCGTACGATAGTACCGTACCGTCATACCGTGCTGCCGTACTGTACGATAGTGCCGTATCGCTCCACAGCGTCCACGTACGACAGTGCCGTACCATTCCGTGTACGACAGTGCCGTATCGCTCCGCGCGTCCACATACGACAGGGTGACGTGGTGTCGTGCGCGACAGAGCGATGGTGGGTGCAACTCTAGCAGAGCTTAGGCAAAATGACGCGTGGTACAACAGTAGGTGCAAGGTGCACCATCTTGGTCAAATGATCAACCATGACGAGCATGGCATCGTTCCCCCCCTCAGACGGAGGAAGACCAACAACAAAATTAAGGGAAACACTTTCCCAGGGAGCCACCGGAATTGGCAAGGGTTGAAGCAACCCTGCTTGTTTACCGAAAAGGGGCTTAGAGCGTTGGCAATCGTCATACTGCTGCACAAAGCGCGCAGCATCCTGGGCCAAGGAGGACCACCAGAAATTGCGACGTGCTAGCTCCACCAAGCGGGTAACACCCACGTGTCCAGCCAGGGGGTCCTTATGCAAGCGCGCAAGGATATCCCGGCGAAGAAGGTTGTCGTTAGGCACGACAATCTGGCGACGTTCACCATCAGTGCGGATCCATAGGCCGCGCTCCTGCTTATAGGGCTCAAGATTGCGGGCATCCTTAAACCAGGAGTCAGAGGCATATCCCTGCACAATGCGCTGTGCAAAGCCAGAGGTAGTGACCTCATAGGCAGCAGATTGGCGCCGAGTGACCACAGAAAGGATCACGGCATGCAGGGATGGATGGCAACTCAAGGCATCAGCAACATTGAGGGACCTGGAGAGATGCTCCCAGGTGAAGTGGAAACGTGCCATGTATTCCAACCAACGCGCCTGACGGCGGTTAAGGGTAGGAACGCCCTGAAGGAAGGTCAAGGGCTTATGGTCTGTCTTTACCACGAAGGGACGACCCTCCAGGTAGCAGCGCCATTCACGCAAGGCATGAATGATAGCCAGAAGCTCTTGCTCATCGGTAGTATAGCTAAGGCCGGTACCGTAATACAACAGTCGACATCAATGTACAAGGCCTATCACCTGAGGTTCAGGCCATCAGACGGTGGTGAGTGGCACCTGGACGGTTGTTGTGGGGCTTCTTGTGGGGGTATGCCTATGTGGGAGCAGCAAGGTGTATTGGCACTGGCGGCAGCAAATAATGTGGGCCAGGGACATTGCTGCTTGGGCTCCTGGACTCTTAACTTTCAGACTGAGGTGTTGGAGGGGCTGTTGGAATCTGCAACATGGCAGCACTTTCACGTTATCTATCTGCTGGATGTGGTGAACATTAGCTGTGCTTTTGTAGTTGTTGAGCTGTATAGTCTTCAAGAAGTATGTGTGTGAAAAACATCAAATACATTATGGATTAACCTTTCTTAGCCGGCACACAAGACGTGCTGTGGGGGGCCTGAACTGAAGTTTCTTACTGATCTTAGGATAGGAGCTAGTGGATGGTGAAAATTGTGCATATGCATGGGTTAACAAGGTACTAGGCTTGCACATCATTGGAGAAGAAGCAACAAATTTGGGCCAGGCATTGAATCAGCTGGCAGTACTTTTTGCTTTACTGCAATCTTCATAGCACAATGGTGCTGTATATTTGTGCTATCTATGTATGTGGAAGGAATGGACCATTTATATAAAGCAAGTTAGATCATTCCTACATACATGTAAATATCATGCATACATACTTCACCTTACATATAGAATTGTTTATCATAAATCATGCAAATTACAGACATGTAACTTCATCCTCCTGCTTGTTGTACCACGCGTCACTTTGCCGAAGCTCTGCTAGAGTTGCACCCACCATCGCTACATAGCGCACGACACCACGCCACCTGTCGTACGTGGATGCGCGGAGCGATACGGCATTGTCGTACGTGGATGCGCGGAGCGATACGGCACTGGTGACGTCAGATGTCGTACGTGGATGCGCGGAGCGGTACGGCACCGCTGACGTCACCTGTCGTACGTGGACGCTGTGGAGCGATATGGCACTGTCGTACGTGGATGCGCGGAGCGATACGGCATTGTCGTACGTGGATGCGCGGAGCGATACGGCACTGATGATGTCAGATGTCGTACGTGGACGCTGTGGAGCGATACGGCACTGATGACGTCACCCATGTCTTACGTGGACGCTGCGGAGCGATACGGCACTGATGACGTCACCCCTGTTGTATGTGGACGCTTGGAGTAGTACGGCAGCGGGCGCGACGCGACACGACACGCACGCAACGCAGCACGTCACATCGCACGCGTTAGGCGCACTGGCTAAAGGCACAAGCAACCCGCGAACAGCATAACGCCTAATGCATCGAGCACAACGCTGCAAGCATACATCGTGTGATCGGTATCGTGATAAGTGCGCATGGTCCGGCGACTTGGTCGCGGACGGTCCGGAATGCATAACGCATCGCAAATCAATGCGCACTAACGATAACACGTGCATTGTGCATACGCGCGCGCTCGAGCACGATAATGCGAGCGTACTCCGAGGTCGCGAGGCAATGGCTCGAGCGATGCGGCGCGTCGAATGCAACACTACGCGCGATGGCGTAGTCGGCACCTTTACGCGAGGAAAGAACATTGCACTATTGCTATGACGGCTTATATAGCAATATCCACACGCGGGATCACGGTAGTACACTTACTACTTGCAGATCTCTTGTACCGTGAGCCGTCGCTGCGAGCATATCTGCTATGCTCATTGACGGCCTAAGTATGAAATTGATACGCAATCATAACGATTGACATTGATACAAGCTAACCGCGCTTTGGTTGAGCTTACGCCTTATATATCGCTTATGGTCGTATTTCTTGGATAAGCCCGAGCACCGATTTGCATCGGTTAGATGATGATTGCCTCGGCTAGGCACTGATAGCCTATCACGTCATCTACGCCTGTCTTGGAATAAACGTTGTAACTCCTTGCATCGAAGACTTCCGCTGCCTCGATTGGTACGTTCTGATATAATCGAGCATGATGCACTAAGCCTGGTTCTCCGCAGAATCAATGGGCGATTATGAGGAGTGATACAACACTGCTCTTGAACTACCTTCATACCTAAACCTGATGACAGCTCCCATTCATTATTGAAAATTTCCAGCAATTGATATGATTAACAATGCATAGAAGTTATGTTACCAAGGCCTAAAATTTAATATCCATGTATACCAACTGCCAGCAGGCCAAGGCAGTAAAGAAGTAAATTTGGATTAATACACATGTTCATATATATACATGTCCATGATTATGTACATTCATGCCAATACTGTACTGTCTTTTATTGTACAAATGTCAAGCAAATACTAATAATAAGCAAATGATGTGTCTGGCGGGGGTGGAGGCTACACAGGCGGTGGAGGGGGTTTCCACCCACTTCCAAACACATCCATCAATTTTAAGCCCAGCATGCACACTGCCCAAATGGCAATGATTTCCACACCCTTCTTCATCGCTTTTTCGCCTAGGACAGAAGTAGCTCTAGCCAAACCCTGGGACTTGTTCTCCAGCGGAAACGTTTTCGTAGCCAGGTCTGAGCCCAGCTGTGTACCTGCTGTGACCAGGCTTGCTCCAGCTTTGGTGACACCTGCTCCAAGCCGCACACCAGTAGATGAAATACCTCTCCCTATACTATGCAAGCCAAGGCCTATAGCCACCATCCCAATGCAGACTGGGATTCTTGGTGCAGCTAGCTCCAAAAATCTTGACCATGAGCTCGGCTCCTGTCCATCCGGACGGAATGGCTCCTACATGTAGTAAGGAAGCATTATATACAAATTATAATTTCTTTAGTATCCCCGATGTCCAAGTTATTAGATTCGTGTGTTGCCAGATGCAGCAAGGGGTCACCCAGCCACTACATATCTACATAAGACCAGAGGGACCAGCTTCAGGCGGCCAACTCAGATTCATCAGTAAGGCAGACAGTCATAATGTTTGATTTAATAGTTGCCTCAGAACCAGAAACAGGTGCATCTACTACTATACTTCATATTTGAACAGGTTGTTAGCCTGAAAATAGATATGTTAAGATGTATTGGATACAATGAAAGCTTTGTGTGAGTGGCTGACTCTGTAATAGACCACATCACATATATTATTTCTATGAAGACGTCTATCATCATCCCATGTACAATCCCATAGGACAGTATCCGTACACCACCAGATCCCGTCTCCATCACTGATCATTAAGATGTTTCTTCTAATATAAGAGCCATCATCTAATGATACAACACTACTCTATCATGCCTGATCCACTAATTTTGTAGTAGTTAATTGTACATATGGTAGATTAGGTGCCTGCACACCACTGGTTTGAGTGATCATTGTAGTGGTCAAATTACAGGCTTGTCACTGATTCCAGTAATGAAAGTATTAAATCTACCTCATGATGTTAATATGTGACCCTAGCCTTTAATTGTTAATCCGTCCAGTACTTGAGCCACGCACGCAGGGAGCATGTTAAATACAGCAGCACGTGACTGGCACGCATGGCACATGCTACATGCTACTTATGTTACTTATTTATGTCAGGAGCATAAAGTTATGATAGACTTGGTAACTATAATAACTACTGTAGCTGGGACTGTCCAGACCCCAAGTAGTGAAATGCATGGGATTGTAAAGTATCTAGGTGAGGTTTGGACAGTAATATCGAGATGTGGGTAAAATGAACGGGTCTTAAACATATCTAGATGTTTCTAGGTTGGTATTTAGATATAGATAATCATGTCAGATAATGATGTCAGGATCAGTTTTGTGTTGGAGAGTGGTCATTCCCTTCTTTTACAGCTAGTTGTCCCCAGTTCCTTCCGTGTTTTTGTGGTGCCCCTCAGTGCTCTGTTAATAGCCAGCAGGCTAGAGCCTCTGAGTCTGTCTTTGCTCTGGCTGGTCCTAGTGAGAGGGGGAGCACGTGGCAGGACAGACAGATAAAGCCACGTGCCACTCCCCTGCACTGTGGCTTGGTCCGTCCGGCCAGGGCCACCACACCAGTGCTTGTCTTCGCAGGGTGAGTTGCCCACAGTGTATCACCCCCAATAAGATAATAAAGGGGGCTTCCAAATATCACATGTATCTAGATGTGGCCAGGATGTCGTCCAGGCAGGTCTGATGATGAGCGGGTATCTGGATACAAGCGACTGGAGTGGTATCTAGATGCATGCTGCTGCAAGCTAAATACATGTAACCCCTTCAAGATGGGAGATGTATGTGGCTAGCTAGTAGTTTGTGAAGTAATAACTATTATCATTCGTTCTCAACTAATTATATCGTCAACTATTTACATCCTCGACTCACGCGTCTGCCTCCTTGGCCCCCATGGCTCACACCAGGCCGCCGCGGCGGGCCCGAAGCACCTCCGCCTGCCTGGAGGACGGCAGCAGCCGGCTCTTGAGAACCGCCATCTTGCAGATGGCACGCGCAATGTGCGCGTCTGTTGAATTGCAAATTCAGCGAATTGGTGCCGCCGTAGCCGCTATTGCTGGCCAGAGCGACTACTGGCCTCCTAAGAAGTGGAAATGTAAGGTAAATGGCCATTCCTGCACATCAATCTATCGCACCGTTCGTTTCGATACGAGATGATGAATACATCCGCTATATGGTTGCGAGCGCTTTAAATAATAAAGCCGCCGCCTGCTGGTTCCATCCTAGGAAACCTTCCCTAGAGTGATTTTATAGGTCCGTCACACAGCCTAGGTAAGGTGACATTACAATATCCTAGATGGAACGCGAAAGCTGTTCAAATTAAATGACTTTATTTTTCATAGTTGATGTGTTGAATAAATGCCAAAGAGGTATATATCATACCGCTCGAACCCATAGATTGGCAAAACTCTACTTCCATATAGGCTGAAATCAACATGTTTAGTTATTTAAGCTGGTATGGCATGTGGCATGTGATGCAGCGGTGCGGCGACGTAAGGGCATGATGAACCCTCTTTAAAGAGGAGCTCGTATGTGACTTCGCATCTCGGTCGGTCAATCTATTTCTCTTTCCGTTAGGTCTCTCTCTCTCTCTCTCTCTCTCTCACACACACACACACACACACATACACACACACGGGCCATTGCGCCTCTGTGCATGTGAGAGACATTCCCGGTGCTCTGTTGGCTGATTTGTGGCGTGTCGGTCTTCCAGCATCTTCCCGGGTGCTTTCGGTGTTTCCCCAACTCTAAATACGTTCCCAAACACCGTGCAATACACAGGTTCGGTGCGTGTGTGTGGGCCACGGGTATCACCATGAACCCGCTGATTCGCCAGCTGCAGGAGAAGCTACCCGGATAGTCACACTTCAGGTGGGGGGTGTTATGCGCCTTCGGGCAGGAGTATTTCGGGTAGGAAGCTGAGGGACGAGGTTGACAGGGCTGGTGGGCGTTGTCGGCAATGGCTAAGGAATCCGGAGCCTGGCAACTCTGCGCCTCCGCATCCAGTGCACTCCGTATGTACCACTACTACTGGTCCATGACGGCTCTTCCCCCGTTCCTTCCCCTGTCCCCCGTTCCTTCCCCTGTCCCCCGTTCCTTCACTCGATCGTCCGCATTTCGCTGTTCCCTCGTCCCACCTCCCCCCACGCGTACCACTACTACTGGTCCATGACGGCTCCTTCCCCGTTCCTTCCCCCGTCCCCCGTTCCTTCACTCGTTCGTCCGCGTCTCGCTGTTCCCTCGTCCCACCTCCCCCCACGCCCCCTTCACTGTATGTACCCCAGGTCGGTGTTGACGGACGAGTGCCTGCGCGTCAAGGGGAGCGACGGGAGCATCTGGGCTCTGGGCGATGCTGCCACCATCGACCAGCCTAAGGTAAGATCGACCGGGCGGGACGTTAGGGTTGCAGGAGAGTCGGAGGATCCAGACATAGGCAGATCCAGGACTACATACTCGTGCGGTCGGCTGCAATGAAGGGGCTGTGACGCGGTGGCGGAAAGCATTGCAAGCCACGCGCTAGTTGCTGTGGGTTAGTTCCGGGCATTTTGTTGCGTCTGGCGGTATGCTTATGCTCCCATCTTATCAATCCTTTTGACAGCCGCATCTACAGAAAGGCTTGTGTGAAGGATCTTCCTTCTGCCCCCTCTTTGCTCTGCTTGTGTTGCGGCTTCAGGCTCTGGACTACGTTGAGCAGCTGTTCGATGGGGCCGACACGAACAAGGACGGAAATTACTTTGGATCAGTTCCACGATGTTCTGGGCAAGATCGACAAGGGTGAGGGTTGGGTGTCGTCATCTATCGTTACGTTATCTACGTTGTTCATTCATCACCCTCAATGTAACATTGGTCAGTTGTATGCGGGCTCTCGTTGATCCGCTGGTACTTATAAAGCTATCTTGCTTGAAGCTGGTAAAGGCCATGGTGTGAGGCAAGCTCACTTCTGTCGTGCCGTGTTTGGCTGCCCCTTCTTACCCCGTAGGCCTTCGGGCGTTGCCCGCAACTGCCCAGGTGAGCTGGATTGGAGATATGACGGCTTCGCGGCGCAGGAGAGGATTTGCCATTTTGGTTGGCCGGAAGCCCTGGGTCATAATCCTGTTCTGTGGGTTCTTTCTTCCGAAATGGTGTATGGCTCACGAATACCAAAGCTTTCTCCCACCTGGCGCTGGGAGCTGGGGGGAGGGGAAATTGCCGTACTTCCATACCGTCCCTTAACAAGTGTCTTCTCTACCTCTCCAAACTTGTGGGATCCTGATTGATTTTGGATTGGAGTGATTTGCTTGGTTCGTCTGCCCCTCCCTCAGGTTGCTAACCAGCAGGGTAAGTACCTGGCTAAGGTGTTCGCCTCTACCAAGGTTACGGGCAACCCCGACCTGGACAAGGCAGTGGCGGAGAACGTAAGGCCCTTCAGGTGTGTACTTGGGTGGTAGTTGGGTAAGGAGCGTCCGCGGAATCGAGGAGCGGGCCGGCAGAGCTGAATCTTGGGCAGCAGCTGTAGTTTCCGGAAGTGATAGATAGCAAATTGGTGGGGTCCGGGGCAAAGTGGAGTGGAGAGGCGGGTGAAGGAGGAGGTGGAGAAGCGAGGTAGGTGGTAGACGGGGAGGGGGAGGGGGAAGGTCGCCTACGGGGTCAGTTACGTGTCACCATGCACAGAACAATGCACTGCGCTGAAGGTGAGGGGAGCAGATCCCGCCACCGGCTCCAACCTTTCGCCGACCCTGACGTAGCACAGCACCAGTTGGTTCCTGGTACCGATTTTATCTTTTCCCCCTCCCCGACGTGGCACGGAACTCGGCCTGCGGGCCGCGGCATAGAGGGGACGCTTTGGTTGTTGGGGGCGCCGCAGAAGCTGCCACTAATCCTTGCCCGCTTCCTCAGCCGCCCCGACGTGCCGCTGTCTTGTTCCCATCGCGCACTCCTTAACCACCCGGACTAGAAGGCCTGTCCAATCTGTAGAATGAACTTCACCATGTCCTCACTTTTGGTACTTACCGCTATTACTGCCACGCGGATACGTTGCAGCGCAGCTTTCAGCTTCGGCTCGCCCCACCCCTGCCACATGCACACCCCGATATGATGCCCAAACAACAATCCGTCGGTCATTAGGTGGCTGCCGTGATAGCCGAGACAGCCTCCAGTGCTTTCAGCACTGCCCCGCCATTACTGAAGGCTCCCACATCTCCACATCGGCCATCAGTGCGGGGGGCGGAAGCCGGAAGCCTCAACAAAAGCTGGTCGGGGGTTATGGCCTTGGGCACATCCGTTGTCGTACTCAATTTGGAGCTACATACGGCCCTCCCTGGATCCCGCTCGTCACGCTGTACAGGGCAAGGCGGGGCGGCATCAGGTGCGCGGCTGGGTGGTTTAGGGGAGGGAAGGTGGCTCGAGGGGCAAGTAAGTGAGGGGTGCTGGGGGGACAAAGGGTGGGGCGTTTGGCGGGTAATGGTGGGGCCCGGAGACCGGCACAGCCAAGAAGCGGTTGGGTCAACTCGCGGGTTAGTATCATTGTGCGATTCTGTAGCTTAGGAACACGACGACAGCGCCGTAATTTACCGTACTAAATGTCGTAATAATGATCCATGTTCTTACTTGCGTCGTAGTGGTGTTTGCGCAGGCACTTTTCATCTGTAGTAGCTCTGAATTGGTCACCCCCATCTGGATGGTGAAGGGCTTTGTTGTTTGCGACTTTGGCTCTCAGCGCCTGCTGAGCACCTCTACCGCGAGCAGCGGGACGACGCAGTTTGGCAGCCGCTTGGGGTGCGAGCTGAGGCGGGGGTCACCCGGTTGACCACTGGGTTGATCCAGGCCACCGGTTCATCGACGGCCCCGATTGCATTGATCCACTCAGGGTCCCATGTAACGACTAGTGCTGACTGAAATGACGGAAGGACTTGCTTCTTTCTTGAAGTCGTGTACAAGCCTGTACGAGCAATTACAAAACGTTATCTGCCCGCGGCCAGGAAGTGGTCCTGAACCGGGTCCTTTACGATCTGTAGGCTGCATCTTTGCTACAGATAAAGAGACGTACACAGGTATGGAAGCTCACATCTCACCATTCATCCCGTGAATGAGGCCAATTTGCTTCACGTGCAAGCCATGGCGCCAATGTCAGCTCGCCGTCTCTTGGTTCCCCACGAGACGTGTCACTTCCGTAAAAACACTTTCAGTTGAGAGCCTAACGGCCTAACGGATCGTGCATTGGAATTTTCCAGCCACACGATTTGACTATGATCACACCGGCGTCAGGAAGGTCTCCTCCCTCCGGCAGCAAATAATATTTCACTCCTTGGCCAACACCAGACACCATACAGCAACAATGTCAGATAGGATGACAACCGAGTTTTCCAATGTGCAGACGCTCAGCGAGATCGGTTTCGGCAGCGGCGGCGGCCACACCAAGGCTGCCCCTGCGCCACGAAGAGTGCCGGGGGCGCCAGGAAGGTCCACCCGCCCTATGGATGGAACTTTCTGCTCCGAGCTGCTCCACGCGTGCTGAGGTTTCAGCAAGAGTAAGGACGAGCCTTTCCCCAATGAGCCCTTTCGCAGCACCGCCAGCAGCCACTCCAAGCCACGGGAACGACGAGACACGGGAACAATACGTCAATGCCCCAAAACCTACATCAATTGCATCCACCAATGACGTCATTTCCGCAAATCCGGATGGATCTCTCTCTCTTATAAGTACTTTTTGCATCTCCACTCGATACGCACAGCCATCTGCATGGTCCAGGACCACCTCTGCGAATCAGCCTTTCCTCAGAATCCCCACCAGCGCTCAACCCCTGCCCGGTCAAGGGGTGACCATCACCTTGCGAAAACAGCACATATTCGCATGCGCATGCAGAGCCATGTAACCTGATAATCCAAGGAACATGGGGATCCGGTTAGGCTTCACAAGTGCCGTACGCCTATACTTTTGCCATGTTGCAAGTACATCACACACACGAGGAGTCACCCACAGATACTATTTTCACGTACTAATAATTACTGATAATACATCAAACTATTTTATTTTTGACTTGTGCTCGAGTACTTTTGACTTAAAAATTTATATCATGGCGCAAAATGAATTTTGGTGAAAACGAATGGCATGCTGGTGCTCAGTTAAATCTTTGACCGGTACATCCATCTCACATGAAGAGCTTCGAATTTGCTCGTATGCGCGCAGCCGTCACGTACGGCACCTCAAGGATCCGTACCCAGCTTCGGATCCGCCCTGGCAATGCTTGCCCTGACGCCTCCGCCACCGCCCGCAGGTCGATGCCGAACAGTTGCTGGTATAATCGATTAGCCGTATCATCCCAATTAAGGCAACCGCAAAATTCCTGGAATGTCCGTACAAAGTCTGTTGCCTTGTGATACGACATTTTACCTGGCGAGCGGTTTTGCAACCAATCCTGTAGCGTATAACCGCCTGCGGCGCCACCAGCACCGGTAGTGGTGCCGTTGCCGAGTGCACCATTGGCATCGCCATTGACATTGCCGCCATTGCTATCGCCCGTGTTTGGATCACTGCCGTTCCTGTTGTTGGTGAGGATGCAACTGCCGCCCCGTGCGCTACTGCTTCCCCCCCCGGCTCCTCCACTGCCAGCGCGGTCGGCGGCGCCGCTACCCCATGCGTGGTACACACCCACACCCGTGCCATCTACTAGCAGCACGAAGCGGTGAGTGTATGAGGCGGCACGAGCGGCATTTACATTGCGCTGTTCTTCTGCACGTATGGCGGCGGTGTCTGCAAGCAAAACGACGAGGCAAGTGCTGGAGGAGGGCACAGTCACACCGATCGCGGCGCGGCCGGCATCGCCTGCACGCTGTACGGCGATGGCCTTACTAAGCGCTGCCGCTAGGTCAGCGGACGGCTCCATGCGGACCTGTGCCATCGAGGGGTCACCACCTAGCTTGCGGCTGTTGAAGGCAGCTGCGCTTACACGTGTTTCCAGCTGCTCAAGATCTGCGCACAGCAGCGTGACGAACTCCGCTGCACGTTTGTGATGCTCCCATGGACTTTGATCAACTAAGGTTTGGACGAAAAGTTGGTCGTTGATTTGGGCTCTCACGATTTCGTGCAAATCCTCGTGTTGGGGAAGAGATGGCGGGACCTGCATCGGGCCGCCCCTTACGACGGCTTGTAGCGGTATCTTGATAGCCTGGCTACATATGCGGTAACGCAGCGCTGCTAGGTACGGTCCATCTTCAAAGAACTTGAGCAAGAAGTCTCGCAGGCAAGCATTTGGGCTATCCTGGGCGGTTGACGGGCGAGCGGTCATTTCTTCACATGCAAAGGTAAAGCATTCAAAACTGATATATGCCTAATTTGATGATGATACTATATCATGAATTCATTTATGTAAAGAATGTTATTACCGGGTAGGCTACAAAAATTCGATGTTTTGGGAGAGACTTCTCCTTTGAAAGCAGTAGTATACAAAAATTAAACATTATACGCATCATGGCATCAGTGCAAAGGGGCTGACAGCATCATAGGTTCAAAAGGCCTTATCCCTTCTATCCGCAAAAACGTTGTTTCTCAGTTTCGAACCATCCCGTACAAATTGCCTTCCCTCTTCATTACGTGCGGATTCGCGCTCGAAAATGTAGACCCTGCAGCAGCGGATCGCAGTCCAATCACAGAAAACGCCAATTACCAAGTGCTTGAAACATACATGACACGTCGGACAGCTCAAACTTGCGCGGCCTGATTGGCCGATTTCATACAAGTACTAGAACGAGCTGAAGACAGTATAAGCAGGTTTCTGGCAGTGGCATGGGTCCACCCAATTGCAAGCTGTGCATCAGGAGCAAGAGTATCAAAATTATTTGGACCAAAAATAAAGGATTAGGGTTCTAGGCTTGAGTCAGGGGACCCCTCATCCTTTATTAGCTCCTTTCCCAAGCGCCAAACCCAAACATGCCGATTATATTCCATAGTACAGAGTACGTTCCGCCCCTCGTGTCAGCGCTATGAGCTGTCAGCTTCGTGGTGCCTGGCCGCGTATGACTTTCCCTTCCCGATGAGCTCCATCTCCTTGAGAAACTCACTCGCTCTCCGGACCGGATATCCAGACATAGATGCGTACACAAAAACGTGCGTTCTTCTTCCGGCGTCCTAAGCCCTCGGTCAGGCGAGTTCAGGTGCCTCACAACCTTCTTCCCCGTTGGGGGGACAAGGTTCACATAATTCAGTGACAGAGCAGCCCCATACCCGCTTTAATGTGAACGAGCAACCAGAGACTTTGCAGAAAAAAATAAAAACACGGACGGAACAAGTGGTATAGGGGAAGGAACATACGAGAGAAAGAGCACATTACAACTACCGCCACGCACTGTACAACGTACGGCTCAATGCAAGGCCCACATACTGTGAGCCCATAAACCGCCTCGGGAGCTCCCGAGTGAGTCATGGGTTCTCGTTTTTCTCCATCACCCGAATGCTAGTTTTCCAACCGCTGAGCTCAGGCCGCCCGGACGTCTTAGCCCATGGCCCGAAGGCGCCAACCTACAGCGTAGCCATGACGGCCGCTGTCCGCAAGCGCGTCCATCACAGCCGCCGTGATCCGCTGCTCTTGCTCCGCCGTCGACTTGTTCCCCGCCTGGTTGCTTTCTCCTTTCAACTTGGAGATGCGGGACAGCGTCCGTATGGCCTGGTTCTCCCCCCAAAGGTCACCTGCACCAAACACACACAAACACACACCATGGGCGGAACATGTAACACACATGCACACAATCCTCTTTAGGTATGGAGCCTTTGGGATGACCTTACCGCGCAGAGTACAATTACACATACTTGACAGAATCAGGAGGAAGCAGGGCTTAGGTGAGGAGCAGGAATCGATTCAAGGAGTCCGTTTTTCTCGACCGCTCCATCCTGGGCAAGCCCTCCCCAACTTCCGGGGGAGAAGTTGGGGAAGGCGTGCTCCGCCCCCGGCTTCCGAAGGGATGAGGAAGCGAAGCAAGAGGAAGAGACGAAAGGGACCCCACTCCCCGGGCGCTGGCTACTGTGCCAATGCCGTTCTTTTCCCGCACGCGCCCGAGTGCCAATCTTACGTTCTTGTTGGCTGAGGCTTAAGGCAGACCTCGCCATTTCCTTCGCGGAATGTAAGTCGATCCGGTTGCCCTGCTGGGGCTGTTGTCTAAGGTGGATGAGGGCCATATTGTTCAGGATGGCGCAGGTGAGCTGATTGTGATCCAGCCGCCTGAGAGCCACCTTTAAGACGCTAGACAGCTGGGGGGCATCAGACAGCGAGCGCAAAAAAGGGGTGGTGGTGGTGAGGTAAAATTCCCAAATTAAATTTAAACTCCGGGTCCATCCTCCACGGTTTGTCCATAATTATTACACAAACGGTCTAAACAGGAACCCCAAAAGAGATCACACCGTTGTACGGCATCAATAAAATATACACAAAGAGATCTGAGAGAGATCTCTTTTTTAATCCTTTTTTGAGCTCCTGCCGTCCTTGAGCCTCCTGGCTCGTTCGGGCCTTACGAGCTCATGAAGCTTGTGACATCAGCATCATCACATCAGCCAATAGTGAAAGTTACGATGTAAAAGTTTATAACGACACATCAAAAAGAATCAATCGGGTCCGTTAATTGCCATTTCCCAGCCTTCCTCCCGCTTACCTCACCCCTTGGGAGTCATGGTTCTTCCCTTCCGCCTCTTCCTCTTTCACCTGGCCTCCCTACTAACTGCCCGCGGGTGCCTGTGCCTGGGGCCATTGTTTACCTCGGCCCCGCTGACTCACCAGCTGAAAAGCCATTACGAACTCCCCCTGTTGCGCCAGACACGCAGCACTCGCAAGCTTGCAGCTGACGTCCTCCATGTGGCCCAGCACACCCTGAAGGGAGTTACTGCCGCCACTCCCGGCGCTGCCTGCCATGCTGCCTCCAGCAGCGCTGGCGGAGGCGGCAGAGGTGCTGCGTGGAGGAGAGATGCACGGAGACAGGAGCTCTCAGTTTAGTTAAGTTATAATGAAGTATATTTGAAGTAAACTTCGGTGATTGAGCACGATGTGACGTGTAAGCAGCCTCAAGGAGGCACGCAGGGTACTGGCGCGGATGGTACGGTGCGACCTGGGAGTGCCAGGCCTTTGTCGATGTACGGCGTTGAGTTCCTTTGTCGAACCGGCGCCCAAACGTCGGAGGTACAGGACCAGGACCAGGACCAGGACTAAAACAAGGACACGGAAAAACAGTGGAAAGACGTACACGCAGACATGCATATTCATACCCGGGTAATAGAGGATTCTGAGCCCATGTCAAGTTTGCCTTGGTGAGAAGATTTGGCACAGCGTCTAACGGAAATGTGGGTTAGAATTATCTTCATCCCAGCCGGGGGCGATATGAGTCCAATTGCGTGACCGCTGCCCATTCGCCGAACCATCCCACCATGGCGCGTTGTAGATCCATTTTCTCCCCCACCCAACCCCATACACGCCCCATGCGCTGGTCGACACATTCCACCCACGCACCCAGCCTGGACTGTGTAGAAGGGCCCCAATGCCGCGAGGGCGCGAGTCACATCTCCCACAAACACTGGCGCGCTGGAGCCCTCCTGTGCTTCTTCTTCTTCTTGCTGCTGCTGCTCGCGCTGCTGCTGTAGGGGTGTGGACAGATGCACCTCCGCTTCCAGAACGGCGGCCAGGGCTGCGGCTGGGCGGCTAGAGGCGTTCAGGCGGGCGAACTGTAGCCGCGGAAAGGAAGGCGGGAAATGGCACATCACATATGGCAGAGAAGGCCATGGGAGGGAACGGAAAGAAAGGGCAGTGAAGGGCGGGAAAGGGGAGGAAAAGGACAGCAGGGAAGAGGCGTCCACCCCTCATGATTCGTAACCTGGAAAATTGTCGTCGTAAATGGTCTCACACCGCTCTTAATAAAAACTCCCTGGGCTGTCCTTCCTTCCGTCCGTCCTGGCCTCCTTCCGCGCCTTACTTCGAAATGCACAGCCGCTGCATGCATCTCCCCCGTTGCCACACAGTACTGCCCGGTCAGGAGGTGGGTCCCCGGCAGCAGTCCTGACAACAAGTTGGGAAAACCTTCGTGCAACTGCTGGCAAGCTAACAGATCCTCACGGGCGACACGCAGCTGGGCCTGTCGGGGGAGGGAGTGCAGAGCCAACCGACAACAATGGACAATAAGGCAGCGACGAACAACATGGCAGGGGATATTGACGAACGGCGCAAGTAAAGATGCTGCAGGAGAGGTTGAAAGATGAAAAAAGAGGGAGGAAGATGGATGAACGACGAGAGCGGACAACGGCCAGCCCACCAGAACGGACCAAGGTCGACCAGCAGGTTGGGATGATGAGATGGCGCACGAGGTGGATATGAATGGAAGGCTGTTGAGATCTGGATATAAATGGATATTTAAATATACTTATCCATGTAAGCATCCATCCCGGTAGATCTCCTGGTCCTTGGTTTTGGCTATCGGTTTCTTTGCGTTCGTACTTTAAACCCGTACCTTGGAATTGTTACATACGCCCGCGTCTTGGAATTGTTACATAACCCGCGGTGCTCTTGTGTTTGTGACAAGCAAACAGAAACCGCACGACACCAGATACACCAGGTACACGCACCTTGCTAAGAGCCACCTGGGCTTTACACTGCAGCAAAAGCGATTGGAGCCGGAGCGCCACCCCCGCCTGCTCCAGGGATTGCACAGGCAGATCACCCTCTCGAATCCCGGGCCCGATGCCCGCCACAGCCGCCAGCTCCGAAACACTGGACAGACCTTAGCGCCAACGCCAGGGGATCAAGTGCGGGGCAAATGGGCGGCGTTGGGGCCGCGAATATGTAATAAGACCAGAGGTCTGATGGCAGAAGTTGTAGACTCAAGTCAGGGGGACTTGGACAAACAAATCAACATTGGGTGAAGGAAGACGAAAGATTCCACGTGGCCAGGGCGTGGGCTGAAGGATAGCAGTCATGTGGTGGTGATAGCAGCGGTAGCGGTGGTCGTAGCAGTGATGGCGGATTTCTGCTTTGTCCTACTTGCTCTGTTTTTGCCTGCCGTGGCCTTGGCCAGTCTCGGTCGGTATTGCCCAGCTAAATACCGTAACGCATACACACACATAGGTATGAAGACACGCGCCTACAGTTCAGCGCTGGGGTCATGCTGTCCACGGCCCTGGTTGTCCCAGCCGTCGTATACCTGCTTTCCCTCAACCCTTCACTTCTCTGCCTTTTATAATCAAAGTCAAATTATTAAACCTCTGCCTTTACTCTATTCCGTAATTTTCCATCACGCCGTGTCCTGCCTCGCTGCAGCATAACACACCCCGCGGGGTCTTCCCGCAGCCCCTTACCTCGTTGCAGGTACTTCTTCACGAGCCGGGGCCGGCTGCTGCCGTTCCGGAGTGCGATGGCTCCCACCAGGCATACCAACGGCTCAAGGGAGGGCAGACCCGACAGGATGTACGGCTTTCTGGCTCCTGTGCTTCAGGTGATAGCGGGGGACCACCATTGGGGTTGGCAGCGAGGACCAGGCTAAAAGACAGGGCTTCAGGAATCATCCCAATCATCCAGAGGCCCACCACCATTCGGCCCGATGAACGATATCTGTCTTGCCGCCGCCACCACCACCACCACCACCACCATCACCATCACCACAATAACCTCAACCTTTCTACCTTCATGCCCGTGGCCCTCTGCTGCTGCTGTTGCTGCCGCCGTTGTCCGTTGCCCTCTTCCCTACCATCCACCACCACCACCACCACCACCACTGCCGCAACCTCTCCAAATGTTGGGCAACCAGTAAGCAGCGCATTCACCACCTTATGAAACATGGGCTGTTAATTGGGCACGTGGGCTCCTCCGACCGGGTCTGGTGTTTTCAAGCTACTCACAGACCCGTGGGTTCCTGAGGCCCGCCCCTTTGTTTTAAAGGAGCGGAAATCCCCCTCCCGCATACACACACCTTGCTGACATGAGCTCTGGTCTCTCTGTTGCTGTTTGATTTGCTCCACGTAGATCTCCAGCGTGTTCAGAAGGCCAGGTGGCGGCTCATCCGGACCGCCAGGGCCCCTTGGCGCAGGAGAAGCATTACCACCACCACCACCACCACTACCCGCCTGCTGCTGCTGTTGTTGTTGTTGTTGCTGCTGCTGCTGCTGCTGCTGTGGCTGCGGTTGCTCAATCTTGACAATCTTCGCGACCTCACCCAGGCGCAGCATGTATAGCACCTGCGTCGCGAATGAAGGGATAGAATAAAGGGATGGAATTCGGAGTGGATGCAAGGGCGCGTCGGAGTGGTTTCTGCTTTCTCTGTTTCTTCCAGGAGTCCTGACACCTTTGATCATGCCACGTATATTTGAAGCGGAGAGGAACCTCTCTGGAACTGCTTGTTCAGCACGGCACAAACAGAGAAGCAGACACACGCACACAAGCGGGCACAGATATGTCTCAATTAAATATATTTCTGCTGAATCCCCAAACACCTTTAACAAGTTCATGTGGAGCATCAGGTGCGGCCGCAGGTAGGGGTCTAGAGCCCCATCCCCGCCGCTGCCGCCGCCGGAGCCTCCTGCCGCCGCTGCTGCCGACGTCTCATCGGCGAGTGCTGTCCGCAGGGATTCCAATAAGCTGTCAACGGCCGCATGGTCCCATCGCTCCAGGGAAAGTTGCAGGAGCACCAGCAGGAACACCAACTGGATGAGGGGAGGTCGAAGACAACAGCACCAGGAAAGGGACCAACGGAGCAGATCTCAGACTTTGACAGGATGGAGGGTTGCACATTATAAGGCCCCCAGGAAAGCTGTATGGGTAAGGAAAGGGGAAGCGAGAATTTTACACGATCGAAGGCACGGAGCCAAAGCTGCGATGCAAGGCATATTGCGGGGCCGAGGGAAAGGAGATGGGACAGTGAGGACAGCTGCTAACCTGCTCTCCCTGCCAAATAATTGAGCCTCCTTACTCTCTGGTCGCGAATGCCGTTCGCTTCAGTGAAGGCAAGTCCTTCTTTAGCCGTCTGTATCGCCTGGTCTTGGCGACCACAACTGGCGTGAAGCGCCGTGGCACGCTGGGCCAGACGGCAAACCCACCCGCACACAGCCGGCCTGGCATAGTTTGGGGCCCCGGGGGATAGAAGAACAACGAACCCGGTCACAAAAACCTATGGACGAGGATTGACCGCAGGCAGCACTTCCTTAGATAAAATATGAAAATTAACAATGGTAGAAGTTCTGGTAAGTAAAGATGGAGTTCCGAGGGATGCGGCCATGCAGGTGACTCTGCTTCCTCGTCACGATTGCCTTAGCAAACCCGGACAAAGAGGACGGAGGTCACGTGGGTCCGAGTGATGTGGGTTGATGAGAGAGGTTGCAAGGGGAATCACCCGCCAGGGGACGAAACCTGGGGCCCGGGCCACAGAAGATGTCCAAGAGACGCCTTGCTGAGGTGGTTAGGGAATGGGGGGTCCGGGAAGTCCATTTTGTGGGACCAGGTTCCTTTTCGAAACACCAACGCGCTAGAAATTCCTTTGGCACGCCGCAAGCTCCAAATAACATAAGGAACTAGCAGTTCACGCCAGGGCCAGAGCTGGACACAACAGGCACGGAATTCCTTGAAACAAGGCGCCGCGCATCACTTCTGTCTCCCCAAATATCTCCCCACTCTCAGCTCTTTATATAAGTTATACTCCCGCCAAGAGCATGAACGGCTGCGCACAGCTCACCATTCACTTGAGTTCCTGATAGACTTTGGAAGCTCCGAAAGCGATGTGTAGGCCTGCGAGGAGTGGATAACTGATGGATATGTGTTCCTCGTGTTCTCTACTGCGTTTATGTTTATTCGTACATTTGATTCCGTCCAGACGGGGGTTACTTCCCCTAGTAGCGGGGGTCTATCTTGAAAAGGCCCATGACCCTCGTGCATGCGATGGGTATGTGATGAGGGCCCAGGTTAATTTATGATGCTTCATGTAACTGGCACACAGTGTCCGCGTCAGCAGGCTGACCTGAAGCTCCATGGCATCCTCGCCGATGTATTGATAACACGTGCCAATTCGGTCTTGAATCTCATACTTCAAGCAATAGTTCCCAATTAAGCTCTTGGCCAGGATTTGCTGCCGAGGGACGGAGTTAAGCAGTGTGTGAGTGGGTTGGTGCCACGCCAAGAAGGGCGCACACAGCGCCAAACGAGTAACCCCGAAATAAACGCCGCATGAATGCTGGTCAGTAGAACAAATCCGCATGTGCGCCTTACCGCGCGGAGAAGATGCGATAGCGCCTCACGGAAATTGTAAGTGTGCTCAAGGAGCACCCGTCCCAACTGCAGTCGTGCTTTGGCTTCGAAGTCTGGCGGCAATTGGCTATTAACTAGCGCTTGGAGGCAATGAATCGTCTGTATTGGGCACCCATCGCGCTCATACGATGTCGCCAGAAGAGCTAGGGCATTAGGAACGGCGTCAGACGATAGCTCCCCCATAGGTTAAGATTTTCCGTATAAAGTATAGAGCTTGCAGGTGACTACAGATAAGCTAGAGAAACGTGGCGTGGCACGCGAAGATTAATATTTCCCGCTTCATGGCAAGAGTCTCAGCACGCAATTCATATTGTGCATAAAGGCAACTGCACCCGCTGCTCTAACATAATCCTGAATGCATAACTGCTCATAATGATTCCGTTTAGAAAAGATGCCACTGTAACCATTTTTGGTTATGGCCAGACACAGTAAATTGCATAGGTTTAGCCTGAGGAACTAACCTGTACCGGCCAGCTATAACGATGGAGATTTAACATGGATGTATTTCTTCCTTTGCTGTTATATGATGATCCGGAGGACGAAACCGTCGTGCCAGCACCCGGAACGGACAAGGATTTGTCCGGCAATAAATTTGGTGTTCAACGTAATAACGAACAAGCTCATGTGGTAGCGCAGTCGGCTGTCTCACCAAGCCCTGGACATGGGAGCGCGACGGACGCTTCCAGCGACTCCCCGGCCGTTGCCGCGGGTGGACAAGGTTCTGACTTTCTTCGTACCAAACAACCAAAATCATCAGGAAAGCAGAACCCAAATCCAGTTCCTGGAAGCCATGGTATTTACAGCACCTGCACTTCATCAGCTGCGGGGAGCGCTACCATCGGCACGCCCGCCATCCGGCGCGCAGCCGACGCTACTACCACTTCTGCCAAAGCCGGCTGTCCCTCACCAGGCCCCTCACATTCCTCGTCAAGTCTCCAGTGTATCACGACTTGCTCTTCATCCTTAGCCTCCTCTGCCCCAGCCTCTGCCGATGGGGTTGTCGCCAGCAACCAGTTAACTGACGGCGCCGCCACGCTCGGCACCGGCAACGTCGGCGGCAGCCGGCATGCTGTTGCAAACGACGCCAAAAATAAGGAGAGGAAGGAGACAGATAGGGAGAAGGAGGAGGAGGTGCCGCCGTTAGACTCTTTGGATGATTTTGAGGCTCGCAGACGTCGTGCAGTTTTCACCGCCATGCTACTGTTGTTGGAGCACGGGGCCCGTGATGCGGAGCACCTATCCCATCTGGTGGCCGCCATGAGTGGGGAGGAGCTGCAGCAGGTGGCGGAGGAGAGGGCTCTGGCTGGTGCGTGTGTGTGTTTCGAAAGCGGATGCGGACATGCGGAATTGGAGAAGGATTACGGACAGGGAGAAAGGCGTTCATAAGGGAGCAGCGGGGAGTTTTGCGAACGGCAAGATTCTTTCCAAGGGGCTTGTGAAAAAGGGAGGAGTTACAAAAGCAACGGTGTCCGAGGGTGTGCACACAAACGCAAGAGGAACCTGTTCGTGGCCGGGCTTATGGCCTTTCTTCGTTACTCCAAACCTTGTATACCCTCCGTCAGGTCGATGTGGCAACCCGCTGTGTGATGCCGTACACTTCGTTGCACAATCCCCGCCGCCGCGGCGGCGCTGGGACCCCTTTGCGGGTTTCGTGGAGCCGCCGCCGCCCTCACACTTTTGCAGCGCTGGCTGCGAGTTGCTGATCGAGTCGTACGCGTCGCAGCTGGGGGACAATCCCCTGGAGCGATTGAAGCCGGGGGTACGGGAGATGCTGGCAGTCAGCCACGTGCCTCGGAGGTTGGTTTTGGTTTCGGGGCAGCTGTGTGTATGGACTCGTGTAGGGCAGGAGATTAGTTCCCGGGCGGCAAGTGGTCAGGGTGGGTACGATGTGAGAAGTGAAGTGAAGGAGGCGCGGACACTATGGGGGACGGAGGCTGTAAGCGGGGGCCGGTGGGAAGAGGAGGAGGGGGCCCCGTCTCGACTCGCCTCGTCACGTACTCGCGGCAGGTAGGGCGTATGCGTGTTACATGGAAAAAGTGAAGGGTGATGTGGGTCGGAGTGGGGACCTGATATGCGTTTGATGCTGGGGACAGGATGAAACATTCCATGGGTCAATGCTTTCTGCCGGTGCAGGCCCGGTCTGGAGAACGTCGCGGCACAGGGCGGCGGCGTGCCGACCATGATGGCGGAAATACGGGAACGTGACCCGACGGCTGCAGTGGCGGAGGCCGTGGCGGCCGGACAGGAGCTGGAGAGCCTAGCGGCGGCAGCATGCGCTGACTGTGGTGGCGGCGGCGGCAGCTCTGGGGCTGTGGAAGGTTACACTCCGAGGGCTGAGAGGTCGCGAAAGCCGCTGCCGGTGGATCGGCCGCAGTTCTCTGCCGGCGCGACGCCACCCAATTTGAAACCCAGTCTTCGAAAGCAGAGCTCACTCATGGTGTCAAAAGGGGGCGGTGGCCAAAGGATTCCAAAGGGGAGCGCCGACATAGAGAGCGAAGCCGCGACGACAGCGGTGACGGTAGCGCCGGGTGCCGTGCCCGCAGGGCGCGAGCAGAAACGAGTGACGTTTGGGCCCAAGGTGCGCTTCATCGCTCTCCTGCCACAAAGCGTGGCCTTATATGAGAACACGGAGATCTGGGAGAGAGGGAGACTGAGGAGTTGGGGACGGGTGATGGTGATGGCCAGTTGGAAGGGGCGATTTCGGGGGCTTGTGCTCAGGGTTCCGCTCGTACAACTGCCGTACACCTTACGCTACTACAACTACGATCACAATCACGTTCACTATTCAAGGCTTTCTCCGGCTTGGCTGCTGTTCTCAGTATGCGGTAATGCAACGCAGATTTTTGGGCTCCCCCAGTTGTTGGGGATTTTGTTCGGCTTATACATCTCCCGCGCACCCGGCTTAAAATGTAGATTGAGTACCAAATGCCCGCACAGCTATCTCGCCGTAAAGACCCCGCGTCGTCTCAAGCTGCCTCGCGGCCCACGGAACAGTCTGTACTGGTCTTCGATGTGGACGAGGACGGGGCAGACGGCGGAGGTAGCGGAGGCGGTGGGACAGAAGCTAGGGCAGGGCGGCAGCACGTGCCACGACAGGGGGACGCAGCGAAGGCAGAAGCGCAGGTGGCTGCGGCAGCAGCGGTGGGCCTGCGGGGAACGCTGCGTGTGGCGGAGGCAGCCGAGTTGGTTCAGGAGGCGGTGGAGGCGGAGGCGGGATGGTCGACGGTGCTGACGGATGAGGAGCTGGCGGCTACGATGCGGGGTGCGACCCATGGGTCATTTAGCTTGACTGCGTCACTTCGGTGTTGCTATGTCTGTTTGTCTCTGCTGACATTTTCTCCATCACTCCTTCTCGCCGCTTTGCACTTGAAATACCCTCTTTGTGACCCCTTTATCCTTCAAGGGACATGTACCCTGCTGGTACGAATCCTCTCCTAATCGTCAATCCGTAATTATCGTATGTGCAGTACATTGACAGCTTGCATTCGCCACTCCTGGTGTTGGCATCTATCTAACCGCCCCCTCCCAACCCCCCCACACACCGCACCGCCGACGTCACCGCTGTGCTAATGGACCTCAGAGAAAGCTGTTCCCAGCGCCGTACCACGTGCCATGAAGCTGTGGTTTCCGCCGGCTGCCGGCGGCACTGGCATTAGCAGACGCACCGCCGCCGCCGGCGCTGCGCAACGGCAGCGGCAGCGGCAGCGGCAGCGATCTAAACCGACTGTGCAGGCGGCGGGCGCTCCACCGCCGCCGGATCCTGCAGCAACCGACGCCACATCCACGGCTACCGCGCCGCCCTCATCCCGCCCCGACCGCAACCTGGCAACGACAGCTTGTGAAAGCGCTGCCTCTGCCTCCAAATCCTCAGGACACGCAACCGAGCCTGAGCTGATTCAGGATCAGACCCGAAATGCAGTGGAGGTCGAGGCGAGGTCGGGGGCGAGTTCGCGGACAAGGGCAGAAGCGGAGGGGGGGTTGGGGCCGCTTAAGGCCTCCGAAACCGCAGCCACTGGAGCGGGGACCGTACTCGAGGTCGGCACGGGAACGGGAAGTGGGAGGACGACGGGGCAGGGGCAGCCCTTTCGCTCCGGTCTCCCAGCATCAGCATCAGGAGGGCTTCGGCGCTTCTTGCCAAACACTGGCAAGAACCGGCGCAAGGTCGTGTTCCTGGATACGGCGTGCTCCGGCCGGGAACAGGGGCAGGTGCAGGGACGGGGACGGGAAGTTGGATGGAGCTGGGCCCAGGAGGGAGAGGAGGCAATGGATACGGCGGTGAAAGCAGTTGCGCCAGCAGCACCAATAGTTGCAGTAGGTTTGGAAGCCGCAGCGGGGGGCCCAACAGAGGCGGCGACAGAGTCGCCGACGCATAAGGCCCATCATCCCATGACAGAAGCTATTGGGGAGCGTTCCCGAGAAGAGGCGGCTCCGTCAGCAAGGGACCCGGCGACAGCATCGGAATCTTACCCGTTGCTCCAGGAAACACCGGCCGCCGTCAGCGCGTCGACAAGTATAGATCCGAAACCAGGCAAAGCGCTCCGAAACACCGGCTGGCCCGTCACTGACCCATGGGCCCCTTGGGCGCAGCCGCCGCCAGGGTCTGCCGGAGCCAGCAGTGGCACGTCCAACGTCCACGTGGTTCACATTCGTAGCGACAAACGGTCGGCCGGCGGCGGGGTGCCAATTCCTCCGGAAAACCAGCCGTACTTCCCCGAAGAAGAAGGGGGAGGGGAGGAAGGGGAAGAGCACGAGCTAGAGGAGGAGCAATTCGCACACGATGATCGGGATGCTGACGAGCTGGCAGATGAGCTGTACGCGGGAACGCTAGCGGGTGCGGATGAAGAGGTAGAGGTTGAGGAGCTGGGGCTTGAGGGAGGGCTAAAGGAGCACGAAGTGGAGGAGAGGACGGGGAGAGGTGGGCGCGGGATCTCTGCCAAGCTATCACGTGGCTTGGCGGCACGGTCGCGGCAGGACAGACGTGGCGCGAGGGCCGCAGGCAATGATGGCTCCGTGGACGGTGGCCGTGGAAGCTGGTGGAAGATGGAGCGGCAGCGGCAGCAACAGCAGTCACGAAAGCTTCAGGAGGAGCAGAACACACGGGTGGTGGCAACGGGGATGGCGGCGGCTGCGGCGACGACGGTCGCCGCTACAAGCAGAGGTACCGCTTCGGTCCTGCCGCAGCTGCTGCAACCGCCGATGGCGGCAGGGGCAGCGGGGGATGCGGGCAGCGTTAGGGAATCCACGGGAGGCGCTACCACCAACACCAACACCGCCGCGGTGGCTCACAGTGTCCGCACTGGAGACCTCCCGGGGTCTGCGGACGAGCCCAGCCAGCAGTTGCAACAGCAACCAGAGCCAGGCCAATGCCAACAGCACCAGCAGGCCTCCCTTCCTATGGAAGGAGTTCTGCAGGGAGGAGGAAGAGGAGAAGGGGAAGTTCCTGACATCCCCCTTCCCCCACCAGACTCATCGCACAGGGTTTTATCCGTACTGCCCCCTCAACACCCCCAATCCCACCACCTCCACCACCGGGATGGGGACCGGGATTCTCAACGCCAGGATCGCCACCACAACCACCACCCCGACCATTCCCGTCAGGAGGCCACATCACAGGAAGTGTGTGGGGACTCGGTCGTTAAGGTAAAAACTTATGCTGATGGCGCTGAGGACACAACTCGCGCCGCCACGTGCTCGGTTCCCACACTCTCAGCGGGGACAGCCTCTCCTAGTAGAGGGGGCGCCGGCGAGCCAGAGCCGGGGCTGGGACCTGGGAGCGCGTCTTTGGGTGCTGAGCCTGCGGCTGAGGCTGCTCCACCGCCGCTTGCTTTGTCCTGCCCTCGGGCATTTCCGCAGCGACGTCTGTCGGTTGAAGCAGCTGCTGCTGACAACGGCGGTGGTAGAGATGCTGATGGCGGTGATAATGGGCATGAGATGATGGGGGGTGATGAGTGCAACGGAAACGGTGGGACCTCTCCCGTTGTTGCCACCAGTGGTGCTGGGATTGATGTTGGCTTGGGTGCATGCGATGCTGGTGATCCAAACGGCGGTGCGGATAGTGCTGAAGGGGAGGCAGATGGCCTAATAGGTGAAGGGGAGGCCGCCCTGGAGCCATGGATGCTGCGAGACGACCTGGACTCCCTGTCGGGGGACGACGATGATGGAGGTTCGAGCGCCTCCTCTTCCGCGGACGATTGCAACTACACGTGAGACTGGCCGCCGGGGATCTTAGCAGGGGGGGGGCGGGGATGGGGGCGCAGCAGGAAAAGGGAAGGGATGGGGTAGGGTGTGCAGCTAGGTCAGACGAGGCGGGATGTGTGTGTGTGTGTGTGTGTGTGAGCGTGCTTACGGCCGCGGATGAGTGGACCCAGCGAACAACCCTTCCCCCAGACTTTGCATGGACACTCCTATGTCGCCCCACCCAATCCCCCGGAGGCCCTGACACTCGCACTGCCCCCGCCTGCTGCAGTCTCTTTTACCCAAATATATTTTATACCTATTTGTGGTTATATGTATATTGATATGTTCATATATACCCGATCATATACCTCGTATAACTCCAGTTCCTACGCGGCTCCTACCTCAGGTCCATGCTGCCGTACTTTCATCGTACAACTCAGCACTACCACACGGTGTTGTCACCGTATAACCAAGTCCAAACTGCACTGGTTGGATGGGTGAACAGCCGCACGGTTGCGTTCGTCGTGGGAATTGGCCTGGGGCCACTTCAAGACCCTGGTAAGGAATGGCTAGGCAGTAGGGCGTTCTAGATAAGGTGCTTGAAGGTATATATATATAATTTATTTATTAATATTTATTGCTACCGCTTTATTTAGCCAGCCTAGTAATTTTTAGTTGCTTTTAGTTTATTTATATAGTTGTCGTTATTTTAGTTTTCGTGTCGTACATTCAGCCCCTGTAAGAAGTGCTAGTCATGTAAGGCTCCTGGGAATTTTTACAGTCATACGGCCCTGTAAGGAGTCCTAGTAGTTTAAGGCCTTCGGGAATTTATGCTGTTGCGAGGAAAAGGCACTGATTTCTGTTAGACAATTTTTAGGCTATTTAAAGCATTTTCTGAGCTCTTTAGCTAGGTTATTTCGGTCTTTGTTTCCATGTAGTCATTATGTATCCTGCAGGGCACTGACCAGCCCTGCAGGAGACAACTCTATAGGTTTAATTGTGCTCTTGATAATATTTTCTAGTGAACGGCTTTTTAACAGGCCAAACAAAAAAATCTTTACAACATTCAGTTGCCAGTTAATCTGTATCTTACAGCAATTATTGTCCGCTATTATATCTACCGCTTTATCTATAGACTGCAATTTGTATAGATCTTAAGTATTTTGGGTGCCAATTCAGCAATTTGTTGGATCTTGCCAACATCACCTTTGCCATTCTGCTCACGAAAGGTAAGCATTACTCGCTCAGGTAAGTCTCCAAATAATTTCTAAATGTGATTTTAGAACACAAGTTTAGGATGCTATCACGCGGTGCCACTGCTGCGTGATGCAATTGCCGCGTGGTGCAGCTGCCATGGGGTGCCGCTGCCGTGTGGTGCCACTGGTGCACGGTGTAGCTGGCTGGCATGCAGTGTCTCCCTACCAATTGTCCAATGAGTGTCCCCCTAGGTATGTGGTGCCACTGCCATGCGGTGCTACTGCCATGCAGTGCCACTGGTGGACGGTGTCACTGTGTGCAGTGCTGCTGGCATGCAGTGTCACTGCCGTTCAGTGTTGCTGTCATACAATGCCACTGCCGTGCAGTGCTGCTGGCATGCAGTGCCACTGGCACATGGTGTCGCTGTGTGCAGTGCTGCTGGCGTGCGGTGCCACTGCCGTGTGGTGTTGCTGTCATGCAATGCCACTGCAGTGCGGTGCTGCTGACGTGCAGTGCCGCGGCATGCAGCACAGTGCCACTGGCAGGCAGTGCCACTGCCATGTGGTGCCGCTGCTGCATGGTGCGGCTGTGTGTGGTGCCACTGCCATGTGATGCCACTGCTGTGTGGTGCCATTGGTGCATGGTGCAGCTGGCATGCAATGCCGCTGGCATGTGGTGCCCAGGGTACTTCATCCCGGATGGGACCTGGACATTTTTAGGATTTTAGGGAAAATGCTTGTAAAAGTGTTGGGTCTGCTCCGGGGATCCCTGGGAAATTTCGGCCAGGCAAAGCATGGCTTTCTGGGGTCAGAAAAAATATGCCCCGTGAAGGAGAAAACAGTTTTCGAGGTGCACTGGGAAAACAATTGCGTAAAGCAAGTTCAAGTGACGGGGATTACTGATGTAAGCTTGACAGCTGGACACTTAGGAAAAGCTAAAAATACATTCTATTAGCTAAAACATTTTAAATATAATTTCGACAAAACATCATTTTCCTCAGAACTTTATCAAGCAATTATAATGCCAGCCAAGCAGATTCCTAAGTTTTTCATACCAACAAGTGTTAGCTTAAAGCAATCAAAATACTTAGCATATTTTGAATGGAGAGTAGGAATACAAAGCAGATCTAGAGAGCTAGGGAAGCTGGTATCTGTGTTAATGAACTGCTGATGCCAGGTATTGGGTATTGAATAAATGGGTAGCAAAATCGAAAGCTTTCAGAAAACAATTTAATGCATTTCATTCTTCTAGTACAACTGAAAGTATGAAAAAATGTCTTGCTGGAAAAATACTTATCGTGTAATAAACACATGCTTTGCACCCTGAGGAACTTTTATGTAGGTTCCGGGACCCCATGGAACATTTTAGGGCTTAGCCAGGTAGAGCTCGAGGCTTAGCCAGGTAGAGTTTGAGGGCTCTGGGGAAACCCGGAATAATCAGCTACCCCCCTGAAGAACCTTGGTGTTGCCACTGGCATGCAGTGCCACTGGCACACTGTGCCGCTGTTGCACAGTGCCGCTGGCGTGCGGTGCTCGATGATATTGCTACTTCTTTAATTGTCTGGGTTAGTAATTGTGTATTTATTAATTGTGTATTATATATCTTTTAGTTGTTCTTGCTATATTGCTCTTGCTATTTTCATGTGGTAGGTCCACTTATGCTTTAAGAAGTGCTAGTCATGTAAGGCCCCTGGGAATTTTCACCATCGCTGACAAAATGCAAAATGCACTGACTAGTTCACAAAAAATAATTTGCATTATATTCCATGTTTATGCAATTTTAATTTTTACTTTTTAGAGCGCTTTCTGTATGTCAAGAACGTGGAGGTGGGGGAAACTGGGACAGGAGGCCCCAGTGCCCGCACAATACCGTACCAGGAAAAGCGGTAGTCCTTGAAGGGAGATTTAAAAGCATATTTTAATTTCGCTAAGTCTAGAATCAAATGTGTATTTATAAAATGGAGGGCTTATCTTACGAAAAGAAGTGGCGGCATAAGAGACTCTCCTCCCAATTGCCCGTTCCCGTTCACTGCGTCGCCATTCCTCCTCCTTTTGTGCAGCACCAAAGCAATGGCTTCATCCATTTTGTGGTCTTATGTAATCCTCGTCTTTCCCATTCTCGGTTACATTCCTTACCGCATCATGCATTTCGGTATTTGCATGCGCCTTCATCCTGGCACAATATTCTTTGCATGCACATCCGTATTTGCCCAATACAATTCACACCCTAGAATGTATATATATATATGTGTGTGTGTATAATATATTCGCCCGGTAAACACCCCGGTATGTTTCCCAGGTTAATCCTTTGACATGTCCGTGCCCCTTGCTTCCCTCCGCCTACCCCCACCCCCCTTGGATTACTGCCACTTCCCCATGCATAGGGCCCGCGTTATCCGACGGCGAGTATGCCGAGGAGGGCGCAGAGGGAGTGCCCACAACTCCGGTGCTACAGGCGCGCGGCGTCCTGCTACAGCTGCTGGCGGGCCCGGTGCGGGAATGCTGCAGCCAGTTGGCAGTGCGTGTGGCCCAGTCGGATTTGGACCGCAAATTGACGGCGCTGGTATCATCGTTCAGGTGCGGGAAAGTGGGTGAGACGGAGGTGCCATGAATCAAAGCAGGGACTGTAGTACGGAACTGTAGTACAGGACTTCCTCGGACGCACGGGGCCCCAACGGGGAGATGTGATGTAAGGCAGGCACATAGGGCAAGTGCGGGTGGGTACCTGCCAAAGAATGGGCTTGAGCTCCCGTAAGATTTTCGTTCCTTCACCGTTTGTTCTCTTGCTGCCGTGCCGCTAAGCTTCGTTGGGCCAAGCATCATGCATGTGCCACCCTGCATGTGGCATCCGTTTGCAATCCCCACCACCAGCACCTCCTCTCAACCACAGCTTCCACCACTTGCAGCGCCACCACCACAATCAGTTCGATTCCCGCTTTTCGTTCACTTTTGCAATCCGTGACAGACTGTCTGGGCCCGTCCCCAGCTTCAAACAGCCGCAATGGATGCTGCTTTCCCTGGCGCTATTGCATGCGCTGTCCGTCCACCACATTCCCGCGTTGCGAACCAGCCTCTGTGCCCCACCGCCAACGCCAGCAGCTTCTGGTGCCGCTGGCATCGCCGCGAACACGCTTAGCGATGCTGGCAATGCGCCGGCTCCACCACCGCTGCGTGCGGGTGGTGTCTTGCGCTCGCATCCCCGGCTGGTTGCATTCATGGCGCGCATCGGTTTCGATGTGCACTACTTATCGGCTTTGGTGGACCTCCTGACATCACCCGAGTTCTGATACTGGGTGCTGGTGTCGAGCCGTTCGTCAGATATCAGTTATCAGGGCTTTCAGGGCTTTCCACCAGCTATCAGATATTAGGGGCCGTTATGGCACAAGTGCATGAGCACTGCTACGACACAACATACCAACCTGCCGTTCTCTTCATGGAGCAATGTCCTCTCGTTGTGCGGGCAGAAAACGTTGTGTCATCACCACGCAGCCGTCCCTACATACAACCTCGAGATGTCGTAAAGCTTTAGCTGGACACAGTACCCTGACCGCAAAGAACCATATCATGAAACGAAATAATCACTCCGTAAAATGTAGCCAAGTACTGTCCGGTGGGGGGAGTATTGGGAGCTTGCAGGAAATTGGACCCGGTTGTTCCGGGGCTCCAAGTCCTGGTGCAGGGGATTTGTTACAGGGGTTGAGCGAAGGAGGGGAGACGGTAATTTGCATTACGGAAAGAAACCACGAACTCAGAGGAGCGGCTCCCTGTCCTGCTGGCCTGGGACGCTCACAGAAAACGAGAGGGGTGCCTGTCTTGTTGATGGCCAAGGATGAGACGGAGGAGAGAACATGCGGGTGGATGGCGGCCTAATACGGGCACGGGCTGTTGTGTGCTAGGCATGCATGTGCGTGTGTGTATTTATGGCAGTACAAGCAGTAATAAAGTAAACCGGGGATTGAATGATCGTATGGTCATATTAGGGTAGGCACTGGCGAATGTGAGACGGAGGAACAGAGAAAGCCAAGCACGGAAAGGAAAGAAGTGGAAGGGGAGGGAAACGCTGGGTGGTGGGTAGCGGATAGCGGGTAGCCAAGTGTCCCAGATGGTGGAATGTACGGTAGCTATTTTCTACTGGGCTGTGGGAGCTGCTAAACGTTGGCGGTAAACGAAGCAAAGGGGAGCGTGCCTGAGTGCAGTGGTAGCGGCACTACATATGAAAGTGAGGGTCTTCTTATGGCTGTGTGTTGATGTCGCTGATGTTATGCTGTTAGTAAGGGAAAATATTATGATGTCGCCTACTCCGTTCGCCGCATCAATATGTTGAATGGTTTAGTAATATAATAAATATATATTATAGTGTGTGTGTGTGTGTCTGTGTATGTACCCAACCAGCTACATCGCGAGGGTGCTTCTCCCATCTTACTTAAGGTGCTTCAGGTTTTTGTTGTGGCAAGCCCCCGCCTTTCTTCTTATCTTCCCCTTCTGTCGTACACCCTTGTTCTTTCCCCCACCTTCACAATTTCGCACTCCGGAGGTGTATAAAGCTCAGCCAAAGATCTGAAACCGCCCACACCTCCTGCGCCTCCTTCCCTTCATTCGGTCGGCTCTCTCGCTAACCCCCCTCTGTTGCCCCACTCACAGCCCTCAACCGACTGGGACCTGAGGCGCCCGCCCACCTGCATACGGAATCCGGCATTTGAGGCGGACGCCTTTGCAAAGATTACAGATCAGAATCTGTCCCGGCAAGTTGTCCGGTTGTTACACTAAAGATGCGTGCGCGACTTCTACATTGTAGACCTCAATTGTCAATTACTTATCCAACAAATGCAATGGAACCAGATACGCAACAAAACGCAAAGTGATAACTCACCATATCTTTTCTTCAGTCCAACGCTGCGAGGTGCAACATATGAATCCTCTTCAGAACGGGAACGCCATTTAGTCGATATTGGCACCATCCCTAAACATCAATCCACACTTTATCCGCCACTGGCCCCGTTCCTGGATGGAGCATGGCGTTGCAACATAACATGCAATATGCTATTACACGTACGGTACTATGGTAATGATATGTACGGTATGTGTACATATACCGTACGCGACATGGCCAAGGTGTGGTGGGCAGGTTGTGCCTGATGGGCCTCCAGCTCACTGCATCACCACCACCACTATTGGCGCCGTAAACTCACTTCACAACATATGCCGGTCTGCATATATTAGCAATTCTGCTGGCAACGTAAAGGTTATGGCGCCACAAAATGCAGCAAAAGCACCGAAAAAAAGACCCTGATCGACTAGACGGCCAAAAACACGACGGGGCCTGGTCCATGAACGCATGGCTTCTGCTGCTCCTAATCCTTCGGTTACATGTGAGTGATTGTCAGTGATTACGTGCCAGTTGTTCGGGTGGTTATTAGTTATGCATGGTGGTGAGGTACCGTACTTCTTACTGTACGTCTCCCTAAGCCTGCCACAGGTCTACAGTGTCGCACATGAATATCCTTATCCTTGAATGCCGGAACAGCACATGCATGCATGTGCCCAAAACACCGCCACGTGTGCCCATCTGTTCCAGACGTTAAACGTGTCCCCACCGCTTCTCGTATATTGAGCCACAACTTCATATATCCAATGTACGTCCCGGACCCACTTAGCCGTACAACAAATACTGCTACCGTACTTGCATGGAATGACAATCATGACGTGCTTCCCTGCGGGAACAAGACGTGAATCCGCCTTTGCACGCTGCGTGCAGCGTGGGACACACAAGGGCAGAGCGAATGATAGTTCCATGACTTGTCCGCCACGGGCCCCGTCATCCCGCCTCAATGATATCCCGCCATGCTCATAAATAGACCACATACATAATTGTCCGAGCTCCTTCGCTCTTCAGCTCGCAATCGCAGCCACAAGAGCAAACGAATCGTTGGTATGGTGGCAGCATGAGAATGTACTTAGGATGTATTACGGCGGCAGTGGCGGATTCCCAGCTTTGCATGTAAGATGAGAGATGAGTCCGGCCACAACTCCCTGCATGTGTATGTATGCATAGGGTTGTATTTGTGTGCGCTAGCTACATCGTGCCCGCCCCTGACCTGGGACCCCTCCGCGATGAAGCCAATTTCCTAAGAGGAGCTAAGGCCTGGCGGGGCAGGCAACCTAAGAGGGAAGATGCGCCACCAGGGCTCACGCACGCCCTGTGCACCTACCTGCTGTGAAGATTCACAATTTCCACCCATACGATGCCAAAGTCGCACCCTATAGCAAATATCTCAAAGGTATCATCCAGTATTCATGCTTATAAATGCTCGCAACGCAGCTGAACGCGAGTAATAAGCCAACTATGAACGCGATTGCCATCTAAGGTCCGAGATCCAAGATCCAACATTCAAAGTTCAATTTATCGCCTACGATACGACTTGATCGCGCTCCGAATAATACATATTATGGACAAAACGGTTATATCTATCAGAAATTGCCTTGAGTTGGAGTGGAGAGTTTATTCAGAAGGTGATGTCGATTCAACCAAATCATTATAACGAATGACTCATGGATGCTGTGTAACGCAAACGCCAATTTCGCCATCAGTCCGTGCATCCGTGCTCACCATATGCGAAAGAAATGGTGAGCAGCACTGCTATCATCAGCATCAGCACCAAGCCATGCTCTTCGCCTCGTGTCCTATGATCGAATGGGCCAAGTCTCACATGCCCAAGCTATGAGCGCCATTGCATCTTACGATAAGATCCCATACAAAAATCATATTGATATTTTGTGGTACGATCAAATCCAAATGGAAATTCATATAGCTAAATCCAAATCCAACCTGCCAGCCGTCGCAGACACCACTGCGCATTTCCGTATAACTTGCCAGTTTAGTATGCTTGCATATAAGCGCGTACAGCAATATATAATCTTCAACACGGCGGCTATCGGGGACTATACATATTGCCAAAGCCATTGCAACAAAACCCTAGACCTTACAGCGCGCCCCGATGTGGCCTACAAACGCACGCACACACACACACACACTCACACACACGTTATGACAGGATTTCGAGTTCTGTCACACAAACCTGCCGAGGTACACATCGTTACGGGTCGATCCGTCGATAAATCCCCACACAATCAGATCGCCCTTCCCACCTCAGTGCTACCCCTCCCCCCTCCCTTCCCAGCAGGAGCAGCAGCAGCAGCAGCAGCACCACCACCACCACCACCACCACCACCAAAGAATTGATATGCCACCTGCATTTAAGTATGTCTGCAGGGTACTGATAGCTGCCCCGTCGATACATGCAGCAATCTTTCAAAGTCAAGGTTAGGGCCGTCACACCCTCACCGCGAAGTATTTTCGCCATATTCTGGATACTCTCCCCCCGTTCTACTTCGCCACCTGCTTACCGAGGGCCCTGCGACCGGCCGTACGGCCGGCTTGCTTGCTTCCCTGCCTCTCTTTTCATATCGCCCCCTTTGTCTCCCGCGCCTACGTATGCACCCTTCCGTCCACAGCAACGCGCAAGTTGGCCCCAACTTCAGGGAAACCCTTTTTAACTTGCATACGCGCATCGCATCAGCCAATTAGTTAATATCTTCAACATAGCCGTCCAACATTGGAACACCCGCGTCAGCGGCCATGCCACGGTTACCACCGCCAACTGCACCTGCACCTGCATCTTCACAACCGCCGCTGTGGTCCTGTCCTACCCCGTCCTGTTCTTGTCCTGGTTCTCACCCTGCTGTCTCTCCTTCGGTATCCATCCTCGGTATCGCCCTATCGCCGTCCCCCACTCCTACACCTCGTCTTCCTCCGCCTCCACCTCAATTCCCTCCTCCGTTGGCGTCATCAGTGCGGGTGCACGGCTGACCAACCCACCGGGTCTGCCGCAGTATTCCCAGGCGCCGCCGACAGAGCCGTCACCTCCCACAGTGCCGCCATTGCCGTTGTAGCCAAGGATGAAGAGCGGCTGTGAGGAGAGGCCGGCCGAGGCACACGGGCTACCGGCGGCGCCGCAAGCCCCGATCATGGCGTCGGCAGCGAACGTCGCCGTGGCCACACCCCGCGGCGATTCGTCCGAGCTGCCGCCGTGGCTCACGGCACCGGCCACACCGGCGGCGTTGCTGCCGACGACCCCGACACCACCCGCCATGCGGATCAGAGGCCGCTGCACGGTGCCGCCGCCGCCGCCGCCGGCGGGGGCGGCGGCAGTGGCACTGACTGAAAGCAGCGGCCCCGTGGCACCGTGCACGGTACGATGCTGAATGCCGTACATTGCTTGTGACGTGTCGTAGGGAACTGAACCGCCGATGCCAGGCATAGAGGTGGCGCCGTAAAAGACCTGGTGCGCGTGAATGGTAGGGAGGGTTGCTGATGCCACGGCGGTCGGCATCACGCCGCCGCCGCAGCCAGCGGCGAGGGTAATGAGCGGCCCACTGGTCGTTCCCCGCTGCACCCGTTTCACACTCATGGTCCGAACCTGCAATAGGAAGAGAGCCATTTTTTGAAGTAAGATTGCATAAAAAGAATGCCCCTCTTGGTAGTTGGCTAGTGGGCGAGGTTAGTTGATTCATTTCCTGCCAACCCCGGATGAGGGGAGTGCACAACAATATCCGATTACAGGCATCGCTGTCCGCGCAGCACCGGATCAATGACCAATTGATCGGAATCCGTCGTGGTCCACCGCCCTTTTTGCGCTGCCGATTGTTTCGGAACAGTTGCAAGGCCCACAGACGTTTCGAAGTGGGCCGAAAGTTGCAAACTCTAGCGCGGTGGGAAACATCTGCTGGCACCCACTGGGCTCAGCTGGCTGGCGCTACCTTCTTTCTGGTGTTGCGGCCCCCGCTTTAAGATGCACATGCACTAAGGCGCAACAAATACGGTGCATATACGGCGCATTACGATATATACTACGGCAGTCCAATACATATGTGCACGCCAGATCATCTTGTCTTCCGCCTCACTGCGCATTAGCCCATATTCCCCGAACCACGCACTCACCTCGCCCATGGGTCGAGCAATGCCGTATGTTCCAAGCATTCCCATTGTGGCTGCCGATGCCGTCAACATGCGGTCTGAACGACGCTTCGGCAGTGATGTTGCATCTAAGCTTGTGCGTCGGAAGCGCTGCATGAAGCCGCCGCCGCCGCTGGCGCTGCTGCGAATGCCAGCGCGTATGTTCCCGTGGGCCGCAGCTGCAGAGCTTGGAGCCACGCCCGCGCAGGAGACGGCGCGGCCGTGCAGAGTTACCACTGACCCATGGGTCATCGCCAGCGCCGGTTGCACATTCATCGCGAGGGTCGCTTCGCCTTGGAGAGTGAATCCCGCACTTCGACGCGATAACTCCAGGGGCACGGATGTGCAAGGCGGGTACTGACCAGTCATGCTTGAGCGGCGGCGCCCGATTATACCAAGAAAGCCCGAGTGCTGCAGATGTGGCGGCGGAGGTGGCGGCGGCGGCGGCAGCGGTATTGCCGCCGCTATGTCGTTCCCGAAGCGGGATACTCCGAAGATGCTGATCATAGAGCTCAGCTTTTTATCCAGCCGTTCTGATAAAAACCCTCCTGAGCCGCCGCCGCCGCCGCCGCCGCCAGGACTCGCCACTGCCGCCGGCGGCAGCGCTGCCCTGCCAATGCTTGTTGCGGTTCCGAAGCCCTCCACGGTTATGTCCCCCGTTGCAAGCTGCGCCAGGCTGGCTTCGAGGCAGGTTCCGGAATCCAGCTGTCCTGTGATTCCATCGGTTGTAGGCGCATCCGTGCAGCTGCCGCCGGCGATCTCCGCTGCAGCGGCAGCAGCTGCAGCGGCGGCTGCGGCCGCTGCGGCTGCTGATGCAATGGCAGCAGCAGCCGCGGTTGGGTTTCCGTGGCCCATCTTCATCAGCCGCTGCTGCATCTCGAAAGTTCGAGCACTACTTGCAAACCTGCAGTAACAGTTGACGTACGATTTCAGGAGTAGTTACGAAAAGCAGCCGGGGGAAGCTTCGAACAAAAGCGGCAGTCAGAAAGCAGAGATGAGCGATAAGTCATTTTGATGGCTTAGAGAGCGTATCACACTGCACCAATAAACGAATCCCCTGGAGCCAACCTGGCTGGCCCGCATGGGTTTGTTCAGCTCGACCCGATGACCTACGTCTTCCCCCTGCTCACCTGCACAGGTACACGATGAGCGGCTGCGAGTGTCCCCTCTTCTTCAGCGCCATGGGCATCATGGCCACTTCGTCAAACCCCACAGTCTCCAGAGTCTGGGACACCGCCACTGCAGGCTGCAGCTGCGGCCCCGAAGGCCAAGTGCCATTGTCGCCAACTGGCGCGCGAGCTGCAATGGTAGCGCAAGCACGGGCGCCGCTGTACGTGCCACATGCAGGCTGCGCCTGTATGAAGACGCCACTATTACTGGACGGAGCTGGTCCACCGCCTCCAACGCTGCTGCTATCTTGTGCCGCGACTGCCTCACAGCGACGTGCCTGCCCATGCAAAATCAGGGAGCCACTTCCGGCGGAAGGCCGCCCCTGCTGCCCTCCCTGGCCCAAGCCCATCCTGCGTGAGGAGCTGCCCAACAGAGTACCACCACCACCACCACCGCCGCCGCCGCCGCCGCCGCCGCGAGCGGCGGTTCCCATTCTCGTTCCGGAAACGAAGCTCTTGCTCGTTAAGCTTTGCCAGGAGGATACCTGGGTCAATGGGCTCGATTGCACCGGCCCTACGGACGTCATGGAGGCGGCTGGCAGAAGCGCGAAGTTCGATCCGGGGAAACGGGGCGCCGAGGTTCCTGGGATCCCGCTGCCGCTGCCGCCGCCGCCGCCGCCGCCGCCGGCGATGCAGGACGTGCTGATAAGCTCCGGCTCAATATTGCTATTTGGCGCCACCAGGGCGCCATCGGGACTCTTGGTGCCTTGGTGCTGGAAGTGTTGGAGCTGCTGGTTTTGTTGTGGGCACTGCAAGGTAGGGACGTATGGCTGCAGGTTGTGGGTCTGTGAGCGCAGCGGCTGTGAGCCCCAGCCTGCTTGGCTGTGTGAGAAGACCTGCACGCTGGGCAGCGGCATCACGTTGCGGAGGCTGCTCTGCGATGACGGCATGGCGACAGTGGCCCCCCCGCCGAGGAAAACGCGCTGGGAATCGCGCTGCAGGAGTAGCAAGCTTTGCTGCTGCCGCTGCCGCAGGATGTCCGCTGGCGGTAGCACCGGCGCGAGACCGTCGCAAACCCCATGGCGGAGGGAAGAGGAGCGGCTGGCGGTGAAGGCGGCTGCGGCCGCCGCGGCAGCGGTGGCGGCGTCACCTTGGCGCAATGACGAGGATCTACCAGCAGCGAAAGCGGCGGTGGCCGCCAAGGCTGGACCCGTGATAGTGAGGCCGCCATGGCTACGCTGCAAAGGCGATGGTTTATGCGATGGCGATGCCTCGAATGCAGCGGGCGTGGCGAGTGCGGCCGCCACTGTGGCACCGATGGCGCCATTGCCGCCAGTTGGCTCGTGGCCCGCCGCGGCTACAGAGGACTGCACCCCATGTAGGCGCGATGGAGTGTCGTCCTGCTGTTTTGAATCCATGGATCGGGTACCATCCGGAGCCGAGTCGTACCCGGCCTCCAGGTTCGCAACCCGGAGCTCCAAATTCCGGTTTCGGAGCAGATAGGCGGTCCCGGTTTGGGAAGCCGCGTAGCCGCCACTTACGTGCTCCCGGGCAGCATTCGCCCGTTGTTGCAGCAGGATGGCGCCCATTCCGAAACCACGTCCGGTGTCGTACATGCTATGCCGCCGCGGCTCGAGGGTCGAGATATGCTCCTCCATGAGGGGCAACATCATGGATGTGGACGCAGGCTGCCCTACCCCTAGCCCCTTTCGGTTGGGCTCTTTCCTGCTGGTGGTGGCAGAGACGCTGGTCAGCGGAATGACACCTCGAACCGCCGATAACGCACTCACCCGCGACGGCGGCTGTGGCGGTGACGCCGCCGTCTGCAACGGCAGAGGCTGCGTCAGCGCCACGTTGTCCTCTTCTGCCTCACCGTTGGTTACGTCCCCTTCCTCCGTCTGAACCTCCTCTTCCTCCTCCTCCTTCTCTTCCGGCACCGCATTCCCTTCTGTTGCCACGTCCTCTTCCTCGTTATCTATGTTGTGCGTCTCAAGGTGCCACAGAGCCGGTATGGGCATCGGGGAGATCTTCGTTGGAGCTGCGTACGAAGGGGATGATGGTGGCAGCTCGAGCGCAATGTGTTGCGACGGCAACCGCGGAAGCGGCGACCTGTCGAACCGCCAGCTCTCGTCCTCAGCTGCAGCGCCACCACCCTGCAAGGGCTGGGGCCAGAAACGCTGCGAACCCTCGTTCGCCGTACCGCCGGGATCCTCTGCCACAGTCATACCGACTTGTAAACCATTGCGCCGCGGTAAAACGGCGGTGGCGGCGACGTCAACCCCATCGCCATCATCGCAAGCCGGCTGCGCCGTATCCGCCGATCCATGCATCCCAGCGGAAGGGCGGGGCGCCAAGGAGCTCTGGATCTCGTCATCGCCTAGAGGTAATCTCGCGACCGCTTTTACCGATGCCGAGGTTTGCCACATGCCGGTAGTCCGCGGCGGGAAGTATCCCCCTACACCGGCCTTAGCTCCTGACGGAGGCTGCAGCAAACTGCCTGACCCAGCAGCACTCCCCCCGACGCCTGCCGTCGTCACCATCGCCGTGGTGATTGCCGTGCCTGCCGGGTAAGTATCACCATGCACCAGCGTCGCTAGCAGATGCGGACCGCGGCTCGGTCGCCGCATCATTACCTCCAGTGCTGTGACGCCTGGCTGCTGCATCAGTGTACGGGACGCCTGGCGGCTGTCAGGGTTGAGGTTAGACATCGTACGTGCCGTACGCGACGCCGCGCGGCTCTCCGGCTTCAGTGGCATGCCATACAACGGGTTCTGTGAATATGTGTAGCTTCCACCTGAGAAGGGTGTGCTGCAGCCGGATGGAAATCGCCATTCACCGGCGCTGCCGCCGCCACCGCCGCCGCATAGCAGCGGGCCGCTGTGGCTAGGATGGCCGTCCGCGTCGGGGTCCTCCATCAGCTGGTTACATTGTGTACGGCGGCCCTGCGTTCCAGGCACATGTTGCCTATTGCCCGGGTGGTGATTCCCGCCGCCAGCACCAGAGGCCAACGCAGCCGTCATTTGTGCTAGCAGATCTGTGCCTGTATCCATCGGAACGCTGCCGGTGCGGTGCAATACAGCACCGCTGCCGTCACCGCCCGGCACGAGGTTTAGTAGCGCCGCAGCGGCTGCAGCAGCCGCTGCCGCCATGGCGGCGGAAGGCCCTTCAGGGTCCTCCCGGAAAGATCCTCTACGGCTCAGCGATGGGGCCATATTGCGCCGGTCAATATCGTGGTTGCTCACACCGGCGCCGCCGACATCACCGGGCGGAGAACATCCTTCTGGCAGTGTCCTGATGCCGCAGCCGGCGCCGTGACGTCCCTCACCTACAAATGGGTTGGTAATCAAGGCGTGACGTTCAAGAGGTCGGGGTATCGCTTTCCCTGCATGTCCTTAAGGTGAAGTGTTGTACGAGGTGAAGTGACCTTAGGTCAGTGGACGTCAGGTCCTTGCAAGCTCCCTTGATGTGCAGTGCTGCTCGGGACCAGTCCACCGCGTAAAGCGTGAGGTCATATACCGGCATTGAATCCTTGGGCGGTAGGTCTAAGCGATAGTTTAATCGAGTGCGCTCTATGGAGAAATCGCTTTTAGTCAGTAGTCACAATTTTGTCCTGGGCAATCCATTTCAACGGCCATGACGACGACGACCCCCAGGGGTACGCGTTTCCATCCCCATCTCTCCCATGAAACATATGCTGCATGAAGCGCATGTGGAGAAAGCTATTGTGCGCTCCCGTCCTGCGTCAAGATACATACGGCCCAGAAACAGTCCCAGAGAGCTTACCGTCCCTATCTTCAGCATGTCCCGCCTCCACGGCATCAACCGACGCGACCACCATGCCGATGGAAGCGTACGATATCATCTTGGCCGCGTGCGATGCTGCCTTGCCCTCGTAACGGACCCGGCCTGTTGGCGTAGGGGGGGTGGCGTCAGGTCATGTGGAATAAGTCTATTGTGCGAGGGTCAGGAAACAACTACGGCAGAGGCCGAGCCGGGATGGGAAACACATGAAGCAACGGAAGATTAAGTTCATGCCGTACACGATATGCCGAGAATACGGCAATATAGAGGTGCGGAGTAGAAAAAACGGTGAACCCTAGCAACCTACCCGTCAGGGGATCCAGGACGGCCTTAAGCGGTCCGTAGCTGATGGCGCCCTTGATCCGCGGCCCGCGATACAACACCATGTCGCCTCCACTCTCGCCCGCAGCAGCTGCGGCCACGGCTGATGCCGGCATCGGCATCGCAGAGACGGAACCAACATTCGCCACGGGGCTTGGAGGCACCTGCTGTGACCTCTGCGCATCTGCTTCCGCTGATATCGCCGATGCCTCTGCTGCCAACGCCCTGACGGATGGGACTGGGAAATGCATGGACAGCGTCGGCGCTCCCACTGCCGCCACCTCCGTTGGCATCAGCCTCGATGTCAGCGTCGGCGTGGGAAAGCAACCCGACGCCGACGTCGCGGCAATCAATGAATCATGCTCCCCATCAGTCGTTGACACCACACAGGCGCTACCGTCCGCAGCTATGGGAGTGGCACCACTGGTGAGCATACCAAGCGGTGCCGACACGATGCCGCTTCCTGATCTAGGGATCGCCATCGATGCAGTAGCGACGGCAGCGGATATAGTGGCCTGGCGCTGTAGCGGCAAGCTCGACGCTCCTGGATTGCTCGGACGGCCCCGCATTGATGTGCTACTGCCTTTCCAGCTGCCTACCCAGCTGCCATAAACGGCAGAAGTGGTGCCGCCACCAGTGGTGAGTGTGCCATCGTGCGATGTCAACAACCTGTTGCTGCGCGGTGTTGGTGTTCTAGAGGCCCAAGATGTACTGTTCGGTGTGGGTAAGGTACCTGATAGCCGCGCCGCCGGCTCTGTCACAGTGTCGCCGCCGCAAATAGGATCGTCGCTGCAGTAGCCGGTGGCGCCAGCAGCACCCATAACGCCTGGCCCCTGCATACCTTGCCCCAATCCTCCATAACACCCAGGGTCTCCGTCCTCAAATGATGCGCGCAGGCCCGCCCCAGGTCCGTGCCGATATGGGACCGGTAGCGCCGACGTGCATGTGGGCGTCGCTGCCGGCGTCGGGTGCGCCGACAGCGGCTCTGCCATGGGCGGCCCACTGCCAATAAGAGCGTCCGCGGCCGCTGCTGGTACCACAATCGACTCGAATTGCTCATGTGCCAGCAACTCAGGGCTCCAGGGAAAGCGCAACAGGTCCTCCTGCGCTTGCAACGCCCACAGAATGGCATGGTAAGGGTTGCGAAACGCACCGACCACAGTGCCGCCACAGCCGCTGCCTCCTGCTTGCGGTTGCGCTGCCGACACGCCATGGCAAGCGAGTAGCTGGTCCTCACTGATAGCCGTAAGCGCGGACCGGGCCTCCGAAACCACAGCCGCGTCGTGGCCCGACGTTGCCATACTTGACAATCCGTGGCATACCAAAAGCCCATACGCTATTCGCCCCAACGGGGCGTCCATAACCGATAGACCCAGTGAGAGTTCCGTTCTCGGAGGCCGGTAAAACCCGACACGTGGGAATAGACGCGGGCTGTATAAGGCGTACAGATCAGCCACGATACCGGGCCCTGGCGGCGGCGGCGGTTGCGTGAGTGTCGGTGGCGTCGCCCCCCTGGCGGCGTTACCACCGCGCAGGACGTGCCGGCCGACGTACAGCAGACGGCAACGCTTTGTGAGCAGATCCGGATCCAAACGATCTAGAGTTGCCGTTCCAATCAGGACGTCGCCGCCGTTGGCAGCGTCGCTGACGGCCTTTGCGGCCGCCAGAACCTCGCCGCTGTATTTCCACCGCTTTGCAACATCACTGTAGACAAGATCAGATAGGTGTCTTATCCCTGTGTGCATGCCTGTAGTAAACAGGACGAGATAGCACAGATTTAGGCTAGCGGACAAAAATGAACGACGCCGTTCCCTCTTTCGCTATTCGAAAGAGGGAACGGAGTGAGCACTAGGAAAAGGTGCATGCGTGAGAAAGCGACCTGACCATACAAAAAGAGTGCGAGCATGACAAGAGTAAAACGTAGGACAAGACGTACGGCCATCGTTCGCAAGCTATTCCAACCCGCGCTAATCCTCTGCAACAGGAATGCCTGGCAGACAACATGCACCAGGTACGAGGGAGGCACGTGAAAGGATGCCCGATGGGGAGGCATACAAATAGTATATATTATTTTATAGTATATATTATTTTATACGTTGCATATGGCCCAACAACGTCAAAAACCCACCAATGCGAACGGATAAACCCCGCCTGACAAGCGTGCAGGAAGGCGGTGGCGGTGCCACGGCTGACGCTGCCTGCTGACTTGAATCATCCCCAATCGATGCGCCAACGCTCGCATGAACGGACGGTCCCAAGTAAGGGTGCGAGTGTGACTGCAGGCGCAGCATTCTCTGCGCTATGCCCCATCGAGCAGCGGGTTGCTGCGGAAGACCAGTCGCCGCCGTTGGCGTGCCCATCATCGACAGAGCCAGCGGGGGCGGCGGCACCGCTGTCGTCAGGTCAACGCTGCTGGTATTGCGGCGGCCTGCACCAGCGCTGGCAGATCGCGCCAAGCCGGACCCAGCCACGGCCGCCTTTGGCGATGGTGACGGGAGACGGCGTCCCATGGACAAGCTGCCGGCGGCAGCGAAGCCGATACCCGTCACTGGGGCGGATGTTAACGACGGAGGCACTGGCCCGGAGTTGTCGCACTTAGGGAGCTCCGCCGATGCTGTTGAAGCCAAGGGTTCCAATGACCTGCGGCCCGCATCGGAAATGATTCGGCGCGCCCTATTGTCGCCAAGGATGCCTCCATCGTTATTGCCGATACTGAAGTTGGTATCCTGTAACTCGTCAGCGTCACCACCACCGCCACCGCATTCTCCGGTAATATTGCCAGTCGTTGTGGCGATCTGGGACGCAACGTCGTTACGCTTGAAGGTTGTCGCGCTCAGCGGGTTGACGGGAAGGGAGCGTGAACGGCTAAAAGGCGGCGTTGGCGACGACAACGACGCGGCGGGATTCCCTCTCGCCCCGGCGTAACCGGAAGAGCCAGCAGCAGCCAGTACCGATCTCGCTAACGTCGACACAGGCAGCTGATGTTCCAGGACTGTGGAAGACATGCATGACATGGTTGGGCGAAACACTGCCTTCACGCCCTGCCAACGTGCCGCCGCTGCACCGCCTCCAAGCGCTGGATCTGCTATGTGAGCAGGTACCTCACGCCATAGGGCCCGAAGCGCCTCACCGACGCTGTCAATGCTAAGCGGCAGCGGCGTAGGCTGCGGTGGCGGATATGCCGCCACCGCCGCCACCGAGCCTGTCGGCAACAGAAGCCCTGCCGGTCCCGCGAGCACGTTGTCGGCGAATGCAACGCTAGCGCTCACGGCGGCCGGCGTGTCAGAATCGCGGCCACCTGTCAGGAGCCCGGGGCTGGTGATGGTAGCGGCAGTGACGGACACAGCGATGTTTTCACCTCCAATGCTGTGTACGCGCCGCCGCCACCGCCTCTGGGAGCCCCACCGCTCCGGCAACATCTGCCAAGCGTTTAACCCATCGCCAACCTGTTTCATCGTTTCAAAACCGTCTTGCGCAGGCCCTACTCCGGCTCCATCGCCGCCGCCGCCGCTTGCCATTGCAGGTACCGAAGTCGCTGCTGGAGGGGGGAACTCAACAGCTGATGTGACCCCGCCGGCGACGACGAAGCTGCCCTGCGTCCCGGCCTGCTGCGCGCCGTGCCGGCTGCTATCGCAGTTCTGCGGGATGCCGCCGCCGCGGTGCATCGCCGCCGGCTCTAGTGGTAGGTCCAGGGGCACCTCCACGCCTGTCCGCGCCAGCCAAACTGGTCGGCATTTTTCGTGTGCCAACAGCTCCCGGGGCCAGGGCTCCTCCAAGAGTGCTTGTTGGACAGCAAGTGCAAACTGTACTGCGTCATTGGCGGAGTGAAAGGCGATGATGAAGGAGTCGCCTGTGCAGCAGGGTTGAAGGTTCATATGCAGATTGTCAAGGCAGGAATACGGGCAGCAGGTACGGCAGTATGGGGCCAGATGGCTTACCCTCTGTCTGCGACTCGTATCCACCGTACCGAACGGCAGTACGGCGCATGCAGTCGTGGTGCAGGTTGAAGACCACATCCATGACTCCGGCCTCAATTGCCTCCCACAAAACCTGCTTAGAGGCCAACGTTAAAAATTGGTGGTTCTTTAAAAGGCGTGACGAGGAGACGGAGTGGACATCTTTCTTTTCAGTTCGAAGTTGCGCTGCCGGGTACTAGGAATCGTACTTCAACTATTAAATATTAGCTGTACATGAGACATGCAGATTGTGCATGTGTCATGTATCGCTGATTTTGGCACAGTTACTGGCTTAGATAGGTTTAGATAGGTTGGTGAGGGTCTCGCGGGACGCCCGTTTCCGTTTCCATGTTTGACTTTTCTTCCGGTAATTAAAATGATGATCTAAATATAAAAAATTAAACAAACCAAACTTAATTCGAAACCAAATAAACGTACTCGCCACCCGCTCAACGGCAGGTCCTTGCCCGACGGTGCATTCCTTTCGCTGCCGCGCTCAATGAGTGCACAGTGCGACAGCTCACTGGTGGTGGGCTCTTTTTCGGAAGGTGCGTTCAAGCCGGTTTGCTTTGGTCGTCGCAAAAAGCCAACTTCCGCTATTTTTCAACAGCTTTTAAGCCAATGGATTTCCCTACAGCGCGGGTTCCTGTGGGCAGGTTAGTTGTTTTTTCCTAAGTGTCGGGATTTTTTCGTGGCTAGCTCTGTAATCGGAGCTAGTATCGATTTCCGGTACGTTTCGGTGGTTAGTTATTCGATCGGGGTTCAATGTTGGATTTCCTTTTTGAATCTAAAATATTATATATACATATTATATATATATATATATCACGTCACCTCCATCCGGCGCTGCTCACCGTGCTGCCCTCTACATCGGATACCACCAACTGCAGATGCGCCGTTGGGACCCAGGCAGCGATCAGAAGCGTACGTCAGATTGATCCCGCAGGTTGGACCAGCATCGGCCGACATAGCACGGAAAAGGGAGGAAGGATTTTAGGAGCAGCGCAATAAGAAGGGCCAACAAAGTTCGAATGCAAAACACCCCAAAAAACAATGCCAGAAGTGAGCACAGGAGTTGAACGAAGGGACTATGTGGAACACTCCGGCGGCGTGCGTTTGGCGTGCGTCAGTGACGTGGACTCTGCAAATTGTCAAATTTTCCTTCCGCATACTTCACCATACGAATGCTGTACAACCAACACCCACACACGACAGCCTAAGCTTAAATCCAATCTGAACAATACACCACACAACCACACGGCCACAAATACACACACACACACACATACACACCGCCACGTACCTGACCCCCATTCCCCCACTCCCAGACCAACACCATGCACCTGCAGCTGCGAAGCACCCGTGGTTTCCTGAGACTCGTGGGTCCATTGTTATCTCTTACCCCACCCGTGCAACTCCACCTTCATCACGCACCGTGGTGTCGTCCCCGAGCCCCGGGTGACCCGTGGGTCCGCGCTCTGAATATATGCGCCGCCGGCGTTGAAGCACCATACAGATGACAAATGCCACCACCAACACACCCGCCACGGCGAGCGGCACTGCCAAAGCATAGTACAAGATTCCCGGAGAGGAGCTGGAGGAGGAGCGACTGGCGGAAGGTGGCTCTGGCTGGGCACTGATGGAGACGGAATCACCGAGGCCAATACTGTATAGTAGGGCAGGGAAAGAATACCGGTAATTCGATTGACTTGGTTGCGATATGCTGTACAATGTGCAAAATAACAGAGCAAGACCGCAACAAACCCACTCATTTGCTCTCTTCATACCTGTAGCGATATAACGTCCGGATCGTATTAAATCGCGGGTTTTGTGGGCCATATACTTTTTGAAGCTCCGCCGCCAGCTGCTCCTTGGCCTCCATCAGCCCCAACTCGTCGTTGCTGATCTTGGTGGCGTACAAGTCCAGAAGGCGACGGTAGGCGTAGGCCTGCAGTGTGCGCACCTCCACCATCACGTTGCTCGAGTCCAGCTGCCATTACGTGTGCGTCGGCAAGGGGGCACAGGGATTGGCAGGGGCCAAAAATTCCATCAGAAATGGAATCACCACCAGAATGGGGATCCACGGTGGTGGCGTGAGATCAGCGTCGCTGAGTTTACGTCAGTCCTTATATATCATATACCGACAGGCTTTGCAGTAGTGAAGATGTCTCGCCCGGAATGTGCGGGGTTGCGGGTGGTGTGGGAGTAGGAAAGATCAAAAAGGACGAAGCCCAAGCTGTGGCACTGTCAAGCTAATTGTGCATAAGGGAACTTATTAAAAGGATATGTACGTGTGTCGAGGAGGGGAGATGGTACATATCAGACATTTTGTCCTTTTCCGAGAAAAGAAAAGAGGTGCTAAAATTTTTGATTTTAATCGAATTTATTCCGCGCCGCGGGTTGATGGCATAATGTGAACGATCCGGCGGTCAATGAAAGAACATGGACATGTACTTAGCCCGTGCAAAGATAACACCACACATGCCTCTTCCCTTGAAACACATAAGTCCACACGTCTATGGTAAGAAAGAAAGAGACATGGGTGTATTATGGGGTGTTACACTGTGGGCGACTCACCCTGCAAAGACGAGCACCGGGGGTCCTGACCGAACCGAGCCACAGCGCAGGGACGGATGTATATATTATATATATATATATATATATATATATATATATATATATATATATATATATGCAACACCTTAACCTCCCACTCATTATTCCTATAACCCCGTTCACCTGTTGCTTCATGACGCCCAGGAACTCCCTGATGATGGGCTCCGGATAGCCACGCCGCACCCACTCGTCAATGTATGCCGGATCGAAGTGATCGTACCTAATGATATTGCAGCGCCGTATGTACGAAATTGGATCAAGAAACACTTAACGGATCAATTGACAAACCTAAGTATTGATGTCTACATATTGTTGCACAACGAGAACGCGTGAACGATGATCCTTTATGGCGTCCCGGTAATGCATAAGTCATGGTCCCGTTCCTGTAGGTCCGCTTCGGGTTCCGTTGTCCCGTTGGCGTGCTGGTTATAAAAAACTATGTCGCCTTCGTTTACTTCCAAAGGGGATTTGAAGATTGGATTGAAGCATCGATTTTCAATCATATACCGTACCTGTACGGCCCCAGCTCCATAAGAGGGTTCGTGACAAGCTCCCAGGAGACGTTGAGGGATGCGAGGTAAGTGAAGACGTCGAGAAGCTTCGTTTGATGCTGAACATTCGCCTTGGCGGAGATGCCGACGGAGGCGGTGGGTACGGCGATATACGGCGCCCGATTGACGAGTCTCGTGGTGCCATTTTCGGGGACAGACAGTTCCTCAGCAAACGGGCATACCGTGAGTGAAGTGCAGGCCACCAATTGGCCCGTAGTGCGGTCAAGAACCTGCGGCGGCGGTGACGGTGGCGGTTGCGGCGGCAGTTGCGGCGGCGGGGCACACGAATATAGAATCAGAAATACGATGAAAGGAGACGTCCCAGGAAATCCAAAGAAGCCGATGATTGAAACGTACTAGAAGTCGGTAGTTCCGACTGCGTCGCTAGCCACGAAGATCACTTGTCTAAATACGTAGGTAGATAGACATATCGAGTTTGTGTGTGTGTGTGTGTGTGTGTGTGTGTGTGTGAGAGAGAGAGAGAGAGAGAGAGAAGGGGGAGGGGGGAAATGGAATGATTGACACTGGGCCCAACACCTCCTATATAGTATCATGATGATCATCATCAAGAGGTCTAATCTGTCGTTAACTCGTGAGCCCTTTGCTTACTAAGGGCAGGGCGTGATGAAACAACAGCCTAGCTGGGGATGGATTTCTTTCCAAATATAGCCAGGAGCGAGACGCAGAACTCCCATACCCCACCCCGACACGCACCATGGTGCTACCGGGCAATAGCGCCACCCCCACGTTGTCGCGCACACGCGAGTCCGGGTGGAACAGGTTGGCTTTGAGCTGGTAGCCCCAGCTGAGCGTCAGAGCGCACTCGCCGTTGACAAAGCGCTGGTTGTAAGGCAGGCAAGGCGCGCTGGTTTCGTCGGGCGGCCCGTACGCGCGTAGGCACTTGAATATTTCCATGGCGCGGGCCATAGCGTTGTTGTTGACCAGCGGCTCCATAGTGTCGGGATCGAAGAAGGCGCCGTGCTTCGTGCCTTGGCTCTGAATGAAGGACGACCAGATTGCAGTAAGGCTGAAGCCGTTGAAGCAGTCTGAAAGGGAAGAAAGGCGTATTCGGGGTGTGTGTGTGTGCGTGTGTGTGTGTGTGTGTGTGAAGGGGAAACGTTGGGTTCGGACTGCTCATATGCTTATACGCAGGAAGGTTTGTACAGAAGGCAAATGGGACGGGAAGTAGACAGAATGCAAGCCCACCCTAATCAGCACCCTCACCAATCATCAAACCAAGCTGGCAAAACCCAAATTTCCCATTTTCGCACACACTTACATCTGGGCCGCTGCAGACAAACCCCATAGTCTGGCCGCCCATCGCCGTTCATGTCCGTGCCGTTCACTTTGGCTGCAGTCGCCACGAAATCGTCCCACGTCACTGGCACTGAGAGTCCCATCGCCTCCAACACGTCCCGCCGATAGAACATCTGCGCAATGGATTAAGCATCAAGGTTCGAAAGCCGGATCTGGATCCTGATCGCGATCCTGGAATCCGGATCCGGTCCTTAGGTCTTAGGTTCTATCCATATCATTCAGATGTCCATCTTGTCAACGCCCTGTAAGGATACTGCATTGTAACATCTAACATTGTTTACTAGAATGTTATATATGAAGCGCCCAGACGCGATAACTTTCCTTTTCACTTACCCTCTTCAAGACGATGGACCCTTTCAGTAGATGTCTGCCCTAAGGGCTTATCGGGATGTTGAGTGTGTTTTGTGCGTGCCGTATACTGTACGACTACAATTCCCCTCGAAACAATCCTAACTAGAGCCCCTTATCGGGACCCTCCCAGTCACCTGGTACACGAGGCCGCCAAGGGGGATGGAAGCCACTGTCCCCTGGCCCACCACCACATTACCCCGGAAGAGCTGATGGATGCCAAACCACCCCAGTCGCTGCCGATAAGGCATCTCCATAATCAGCGCGCTGAGGTCCATGGTCTGGCGTGAGTCGTACAGATCTGCAAGCGCAATGGGATCGACCTGCCATACGGCGGGACGGAGAGATGACGGGGAGAGGTAAGCTGCCGCAATAATGATTATGGATACGTTTATGGCCATGAAAAGCACATGCGATAATGACTGCTATAAAAGCCAAAAGTAATACCTTTCTGCCAACCCTACGTCGGATGACGACGATGATGATGGTGATGACTTACCGGTTCTCGCCCATCCGTACAATACCCTGACGGATTCCTACCCATGCGAATGCTGTCCGCCTGCACTCATCCAGTTGCCTAACGCCGCACAAATCCGGGGACAAAGCCGGTCTTCCCTGTTGACTCAGATACCCCAAACCCAAAAGCTAAACGCAACATGTTGGCCTTGTAGCTCCACATCATGTTTATCTTTCCTCCAAATCTCCCACCTAGCCTATGAGCTACGGCCTTCCAAGCAACGATCATCAAGGTGCCCCAAGGGGCCCCAATCTGTAACCCTACCCACACATCGGAACCCCAGCCCCCCGACCCAGATCATCAAGATGCCAAACAACGACCGACAGTCTCTCCTTAGGGTGTGGCAAATTGTGGCATTCCGCTACCCCTCCGGCTTAGGCTGCTTTCCCAATATCACACGAATGGATGCGGCGCACAGCTTTCAATTTCGTATCACGTATCACACCGGGGTCCATTTTTTCTTCTGGCCGTCTCATCCCCTGTCTACCGACCTTTTACTACAGAAGTAGTTACATAGTTCCAACCTGTTTAGGGATCTCAGATCCAGAAACGTCCTTACTTCAAACATCATTCCCTTGGCAGCTTACCACCCAGCCGTCGTATTCCAGGGAGAAGTTAGTGTTCGGGTCCAATCCCAAGTATGTCGGCGGTACGCCCCCAATCAGCGCCAAAGTGCGACCCCAGAAGGGCATCACTGTCCGCGTGATGTTCAGGGGGTGTACGTCAGTGTTGGAGTCGATTGCGTTCCACAGTACCGCTGCTGTACTGTTTACGGATGCAAGGTAGTCCGTGAAGGTTGTGTTAGGTGCCAGAAGCGTGATGCCCTGCAAATCCAGATGGAGGATCAGAGAGGACGACGGAATGTGCGAACGTGTGTGCGTGTGGCTTTTTATAACCGAGCCGTGAGGATTCGGGCGCCGTCTCTGTGTGTGTGTGTGTGTGTGCATGTGCGGGTATGCGTGTGTACGTGCAAATCCCCCTGGCTGGAGGAGCATGGGTCGGTTTACGAGAAGATAAACAGCGGGCTAGAGTGTGCTTCGTTTTGGGCATGTTGAGTTGGAAAGCTTGAACTTCGGATTTGGATTACTTAAATTAAGTCCACAATGCTCTTTACCGTTGCTGAGGTTAAATCTCCCTGCAGTAACTTAAGCCTGTTTCGCGTTAACGCTCCGACATTTCATAACATTTTATGAGAGGTTATCTCAATCACTCTTTAACCTCTCTGACCACCGCGAAGCGCTGACAGCTCTACGACTCACACCATACGCTGATAGTAAACTTGGGTATGACTCACACCATACGCTGATAGCTGAGCTCTGATCTGCTAGGCACTGTAACTGGTCCGGGGCCATGTCCATCCTCTAAAGATTGGTGCCAGAGAGCTATGCTATCACCTGGCGACCTAACTGTAGTATCATAACCCTTATACTTATTTTCACGGTATCTCTGAAACTTGCTGTCTCACACAAAGGTGGGGATTTGCATGAAAGCAGGATGCTGGCTTACAGGCAGAGGGATCTTTCCATCTTTCACTGCAACACCATTCATCTCCAGGAAGTGGCCTGGCGTGGTGTTATTGAAGGGAGACGTGTTTAAATGGGACACGGCGCCAACTTGTCAGGGGCCCCGAAAGGTGGGTAAGAGGCCGGCCAGCATCCGGCCAGCATCAACTCGTTTGGTCTCATCTTCACGCAAAACCCTGAAGCCGCTTCGCACGATACCTCGTGAGTGACCACCATTGGCCTCCCCGTAAGGCAAATCCCCAGCCGTTAAAGCCCACGTACCCAAACGGTTTCTCACCTGTTCCGTATCTACGGTGCACCGGCCGATCAAAGCCAAGACGTCTTCTGTCTGCTTCCCAGACACGGAAACCGAGCCGTTGCCAGTTGTGTATTGTGAATTGCACCTGTCATAGGATTGCATGACACAGGTTTATGGCCGTTGCCGTGACGCACACCATTTACGTTTGGTAACAAAGTTCACGGCAGGTGTGTGACCATATCCTACCCATTGGCAAGAGTTGATACGACAGAACGTAAGCAAATATCCAAAGGAGTTGTGCGTCCAGGCATCACCAGGACCAGAAGTACTGCGGCCAAGAGGCCCAAGGTCCGCATGGTGCTCCAGACTCCGCCCCTCTCAGGCCGAGAGGAGGCCACAAGGTCCACTATATCATGATTACAGCCATAATACGTGCCCTGAGTGCCCTCATGCCTCCGAAGTCGGTTTCCAACTTAAAGTTAAGAAAAATGCCGTCGCAAAGAATCTGATGGCCAAACTGTTCTCATATTACACTAATAATAAAAGCTTACGAAGCAGTTTTTTGCTAGCGGAGGAGCCAGGCTAGTACGGATTTCAACTTGGCTACATTAATAAATGTCCTAGATATAAACGGAAAAATTATCACATCGATAATATTTTGTACATGAGGAGAATGCGCGAAAGCGGAGTCAGGGTAGTTTGACCAAATAGCTATGTCTTGGACCAAATTACTGCTTACGGAATAACAATAAATTCTTAACGACGTTAGGTGATCGATAAGATAGATACTTCTTCATCCTACCTCTACGCTAGTTAACTACCAACCAAGTTCCAATACTAGTAATACGTCACAAATCACGAAGTCCACCGAACATTGATCGAATTAAAATAAGCATAATGCTCGTGTTATTCTGAACCCAAAATGCATTGGTAATCGGCAAATTTCTGCTGTACTAGCGTTGACCTGATTTGAATGGTTTCAAGGTAGAAATCGGCACAGCAACATCGAATCAGGTTTAATTTAGGTAATTTTATGAGTTGTCAAGAACGCCTTGTAGTTAAAAGTGGATTATTGAAGCGTGGAGAAACAGAGTGATGTCCATGGGCAAATTGGAGGCTTTTAGAGAGGAGCTGGACCGATTGGCAGATGAGCTTTTCTCAAGGACTGGACCACTTCTAGATCATGTAGCTCCAAGGGGCAGCTTAACGCGAGCTTACGTGGCAATTGCCTCGATAGGTGAGAATGCTGAACGATAAAGATGTTTTAATGACAGATTTGTTCATCGAAAAAACTAGTACTTCCAAGCAAGCGCCGTGGCTCGCCAGCACAGGCGCAATATTCTGGTTATTGGAAGTTGCTTCGCTTCTCCTCTTCAAACCCCGGTTGGCCAAGCTATTGCGGCAACCTGCAAAGGCAGGGATGGATCAGAAGGCGCAGCTGAGGAAGGCGAATGATGCCGCGACGCAAGCTGTTGCACGCCTTGTGGGGTCCGTACACAACACCATACAGGTATTTGGGGGTATTGGAGCTCACTTTTCAATGGTGCAGCTGGACTTTATAGCTGTAACGTACTTATCGGACATCCACTGACGCATCCACGACTGCAACTGTGGCCCTAACGTGTTTTCTGCGAAGCCTCCGTTACACGCTAGAGTCCCACCGGTGCAATAATAAAAACAATGCAGGGATGGAGAAGGGCGGGCGAGGACGCAGGGAAGATAGACGGCAACATACGGCCTAGGAAAAGGCGTAAATATCCTAAGGAAGCTTTTAGTGAACGACGAAGGCATGTATTACCATCCCACTCCACACCGAGACTCGCCGTGCATTTGCCGCGCAGCACGTGCAGGACTCGTGCTCGTTTGCAAGTCGTCCCAGCAAAGGTTTTCTAAGTGCTAAGCAGCCGTCATATCGACTGAATCACAAGATGCGTACTGGCATGAGCTGGTGCGCTTTTGGCCGTCACGCCATGGTTGACGGCCGTGCATAGCATAAGGCCGAATATATGCTGACTCAGCTTTCCCATCATTCAGCCGCTGCACATGGTTCTAATGAAGTTGGATTATCCCTCTCGTCCAAAGTTGAGCAGTCCTCTAGGATTGGGCTAGAGTTACAATGGCTCGTGCACGAAGTCACTCCCGTATGCTGTTTCCGTCTCCGTCTGCACAGCTTTACAATCGCGCCTTCTGACCTTCAATGGGATTTTCCCATCTTCCGCCTCCTCCCTTCCACGCAAGGTGCCTGTGGGTTTGTTGCTGCTTCTTGACAGCCAGTTTCGCAAGGACCGTGTATACGCGAACAGCAGCCTTTCCTATGCTGTATGCTACCTGTCCGCTGGCTACTTCCTGCACGACCTGTTCATGTGTGCACTGCGTTTCTCTCTGGAGGGGCCGCTGTATACCATCCACGCGCTTTCATCTCACATGGCCTACACCTTCGGGGCGGTGACAGGGTTCCTCCATTATTATGGTACGTTCCGGCCGATCTGGGTCAACGTAAGCCGATCTGGGTCGGCTGGCGCCTGTCAACATAATTGTACGGGAATAATAAAAATTATAAAGCGGTACATCCACCAGGTCAAGGACATTAAATCATACATCGATTATTGTATTACAACAAGCAATCTTTAAAGGAAAAACTACAAAAAGAAACATGGGAGAAACATGGGGGGGTCTTGTGGGCTTGCATGTTGGTGGATTTTGCGGCTTTACCATAGTTCACGACTATTCATTCGTTCACCATAGTTCGTGACTGGTGTTGTGATGGTGTCATGCGCGATTGCGTCGTTTTAGTTGCAAAACATCACGATTGGAAGACTGTTATGCCCGGTGATTCATAAGACCAGTGACCTCTTTTAGTAATTACCTCATCTCCATTCTGACAAAAGTGTTAAACATTTTGAACATCTTTTTTCGTTGCCGGGAATAATTTTTGAAGAGAATATGACCATATCCTTACACTCAATGCCAACATGGGGTCGGCAGTGGATGTTGTTCTAGCTGTTGTGGTGCCTTCGTGATCACGCGGATACGGTGTAGGGCCACTGCCATGTATCTGTATCGGTTCGCTCTATCCGTCCGACATTACTGCCGTCATGGATGAGCACTTGACCACCGTATTGAGATGTTCCCTCCCCGCTGGCCGTTCCACGTTGTAGCTCCCGTCTTCCTTATGTGGGAAGTCAGCACGCCATGCGTACACCTTCGGTAAGCCTGTGGTGCCTAGCGGCGGATGCGCCAGGGAGATGGGATTTTCCCGCTTCACGCCCCGAGAACGCCTGCGCATGCTCCTCTCTCTTTTGTTTGCTAATTCTTGCTCCATGCGTAAGGACAAAGAGGATTGTCTTCATTCTCACGACCTTGTGAGGAGGATGGGAGATAGCTAAATCCCGCGGGCCGCTGTCTACTCTTCGCAATATTCGTTTGGTATCCCGGCTGCCGCCACCCGGTGTCTGCCGGCTGCAGGTGGTTCATGTACAAGGCCGGATTGGCGAACTCTGTTTGGTACTTGGTGAACGGCTTAATGATGATTGTGGCTTTCTTCGCCTGCCGCATCCTCTGGGGCTATATTGGATCATACTACCTGGTCACCGACGTCGTGGGCGAGCAGTACCGTCCCGGTTCACCGTTCCCAGTCGCCGCGACCATGGGCTACTGCCTCGCGGCCGTGGTGATGAATACCCTGAACACCTATTGGTTCCTGAAGATGACTGTGGCGGCGGGGGCGATCTTCCTGAAGGGCAAGAGGGGGGCAGAAGTGGGGTCGCACAAGGACGAGTAGATGGGTTGTTTAACCCCCAATAAACCCAGTTATGGAACTTTCTGGGGTGATGGTGGTTTCCCCAATGCATTCTTGGGTTGTGGGAACGAACCCCATCAGAGGAGCCCGGGGGCCCTGTGATGAGGCTACGGTCCGAGAAGCACTACCTCACTGATTATCGATGCCCGTCCTGGCCGCGATGCCGATGAATAAGACCCAATGAAACGTCTTGGTGTGCATGTTGGTATACAGCTGATGATGATGAGTTACGGGCCTCATGGCCGCATTGGCATTGGGATACACCTTTGCTGATGGCAACCGACTCCCCATAGTGATTTGCGTTTGTATTACACGTTCTTGTTATATTGAATGAAACATTACCTACGTCATCCATGTCACCGTCAATGTGCGTTTGAGCCATTCTCGTTTGGACTTCAATTCGGAGATTATTGCAGGCCACGTAATGAGAAATGTGGTGTTATATACACAGTAGTATACCGAGCTTCTATCCGTTGTGTGTGTGTGTGCCGGAGGGCAAGTTTCAGGAGTTCATAGGGGCCTTGAAATATCTTAATGAACAGGCATGGACTTACAGAGTGGAATGACGATCGACCTCTTGCTGACAGTTGGTCCACGGGTGCAGGGAGATGGGTGGTACCTGCAAGCCGAGTACCGCTCCTTAGGTGTCCGGCAGGGGTATTTTAGGATGTTTGTCGTGTACAGATGAGATTTCAGTGATGAGGTTCGTTCTTGGCGCACACGCGCGCGCGCGCTTACCCGTGGGGTTTGGTGCAAGGGACTCTTACAGATTGAGCAGTTGGAAGGCTTTACTACTTGGAGCCCGAGGAGAGGAAAGGGTTTTTATAGGTTTTGGATCTGTCATATGCACGGCTGTGTGAAATTGTTTGATCGCCTCGTATCACCCAGCTGACAACATATTTATCTTCTTGCGGTCTGCAGCGCTCCTGACGCATCCCCGTGCGCAATGTGCAGCTCACCGTGTCATTTTTGTTTTGCCAACCACTTTTGCCACCGGTCATATCGCATAGCGAGTTCCTCTTTGACGGGACGTGTTAGGAAGCACAGGAAGTCTGCAAAGGCCCGTACGGTGACCCGAGCTTCTTTAAGGAGTCAGGACACGATGGCATTCCGAACATATTATTTCCTTTCGTGCATCATCATCACCTTTGTGATGATGCGGTGGGGTTAAGTGTAGGCCAACGGGTCTAGTTATAAGACCCCAGGATGCCGCATGCAAGTGTGATGTAACGTGGGGACAAGGGCATGTACGTGAAATTCCTAAGACGAGATACGTACTCCTCCGATAGGGTGATGCACTGCTTGGTTTTAGTTGCCAAAACGTTGGCAGTGCAAAATTTGAGCAATGGCTTTAAGCGATGAAACATGCACATGCTTAAGGTCGTAACAGCACCTTTGACTATGTAGGTACACTGCTGGTATGCAGTCGGAAGGGACTCTTTCAAAAAGCGCGAGACCATCACTTTCGCTGTCTGTGAAGTGGTATCCGCCAGTGCGCTATGCGAAGTGCTGCGTTGGCATATGAGGTCGCAATGCTCACAGCTAGGTTGGCAAATCTTATGGCTGACACATGTGCTGTGACCGTGACCGATGCGCTGGTGGCAACCAGTCCCTGTACGGCATGTACTTGTGATAGTACAAGTGATTGCTACCGCTGTATATAGCTATATAGCTGGTCTAGTAATCGCTATTAGTTAGGCAGTTATTAATTTTTAGGAAGTTGTTTTAGTTTAGCAGATTTCCTCTGTCGTACTGTACCCCTATAACCGAGTCCTAGTAGTGTAAGGCCCTCGGGAATTTTGGCCGTCGCCACCAAAACATGATATTTTGTAAGCGAAATCTTCTTCTATTTAGCTTGTCTAGAACTCCTAGATGCTATCTTTTAGCTTAAATTGCTACTTTTCCTCCTTGGGTCAGTTCAGCAAACCTGTTGTCTGTCGTACTGTCACCCCTATTTCCGAGTCCTAGTAGTGTAAGGCCCTCGGGAATTATTGCCGTCGCCGGCAAAACGTAATTACTTGGCTGTGAATTCTGTTTTATTTAGCTGATCTAGAAATCTTAGATGCCATCTTTTAGCTGTGATCTTTTTTCCTCTTTTAGTCAATTTAGCAAACTTTTGTCTGTCGTACCTTCACTTCTTTTACTGTAGATGAATTTTTAACTATGTTTTTTTTTATTTTTCCCTTGTATTTTACTTCAGCTATGTTACTCTGACGCTGATGCCAGACGAGGATATGTTTTGGAAGGGGACGGACAAGGCAAAGGCCATGATGAGGGACAGGAAAAGGGGAGGGATCTCAGAAATATTAGTCAGGACGGTGGCAGTGCAGGGAAGTGGGGTAGCAGACCCGACAACCTGCACGACCACCGTAACTTTCAGGGCCAGAACAGCATTATAAGCGGTAGCCCCATCGATATTTAAAAGTATGCTTGGTGTGTTGTATTATACCCAACGCTTCCCGGCTGCACGAACTGCAGCGCCTGCAGGAGGTACGACACTCGGGTATGGCCGCTAGTCGAGTTCCATGGAGCTGTCCTGTCCCTGTTCCTGGTACATACACCCCACCCTGGAGCTGCTCCTTCAACTGCCATTAACTGTGATCACTTGTTCCTGCTGCAACCCACCTCCGCCATCGCCCGCCACCCACTGCCCGCCTCCGCCGCCCACCACTACCCACCACCAGTCACCGCCCATCACTGCCGCCTATGGCCACCCACCGCCCTCCTACGCTTCACCACCACCCACCGCCCGCCACTCAACTGCCACCCACCAACACCTAGGGCCACCCATTGTCACCACCGCCCACCGCCGCCACCCACCAAACCACTGTGACAAGGTGGGTCATGCGCACGTGGGTCTTGGGTCATAGGGCCCCAGCACCCACTCCAAAACCTTTCACTCGGGGAGGAGGAGCTGACCAATATGTAATGAGTGGGCGGTAACGCGTCCCTCTTCGTCTCCTGCAGCGTGTCCTTAAGGCCCCGATCTCCCCCAGTCAGCATCTTACTCTCCGCCCAAGACTGAACGAAACAGCAAACAGAAGAAACAACTTACCTAACAACAACCCGCTAAGGCCCCATCACACAGCGTAAAGGGAGGCTAATGTTAACATGGCGACTTTCCGAGTAGGGTTATTTTCCGTTGGCATCCACCCAATGTCTAAGGATTGGCGGTGTTTTGTTTGTGAGGATGATGGTCGGGGGCTAGGTAAGATAAACAGAAGATTCAGGCGAAGGACACCACAAGTTGGAAGGGGGGGTGGGAGGGAGGGATTACTGGCAATTAGGCCATGTCCGGTGCTGGACGAGTTGCTCCTACCTCCAGACTGGGAAACATCTCCTTCCCGCCGGCGTCACCACTGCCACATGTGTCGAAGGTTCTCAACGAGCCAGGATGCATAACGGCAGGTCCCCGCCATTTGTGGTCCCGCGCCCGTTCCAGCTCCACTAGTGTTGCGAACGTACGACGTATATGGCCGTGGCGGAGCCAGCGGGATGGGAGCTAGCGGAGGAGTTCATCAGTGTAGGGGCAGCACGAATGGAGCTGAGCGGGCGGGGCACCACAAAGGACGGGGCCTGTCGTCAGGCCTGCGTCCTGTTGTATTGCGAGCGTAAGATGCATATAGCAGGCCCGAGGAGGTCAACGTTTGTCCTATCGCGCCACGTTGACGTCACGCACTGTCAAACGACCGCGGCGTCCTCGACCGCGTAACCTTCCTTTGAGTCCAGTCGATGTTAATTAAAAGCTCCTAATTTAATACTCTATACAATTAGATATCAATCAAATGGTCAAATTTACAGGTGAAAGAAATAATTGTATTTCTATAAAGTTTGAAGCTTTACAAAAATGGGCATGAATACATCTGGCCGATCAAACATGTGGATTTAATAAGGCCATATGTCTTCGTTAAAAATGAATTTGCTGTACTGATTTAGGTCTTTCATGATGTATATAATATATTCGTTCCGTTACACCCGCTGCCGCTTAAAAGGTTTCATTATAAGTGTTTCCTTGGCTTCGCGCTTTCCTTCCAAAGTGTTTCCGGTGCCGACCGACCTTCACCCGGGCGCGAAATAGTCATATCGCGTTGGGGCCTTTCAAAATGAATTATATAAATGAGCTTCCAGTAGATGCATATGATCCAATCTATGGCGAAAAAATTACATCCAGATACACAGTTTTCCTTCATTTTCATCTACCCTGCATTGGGCCCGGGTTAATTCCTTGCAGACGCACTCTTTGCTCAATTATACATATATAAGCACTAGTATACGTAGGCGACTTCATTTTAAAACCCTGAGAGGACACTGTAACGCGGAAGCGAAGAATCATGCGTTGCCCACTGTCTAGATTGCCACCCACTTTGCAGGGAGCTAATTATATCTGTGCTATGCGCTAAGATAGCCGTGTTAAATTGAGTGCGATAAGTTAATAGGCTCCATACAGAAGCTTGACCCTTAAACGAAGGAAGCCCAGAGGTGGAGCAACAGCTACCGGCCATGCCCGGCTCCCCGGAAGACCGCTTTGTGCGAATGCGTTCAGACGGAGAAGGTTTACTGAGTGGGGCTGCTCGGCGTTTATCGCGACTAAAGATACAGTTTAAGGCACCAAGCTTGCTCGACCGGTCTGCCCCTTACTTCAGTGGCGTAAAGCGCTTTGGGATAAGCAAATTTCAACATTATTGGCAGGTAGTAATGATGGCACATTGCAATTTATCCTGTTCTGTGCATGACCTCGGCAAATCTACTTCCCATGCAGGATCCTTTTCACACGCTGCTCAACCTTCCGTGGGGTCGCTTCATCTTGATCTTCTTTGCAACGTACATGATTGAATTCTTGGTCTTTGCGCTCATCTTCTGGGTTCAGGTCCGCTTGAGGTTCGGGTTTGCAAGTGTGTCGTACAGGCGAAATTTTAGGTAAAGTGACCTTCGCAACAGACGGCACATACAGTCCTTGTGTTGGGTCATCATAAGAAATATAAATGCTCGGTGGCACCGGAGGTTATCTAGAAGCGTGAGGCGGCACGGGAGGCTGTATGGGAGGTGCCCATTTGAAGCAATTTGGATTGGGGCCCATGGAGGCATGGGGCCCCATTTACGGGTGAGGCGGCATCGGAGGCACCTCAGGGCTGATGGCAAACCCGTCTAATGGAAACCGAAGAAACTTACCGGCAGGTTTTGTCAAGTGCAGCATGTATGCATGTTCCTTCTAAGTGGAAGCCTCATCACCGTTTTCATTCGCGCGTGCGAGCATCCAGCAGCTTTACCAACTTGGCCAGCAGCTTCTTGGTGGAACAATGAGGGACGCGGTATTGTAGTGGCCATAGCCACGACCTACCGAAAGGTCCCTAAAAAACCCATCTCCCTGAACACTTCACATTTGTCCCACTTGTTGCATTCATTGCACATTCAAATAACTTGTCGAAAATGGTGCGTGTGTGTGATCCCAGTCCGACAGGTGCATTGAGGGCAAGAATGGGAAGTTCTCCCATGCTCTGTGGATGAGCAGTCGCACAGCGTCCACGCTGGGCTTCAATGCCATCCAGCCGAACCCGGAGTGCACCTTCACCAACCTCATGGTCATGTGCCAGGTAGGGTGGTGAGGTCGAGCGATGGCCAGAGTAGCCACGAGGCATCAGCTCGGTCCCACTCTGTAGCTCTTAAGTGCCTCCTGCATCTCCTGTGCGCCATGTGCTTTTCCTCTCAGGCCACCGCATCACCTTGTCGTCCAATGTGTCCTTGCAGACGAGCTCCTTCCTGTCTTTTTTGACACTTAACGGTGTATCCCTCCTGGATCGGTGTATCCCTCATATGCGGAAGTTTCGTTCTACGAAGGTCTACCTATCTTAATGTAAAATTTCCGGGGGCTTCTCGGGACCTTGGTGATCGCAGGTGATCGCCTCATCCCTTGTGAACTTCATCATGTTGGGACTCGTCTTCGCTCGCTTCTCAGCACCTTTTAAGCGCGCCTCCACAATTCGGTGAGCGATGATCTTTGGAGTTGTTTGGGTTTCGGAGGGTTCGTGGACTCAACGGTCCAAGTAACATAATGCAGCAGGAGGGTTTATTTTACCTATTGTAGATTTGGTTGATGGCTATAATTCGTTTGCCATGAGTTTTACAGCACAGGGCAGCTCGAGCTGCTAGAAAATTAGGGTTCCCGTAACAGGGGCAGGTGGTGGCCAGCTGAGCCTGGAATGAGATGTGCGTGGACCGCATAGGCATCGAGCGGTCAGCCAGAAGCGAGGCTGAGGCACATGGAACCGTCCTTGAGAAGACGGAGAGTGCGATAGTCGTCTGCCGAAAAGGCCCCTTGGCTTGCTGACTGTGCGCTTTTGACACCTTGCGCTTGTGTTCGTGTGTGCCTTACATTATACGACTACTACAAAGAAGAGCCTGATAGGGGTGGGCCGGGTGCTTTGAGCCATGAAAAGTCAAATGGTTGACCAGGGTTGGGCCGGGATGGGGAAGGGAAGGATGAGGCAGGAGCGGGCGCGGCAGTGCTAGGGAGGTTGTCCATGGGCGTTTCTGGAGAGTTTATGATATCTGCTGAGAAGGAAAGGGAAGAGGCTGCTGCTAATGCGACGTATGGCTATGCCTGTCTCGCTGGCTCTTTGTTGGCATAAGTACCTGGATGATTCTAAAGGATGAAGTAGCATTATGTACAATATTTTATTTTGCGATGATTTCGTGCATGAACGCAGGTTCAGCAGTGTGATGGTTTGCTATCAGCAGCCCACCACCGGCTACTGGTGCCTGTCTCTGCGGGTGGCCAACATACGGAAGCACCAGCTGCTGAAACCCACGCTGCGCATGGTGCTGACGGCGGTGGACTCCATAACACCTTCCAACTATCACTTTCAACATCTCGCTATTGACGCACACAGCACGCAGGTCAGCGGGGCGCCGGCGGGGCTAGAGGGGGGAAGGAGGGTGGGAAGGCGAAAAGACACAACAAATACAACTCCTGAAGCCCGGAGCTGCAAGGACAACGAAGGGCCGTGTGATAAAAAAGGGTAGGACGAGAGCAGTGAATGCAGTGAACCCCGAAGGGATTGAGAGCCCGGAAATGATACCGTAGGGAGGGGGGGTTAAGCCGGGGCCTAGAAGGGAAGATGAGGAAAACCGCAAACCACATTAATACGAGTTTTCTAGTCTACATACAAATTAGGTACCTTCCATTTTACTCGTCATCGTTATGCCGTCAAGAGGCTCCTTAAGGTGTGTGGAAGCAAGGAGGAGACCGGTAAGCGAATCGGCCGGCCGGCCGGCCGCTACTCTCTTCTTAAAGCGGTCGCACGGTTACCCACCGGCTCCACCACCGGCTTACCGATCCCACCTTCCCGGTAACATTGCACAACCCGCAACTTATCTTCGTCCTTGCCGCTTTTCATCTCTCCCACTCCGCCTGTCGCAATTTACTTATTTCGTTTCTCTTCGGACGCACAGGAGACCAATTTAGAGTTGGGATTCCCAGCCAATGTGAGCCACGTCATCACGCCCTCGTCGCCCCTATACAACTTGTCACTGCTGGAAATGGACACCCGTATGATGGAGGTATGTTTAAACCACGACTTTGTGAAACGTCCTCTTTTACCTGTCTGTCTGTCTGTCTGTCTGCCCGTCTGTTTGTCTGTCATCCATTCTGCTCGTTAGTCTGTCGTTCAGTCAATCTGTGATGTTATGAATAATATGAAAACGTTTTTTAGGGCTGTCGCGTGAACCCTAAACTCTCCACAAACTCACGGCGGCGATAAACCCTTTCACCTTCCTAGGTGCTGGTCTTCGTAGACGGCATTGACGCAATGACCTCCAAGAACATGAGCGCCCGGCACGCGTACGGCACCAACGAGGTGTGCACCAGTCTTAGGGTCGGATTTTGGTTGAATAGGTCTGAGAGCACGCGTATCGACATTGATAATTGATACATTGCGACAATGTGGTTTTGTCAGTTCATGGGTGTATGGGTTCATGTGAGTCTGTTGGCATTTTTACTAATGGGGGACATTTTTCGGCCCAACGCTATCTATGTTCCGCCCTCCACGGCAGCGCCGGCCCTGACCACATTACCTGCAACGCCGTGGCCATCGATCACCGCTTCCATTTATCCGCGAGGGCTTTTAAACCTTTTTGCCTCCCTGCATTCACACACGTTTGCCGGGCTCCCCTCCTTGTGGGTGATCTTTACGTAGATTATTCCGACTTGGATTTTGGATCCATTTCATGAAAAAACAACTCTCTTCTTTTTTCATTCGCGTTTCCGCTCCTCCCAAACCCGTCATTAGTGTCATTCGTGCTCCCGCTGTGCGACGAGCGTCAAAGCTTTCAAAACATTGTATCCTTGTGACCAGCATGTAGCGTGTGGAACGGCTTTGTGTCACCGCCCCTCCACCAGGTTCACATGAACGAGGTGTTCCAGCCGCTGCATCTGGAGATGCGGGGCGGCAGTCTGGGGCTGGACTTCTCTGGATTTGACCTCACCATGCTGGCGTCAGCAGAGGTGTGTGTGATATGTGTTTTTGGGTGTTACACTGCGCTGTGGGCGACTCGCCCTGCAAAGACGAGCACCGGGGGCCCTGACCGAACCGAGCCATAGCGCAGGAGAGGGGCACGCGGCGTTATGTATGCGTATGTGTGTGCTTCCTTTGGGCAGTTGGGCTCTTTAGGGCTGATATGGCGCGTGAAATAAATGCAGCATGTTAAGGTGCGGTGGGTAACGTTGACAGTTGGGGTGGGTAACGATAAAGCAAAAATATATTGAGGTCGTGAGGTCGCTGACAGTACGGGTAGGGTGTCATCTTCCAGGCCGCTTGTCCTTGCTCCGTCCGTGCTGCCGACTCCGACCCTCGAGCGCCCGTGACACATACACATATACACATTTACACATATATGCACACACACGTAATCGTTCCGCATTCATTTGCGTCCTTCCAATACCCGGTTGCGAAATCACTATCCACTGCATCAGCTTTGACTGTATCCCAATATATGAATACGGTTCCCGCATCATCGAACACCACACTGCAGCTGGTGAACGAGTACAACGGTGACCCCGGACTTGTGGACCGTCCGCTGCCGGAGGTGCAGTCGCACATGTGGCATCTGAGACACATGGTGAGTTGGGATCGGAGGTGGTGGGGATTATAGGGGAGGTGATTAGGTTTGGCTATGTTTGGGCGCCCTTAATGGGGTCTGGATTGGCGAGACGGGTTAGCGGCAGGTGCATTTGGGGGTCATCATCGGGCCCAAGCCGCTTTCATCCGCGGCCGCGGCTACATTCCCACTAACACGGCTTTGGCTCCACCGCTACATCTTAAATGATTCTTCGTCTTATCACCCAGCTGCCTTTTCTGTGTGAAACGTACCCACATGCATGTTGTTCTTTTATATTCACTATCTCCACTTCGGCTCTCCCGCGTGACGTGACGTGACGTGGATTAACCTTCCAACCGCCATCAGACCTTTAAGCGGCTGACTGAGAGGGATCATGGCCACACGCCTGGCAATGGGCCTGGCGCCCGCAACAGCTCACTAAATGCTAGCGGCCCGGGAGCCACATCACCGATCCGTGGGCCATCTGCTTATCGACCATCCAGCCGTGTCGATGGTGTCGTGATCTCTGCCGCTGAAGGCGGTGGTGGGGCGTCGTCCAACCCCTTCCTGTCACCCGGGGGCGGCGGCGGCGGTGGTGGGGCGGCGGGGTCGGCTGTATCTGCCGACACTGCCACCGGCGGCGCAGTGGGGGCAAGCTCCTGGATGGGCTTTGGAGTGCCGTTGCAGCCCGGCGGCGTCACGACGTCGGGCTCGGTAGCTGCCGCCGCTGCGACGCTGCCGCCAGGCGGACAACAAGTTCCTCTTCCGCTCTCGACATTTATAAACTCCGGGCAGTCGGGGCTGGAGTCCTTCGCGGATATGATGCCCGTGCAGCACAACCAACAGCATCAGCACCACCAGCAGCTCTCGTACCGGGGCCCAAGCCTGCCACACCACACGCAAGAACTGCGAGATTTTTCGAGCGCCGCACAACCACACGTGTCTCAGCAGCAGCAGCAGCAGCAGCAAGTGCCACGGGGCTCATGGAGCTTGGGTCAGGTGCTGCTGCAGCACAATAACCAGAATGCGGTAACTGGGGGCGGAGGCGGAAATGGCATGGAGATGTTACCCACGTCGTCGCCGGCAGTTGAGCCTCGGGCTAACGGTGGTGTGGGGGCCGGTCGCTAAGAGTAGGCGCTAGTCTGCTGGCAGCACCGGCTGAGAGCCAGGGATAAGATGAAGAGATGCGGCTTGACCGAGCTGATGATAAGGATAGCTTTAGGTGCGCCGTCCTTCTTGACGTGTCAAGACTTAAGCGACAGCTGTGGATGTGTTGCATCCGCCTTCTCCCCCTGTGTAAATTGAGCATCCCGATAAGAAGCTGCGTCGTCAGCAGAGGCAGATGATTCCTCCAGCGTTTCTACCCAGTCGGAATATCAGACAAGGTCAGGAGTGTCACGGGTGCCCTTTCACACACACACACACACACACACACAGACATCCATGAACTCGCACACAGACATACACACATAAATATACATACAGCTCTCCTATCGGTTCCTGCGACCGTGTCTCCTATTTTCAATGTCCTGTCTTGTAAAAGAACGCAGGATCACTTCTTCCTGTACATGTCGAAACCTTTTGGGAAGGAAAGCAAGAGCGTAAGAGCGTGGGTGTGGTATAAATGCATTTATGATATTGGGGCGGTGGAGCATCTGGACCGTGTGTGTCCGGGGTCAGGGGTTGACGCATGGCCACACAAGGGAGGAGCTGTTGCTTGTATCAATCTAGGGGTCCGTTAAACAGACATGTGCTTATAAGACCAGCTAGTCAGCTAGCCAGCAGCTGCAGGGCACCTGCACATTTCTCTTCAGGCCGTTGGGTGGTTGGCGAGGTGACCTGAGGTGCCTATGGGAGCCATAACCCTGGTCTTTCACAGAAAAAGTGCCGCCGACAAAGCCCCGGGTCAAATGTATCCGTGGATTAAACGGGGGAACGGAGGCTCAAATGGGGGAACGGAGGTCCCCAGCTGCTGGATGGATGACTGCATGTGATGATGGACCACATCAACGTCTATCACTCAGTAGCATCGAAAAGAACAGCAGAGTGAGGGGCCGTACTGTGTATGTATGCGTGGCCATGAGCACGTCAAGGGAAGGTGAAGAAAAGAGAGCATCTGAAGTTGGAGGGCATCGATTCGCATTCCTCTCGCATATTTGACTGCAACGCTCAGCTTCGCATGCTAAGAGGACGCGCGACTACTTAGGCAACAACCCCAAAGTGCACTCGATGACAGGTTCGAGCTGTAACCCTAGCAAAGCATGCTAAACACGCATACAAAATCCTTATTTCATTCACTTTATTGATTTTCTTGGACACATCACCGAAACCAAGGGCGAAAGCGACCGCAAAAAGCGACTGCTGAGTACGACAGGCGTTAGAACCATCTCAAGCGCTTTGTCACCGCCAGCGTTCTTACCTCATATAAGTCGCCAGTTTCCTTTAGACCTTATAACCTGCTACGCCTGGCGATTCTGCTGCTGTGAATTGTTAAATAATCTGCGCGGACTCGTTGCGGCTGCGTAGCAAGAATGGTGTCACTGGGTCTCGAAACTGTGCTGGCGGGTACTCCGTCCAACATCTGCAAGACTAAGGCACGTTCAATTTGACAGGAACGCGGCTGAACGAAGACGTGGGGCATCAATTCGCCGTAATTCGTTGCGTTTTCAGGTGGTCTGCACGCTGGGTCCAAAGTCGCGCAGCGTTGAGGTGCTGGAGGAGCTGCTGCGCGCGGGCATGAGCGTTGCGCGCTTCAATTTTTCTCACGGTTCTCACGATTACCACCAGGTCTGTTGGGGCGGCGGGCGTTACGAGCGTTAATTATTCGTTGAATTGGTTACAATAATTGCAAGTGTGACCAAATTATAACATAATGCCGCTGCAGGAGACTCTCGATAATTTGCGAATTGCTATGAGCAACACGAAGGTCATGTGCGCCGCGATGCTGGATACCAAGGTGTGCTGCGAGCTGAATAAAGATTACATCGTTTACAATTTTAATTATGCTCTTGACTTTGGCTGCGAAGGGGCCGGAGATCCGCACTGGCACGCTTAAGGATGGCAAGCCTGTGCAGCTGACTGCCGGCCGGGAGGTGACGATCACCACGGACTACGCCCAACCAGGAGACGAGAACCTGATCGCCATGAGGTACGGCAGCGGCGCGCAGTTACGGGATTGCAAGGGCACGGCAAACCAGCTGTAGCAGGGTTCTCCCAACATCGTCCTTGTGGGTTCAGATAGGGAGAAGCTCAACGGCGCATACTGATAGGCACGTTTTGAAAACCTGGACCAGGAGCCAAATTGGATTTTCCTAGCCCGCCTATGTTTTCGCCCCACCCATACGTTTGCAAGGCATAGCTGTTCCCATACCGCTTATGGCATCTCTCACCCTTATCATTATCGCATCCGATTTATTTCCTCCACGTCCACACTCAACACACAGACACATCGCACTAGGTTTTCGGTTTCACTTTCTTAGCAGTCCCACTCTCTTAGCCCCACAGCCCTGTCATATATATCCTCGTATGAGTTTGGGGGTTTGGTCATTGGTGCCTTTGCATTCACACCTATGCTTCCCAACAAACCCCCTTCCTCCATTCCACATCGCACCCCGCCCCGCCCGCACCCACGCTCCTTAGCTACAAGAAGCTGGCCCAGGACGTCAAACCCGGATCTCAGATCCTGTGTGCTGATGGCAGCATCGTGCTGGTGGGTGGCTTGGGCTTTTAAGTCGCTTGGATGTAATCATCCTGATCCAAGGAGGGATTTTGCGTGGAGATAGAATACTGAAACGTGTCTTACAAAATTTGAAATATTTTTATGGAACCTGGAAGAAGGATGCCCTGCATTGCGAACGAAACAACAGGAAAAGTAAAAAGGGTCGTCGTGGGTATCGAACTGGGGGCCTAAGGGAGGGGGATCCTGAGCAGTGGGCACAGCCTATTTATCAAACAGCGAAGACAGGTGCCGACGGCGGTCCTGCAGTTGGGAACCCTCTTCGGACATTGGTCCATGACATGACATCCTGGTCAAATTTGCAAATCTGGTTACCTTGGTCGCCGCTGCTTGCCTGCTACAATGCAAGCGGGGAAGCGGCGGACAAGGAGGTCTTGAGCTAGGGGCTACCTCGCCCCTGAGGTCCTAGCTGTGCTCCACGGCACAGTCCCGGACTCTCCCTCAATGCGATGCTTCCGGCTTCTGTCGTTGGGAAGGGGTTCGTTGCAGTGCCCAACCGAGAAAGACAGAGGTGGCGACGAAGGCACTTAGATAAGCCAAGAAAGGGACACCAAAAGCGACAGACAGAGAGATACGAAGACGCAAAAAGACACGGAGAAAGGGGGTTTTGTGCATGTTGGTGGGCCTCAGTTAACAGGGGCCCTATGCCAGGGCGGCACACTGATGGTGGAGCGCACCTGATGTCCCTATCGTCCCTTATCCGCTGCGGTTGCTTTGCCCGCTCTTCCCTGGGGCCCGCAGGAGGTGATCTCGACTGATGCCGCCGCCGGCACCGTCCGTGCCCGCTGCATGAACACAGCCACGCTCGGGTGAGTTCGAGTTACTGGAGTACTGGAGTTCTCATCTTAACACGGATCTCCCTGTTACTGCGCTATACCTTCAGACTTGCGATGTATTCTTGTGTATTTTGCGTGTGTGGGAAAGATGGGGGTGCCTTACTTCACCCGTGCGTGTGCGTGTGTGTGGTGGCGGGGATAGGGGTTTTTGCTTCACCCGTGCATGGCTGCTACCTGGCCGGCAGTAGCCCCTACCATCCCCAGTACTGTATTTCGGGGCACCCTCATCACCACCTTCATCCCGCATCCGCAATGATTTCATTCTCCGAAATTAGTGATTTTCCCGCCGGGTTCATTCAGCACCCGCCACCGGCACTATGTTGTGTAAGCTGCTGCGGCATGTGTCAAGCAGCTGAGCGGTCTTACATGTATCACAGAAGAGGCTAGGCGGTCTATCCATGGGCAGGCAGGCAGGCAATGATAGTGCAAGGGAATGAGAAGGCCAAACGGCGATACCTGACCTGATTGAGGTGGGAAGCCTTATCAGGAAATGTCACCTAGGTGACCCATATGGCGGCTCTGTCTCTCTGCCCGTATGACCCCCCACCCCCCGGGCGCGGGTGAACATTCGCGCCGCAGCTCCAGGGAGCTGTGTTTTGCACCTGCTCTCCTGCCCCCAACTCCTGTTACAAGCAAATTTACCAAGGCCTTCCTAACCTTCCTAACCTTTCTAACCGCCGTAACTGTTTTTACCTCTGCCCCGACTCCAGGGAGCGCAAGAATGTGAATCTGCCCGGCGTTGTGGTCGACCTCCCAACCTTGACTGAGAAGGATGTGGACGATATCATCCACTGGGCGATTCCTAACGACATTGACTTCATCGCCGCGTCGTTCGTCCGCAAGGGCTCAGACATCGACACCATTCGCCAGGTAGGTCCGCTGTGTGCCGCGGGCAGAGTGAATCTCACATGGGCTGGGCTCCCAAGAATGTGAGCCTCATTCTGGCTACTACATTCCTCTCGTCTTTTCTCCGGCTCTTGTTTTAAATCGCTATTTATGAATAACATCATGTTGGGCAACTTTTCAATTATACTTCGAATGATTGTGATTGCGTGGCTGATTGACGACTTACCAACACAGTCCTCGCTATGGTAACTTCAATGTAAGCAAATGTTATCTAGACGTAAAAACAGAAATATATATCCACACATACACATCTATATAATTCTGTTAAGGAAATGACTTAATAACGCCAAGTGGTCAAGTGGTGTCATAAGTATGCCCCACATCAAATCTCCTCTCCCTCCCTCTATTCCCCCAGAAGTCCGAAATCCTACGCTACCTCCCTGAGTGCCCCCCAAATCCCGTGCTGTTGTATGTTTCTTTCCTGTCCCCGCTTTCAGGTCCTCGGCGAGCGCGGTCGTTTCATCAAGATCATCTCCAAGGTGGAGAATCAGGAGGGCATCCAGAACTTCGACGAGATTCTTTTCAAAACTGACGCCGTGATGGTTGCTCGTGGCGATCTGGGGATGGAGATTCCGACGGAGAAGATCTTTTTGGCCCAGAAGATGATGATCCAGAAGTGCAACTACGCGGGTGAGAGCGCGCGTGCGTATAGATAGATGTACGTGTATTGGTGCCCATGTGCGTGTGTGTGTTTTGGCTTTTAGGACTGCGTCGTATTTGACGGGAAGCTGTTGGGTTATAGGGTTTAATGAGCTGGTCCAAGTAGCTACAAGTAAGATGGCGGTATGCGATATACCAATATATATATACATATATTATATATATAATTATATAATTTATAATATTTATACATCAGTACGGAAGCGATGAAAATAGGAATTCGTTTTAAGTCAGTACGGTACCGTAATGGAAAAGTACGGTCAAGAGAATCCAATTATTTCCAGTAGCGCCGGGTGTGCCAGGGGCATATCGGCAATTACCCCTCAAGATTAGCATTTTATTTGGTTTCCCCTGTGTGTGTGTGTTGGGGGGGGAGGGCAGGCGGGCATCTAACACTCGTACGTTTTTCCCATCCCTCCCTTTCAATTTTCCCAACTCCCAACTCCCAACTCCCAACTAGCAACTACAAGCTGTTTACCTGCAATTTGACTTTGCTTAAGACTCTTTTTATGTTTGATGTTTTTTCATTATTGCAGGCAAACCCGTCATCACGGCCACTCAGATGTTGGAGTCCATGATCAAGAACCCGCGGCCTACCCGTGCTGAGGCGACCGATGTCGCAAATGCCGTACTTGACGGCACGGATTGCGTCATGCTCTCGGGAGAGACGGCCGCCGGTAACTTCCCCGTCGAAGCCGTCAAGGTGCGATCTGATCTGATCAATGATCTGTCAAATACATAAGTTGGGCATGGTTTGGTAGACAGTAAGGTAGACATTGCCCGCCTGCCTGAGCCGACTCCGTTCCGTTTTACTGAACGCTGCTGACACGGCCGCTATGGTATCATTCCTTCCACCACCCCTAATACACACACACACACACACGCACGGCCTTAGGATTTCTCAAAATGACGATTTAAAATCTCTTCTCCAAAAAAGAATAAAACTCTCCCGGGCGCTCATTGTGCCAAGTGCATTCTCTTGCCAGGACATTCACCACTGCTTTCATGGAAACGCCCACGACCCGCGCCCATGGCCACGCCCCCATGCGTCACCATGGCCTTTACCTTGGGACGTTGCCCGCCCTTGCTGCTGGGGGCCCCCCGCACCTCCAGGTTATGACTAAGATTTGTCGCGAGGCAGAGGCCTCCCTGGACTACTACGCCATGTTCAAGAACATCCTCAAGCAAGCGCCCATGCCCATGAGCCCCCTGGAGTCATTGGCCTCCTCTGCCGTGCGTACGGCACACAAGGTCCATGCCTCCCTGATTGTCGTACTCACCAGGGAGGGCTCAACTGCCCGACTGGTGGCCAAGTACCGGCCGTTGGTGCCCGTGCTGACCGTCGCGGTACCCGTGCTCACGACGGGTGGGTTGAACATTCGTAGCTATGATGTGGGGGAAGCGAGGGCGGGTTTACAACCGAAATCACGAGTAGCAGCGAGAGTAGGCGCGCTGCCGTACTGGAGATGGGAACTTGATATCGTTCGACTACACGTGCATGTATTCTCGGTTTTGTCGTTCGGTTTTTGCTTCGTACCTGAGTCGCCATTGTCGTCTCCATCCAGTACCGTTCACTTCCTCCGCCTAACTGTACATACATATCTGTGTATGGATATGAACCAATCTGTATACCTATCCCCTATACTTATCCCAAGATTTTTCCCGCCGTACCCCGTCGTACACCATCGTACATGCTTATTCTTCGACTCCACAGACAGCCTCACGTGGACTTGCAGCGGTGAAGCCCCAGCCCGCCAGTGCCTGGTCACCAGGGGCCTTATCCCCGTGTTGGCTGAGGGCAGCGCCCGCGCCACGGACAGCGATACGACGGATGAGATCCTGGCGGCGGCCATCGAGCACGCTAAGCGCATGCGGTACTGCGCGAAGGGCGATTCCATCGTGGCGCTTCATCGTATCGGAAACGCCTCCGTCATCAAGATTGTGGACATCAAGTAAATATTAATTTGAATATCATCTTTTGGTCACGATAACGACAGCATTAGCTTTTAGCCTTTCCATGGAAATGCATTTGAATGAGGAGGAGGAGGTTGGGAGCTGTCGTGGTGTGTGTGACAGTATGGGTGAGTGCGTAGGCCCGTAGGCATGTTTGTTGTCGGGTGTTTCGACTTGTTTCGGAGCTGGGGGAAACGCTGAGCGCAGACGCAGTCAATGCTCGAGCCGCTTCCCGTAGCCTGGGCTTCAATTATAGCCTCAGGCTGGGCCTGGGCGGGGCCTTGATGTTCATGTCCCCGATTCTGACCCCTAAATGGCGCATGTAGCTTAAGTTGACGGCAGGAAGGGGGGGAGGCTGATGAGGGCCCCAAGTGGAAAGTATGGGGAGGGGAGGAGAGGGGCGAGGCTTCTGTTGACTGGGCTTCTAAGGTTTTGCGGAAAACAAAAGGAGAGAACGCTGGCGCACAATGAGGGCGAGGGATGCATTGTATTTAGTTTTGTGTTTTTTGCGCAGCAAGTAAGAAACACAAAATTTGCCCTAAGTGAAAATGCCGAGCAAACGACCAAACTGACGGTAGCGGGAGGAGGCGCACTCAGTACTCCACTCACGTCGTGTCGGTATCCTCTATCCTAACAATGATGACCCATGGGACGGTGATCTGAGATGGAATGGAGAACATTCAAGGCGCCGCCATTCCTTCCGTCTCCATTGGAGGGAGGGTAATGGAGTGTGAGCGCGCACAGCTGCACACGCGTGTGTGTTTGGCTGTGCGCGCCACCGCCGCCGCGCACACCGAAACTCTCCTTCCGCTCTCCCCAGCTTCTTCCCCGGGAGTTGATGATTCTCAGCATAAAGGTGAGAAGATTGGGATACGGACTGCGGAACTTCACGTGGGCTTCAGTCTTATCTAATGGGGCTCGGAGGACAACGATAAACCACCACGTCCGCTGAAAGTACGACGGGTTATGGCGTTGGAAAAAGGTCAGGGACATTCACGCTGCAGCACGCACGCGAATGTTTTTACACACCTGCCAAGCGCGGGTTTTGTGCAGTATGGCATTACCGAGCTTGTCTTCGACGCGTTTTCAGCGTTTGCATATATATGTTCAGCGTCTCTCCGTGTGCGTGTGTGTATGTGCGTGTGATCGAGGGGAGATTAGGAGGAGACGGGCTGGCGGGGCGGGCCTGGGATCTTTCTTTCGTACGTGTGGTGTTGCCTTGTAGTTCTCCCGCCCCGGCCCCCCTTCTCTCCCTTCTAGACATACACACACTCTTTCTCTCCCGCGCGACGTGCAGTATCTTGCACGGGCTTTCCTTCACCTTGTGTTTCTGCGCTTCGTTGAAGGTCGTGACTTGGAAGAAGAGTTCGTCTGTCTGTCCACTATTACCAGTACTGGCTGCGGCGAAGGGGGAAAAGGTTGTGGGAACTGCCTCCCTGGGAGGCTAGCACCTCTGTACGGCATCTATCTTACGGGTCTTGAGCGCGGAAAAAGCGTTTTGGGAGATTCGCATGAAAAAAGGTGCACTGGTGTGTTTGGAGGAGGTTGACACGTGGGAAGAGTTCAGGGGCGGTCCCGGGGGCCCAGCAGGTTCACGCGAGTGCACGACATGTTGGTTGTGACACATCTGCCGTGACTGTTCCCTTGTACCGTATTGGCAACTGCTTTCGTGTACGTTGTACGGCCACTTGAGGTTTTGGGAAACGGCACAGATATGAAAAATTAGAGTTTGTATCTGTTTGTTTGTCTGTCCGTTTGTCTGTACAAAAGTCTTATATACACATCAACCCATAGATCACGAATGTGATACAGATGCCGAGTAGTAGGCGGCAGTGATGTCAGGCTGGCTGTCCCTCGCTGCGATATCAATAATGCACCATTATCGCATTTTTACTGCAGCCTGGACGGTGTGGGGCTGGAGCTTGGGCGATTTAGCACGGGGCCACCACGAGAGAAGAAGATCTGCAGAGGGAAAGCGGGAAAGGGGCATCCTGTGTTTTTACACTACGGCAGCTTTTTCCTTTTTCCTTAAGGTATTGAGCTCGTGACAGTACCACATCGGTTGTAATGAAGAGAGAGAGAGAGAGAACGCTGCTTCCCGCCCTCGCCCCTTCCCCATCCCTTTCCGCCGCTGCTCGTGCACATTGTGTTATCTTAAAGTTTTTGCACCCGCTTACTTTAGGCAGCCTAAAGGTCAGTGACCGAAAGGTAAAAGTGGTGGTGGGTGAATCCCGCTCGTAATATCGCACCCTCGAAAAAATACCTAGCAGCCTGCGAGGGGTGGCATCTTATCGGCATCGTTGCAGCGCACGCCGCAGAATACGCAAGGATGTCGAATTATGTGATGATGATGATGATGATCCACAGTCTTTTGCCTAGGAAGTCATCGCATCCGTCGTGAGTCCGTCCAGGCGTCTGTCCGTCCGCGCGCCCAGGCCCAAAGGAGGGAAAGACGGAAAGGCATCCACAACTCTTCTGCAGTCTTCCTGCAGCGGGATCATCAATATCATCAACGGGGGACGAGGGAGTCGCCCCCTCCGGAGGAGTGGGTGGGGAGGGGGGACGAGGACCAGTGAAGCTAGGATTGCTCCACTTTGTAACGGCCCACTCCGTAATCCATCCCGGGTTGAAATTTCGGAAAACCATCTCGTCGCTGATCCTAACGGAGCCGCAATTGCAATCACACGTTTTTGCAAGCACACAAGGGAAGACGTTTCAGTGTTGATACCAAACCCGTACCAATACGATATTTCGTTACTTGCGATACACTAATTCGATACACTAATAAGACCCGCAAAAGTTGAAATACGCACTTGTCGAAAAGCATTGAGCGACGATCACGTTTCATGCTCCATCTCATTGCTCTCTCTCTCTCTCTCTCTTTTCCCCCTCTCTCTTTCACAGACACCGTTCGTTTCTCTCCAATACCTCCATATCAATAAAAGACGCAGTGCCCTCTCCAGCCCGATTGCTGGTCAATGCGCTATTTCCCAGGCCTGATTATGCCCAACCCACCCATCGGCACGCGCATACATAGTATAGCATATACAGCAGCACACGCCCGCTTCCTCAGCTTTCCTCTTCCCCCACTTACAATATCTCAAACGTTCGGTACACGGTTTTCACCCCATGTCCACTGGGCCTCGTCTCCTCTCCTCTTTTCACCACGCCCTTCACCTACCTCTTCTTCTCCCTCAGCCCTTCCCTCCCCCCTTCCCCTCCCCCTCCCTTTCCCCCGCCCCTTTTCCCTCCCCTTCACGCTCCCCTTCACGCTGCTGCTGGTGTAGTTCCAGCGCCTGCTGTCCCTGCTGTTCATGTTGCTGCTTCACCGGCCCGGCTGGATCCCCAATGCCACTCGTTGTAGGACCCTCACGCTCCCTTCGCAATAGGGAAAGGCCGCTCATGCCCCCCAGGGCGTCCCGCATGACCCGTGGGTCATCTCCCCCTTCCTCCCCGAAATCCCAGCCCTGGCGCTGCATCAAGAAGGGGTCCAGCGGCTTGCCCAGTGCGTATACAACAAAGCCGATCTCCCGAAGGCCGCTATGGTCCAGAGCGTCGCGGCCGTCGAACACGAAGGCGGGTTTCATCATGGACGCATAGATGGCCCGGAAGTCCAGGGACCTGACCACCCAGCCAGCCATAGTGGGGAAACACAAAAGCATGAATGAGAATGCGAAGAAGTGAAAATGGCAAAGTGGCATGGCAAAGTGGAGGTTAATAAATATTTACTTAAAAAATATACTTAATGACTACCAAAATCATGGGTCAACGTTGTGGTCTTTTGCGGGTATATGATATGAATGAGTTATTTGATACTGTGGAGACACTAGCTCGCACTCAAGGACTTTGCGCCGACTATTGATTCATATTCTGAAGGAAAATATCTTTCTTCTATTAATTTTGCGGAGGCAGAGACGGTGGCGTCTGGATGGAAGGGTTTGGGTGAGGGATTCGTCCTCCGGGGCGGCGCGGAATGCTCCGGGATCAGGAAGATAGTAGTGGTGGGGGTCATGGGGTCATGACAGCAGGGCACAGGCCTCAATGTAGGTAACCAGAGAGAGAGTGAGAGAGAGACACACACACACACAGACGCACATACACATACACGTAGGCACATACTCAAGCAACAGTTCTTAAAACCCACCTAAACTCGGGCCAGTCCGTGAGGATACACAGCCCATGTGCGCCTCGACATGCGTCGTACGCGCTCCTCGCGACATCCACCGTGGCCAAGGAAACAGTGGTGTACTGGCGGCGGGGCTGCTCCAGGGAGCCGCGGGGAAGGCACATGTCCAGGTGGATCTGCTCCGTGCCAACCTGCACGAGTGGGAGTTTTCAATGAGATTTCAATGGTGTGTTTTCTTTCCCGGGGAAAGAAGCCTTGCCCCGCGGAAAAGCAAAGGATGGATAGAACTGCGTACCTTCGGATCGTACACCGCCAGTGCCGCGCCGTCCAGAAGCAGCCCCCGGCACACATCGATGGCCGCGGTATCACGCGTGTCTGTGGTATTGGCCTTGTAGGCGAACCCTAGGATGGCGATGCGTTTTCCGCGGATGGTGTTGAACATGGACGTGATGACGCGGCGCACGAAGCGCGCCTTGACCCAATCGTTCATCTCTACCACCTACAGAGCGCCAACAAGTGATCAATTGTTAACGGTTAATGACCAACCATCACTAACTGTTCATTAACTGTTTCAAGACACGCCGCAAACACGCCCCTTCCAAGTTCTGGTGGTGATAGCGGTGGTTAAGGTATGTGTGTGTGGGGGGGGAAGAGGGGGACTTTCCGAAAGGCGTCCTTGCTCGACTATGTTCTGCGCCTCATAGACGAAGTCCCGAAATAGAAGTAGCGTAAAGTACGGCAGACATTGTCTCACACCACGACATTTATCTCTGTTAACTTAGTTCAGTTCCTTGTTGTGGCAAGCCCCCGCCTTTCTTCTTATCTTCCCCTTCTGTCGTACACCCTTGTTCTTTCCCGCACCTTCACAATTTCGCACTCCGGAGGTGTATAAAGCTCAGCCAAAGATCTGAAACCGCCCACATCTCCTGCGCCTCCTTCCCTTCATTCGGTCGGCTCTCTCGCCCACCCCCCTTTGCTGCCCCACTCACAGCCCTCAACCGACTGGGACCTGAGGCGCCCGCCCACCTGCTGCCAGTACTGGGCCACCTGGGTCAGTCCCAGACTCTCACAGATGTACACCAGATTCAGCACGTGCTTCTGCAGCGCTGGACCGCCGAACCCGCACCCCGCCATGAGGAACCTGGGCCCGATGCGGCTGTCGGTGCCGATGGCGTGTGATACCTGCGCAGCAACGGGGCATGGTGTGGCATGGGCGTGTGGGTGGATGATCGGTAGGCTGGTCGGAAATAGGCACATCGAAGAGGGGCCGGAGGCAGTGGACGATGAGTAGCTACTACAGGCCCGGGCAACACAAGGTGGCTCTCAGTCAGTAATACAAGATACAGCAGCTTGAGGAAGCTGTACACGGGTAGAGGAGGGGTCGGGTCCCAACGAACAACAAAGTTATAAGTTGACATGGTCGGTTGCTAGCGGTATGCAGTCAGCTATGTGGATGGATGCTATCGATATGCTTACGGATCCACAACCTTACGATTTCACCTGGCCGCCTCTCCCACCATCGAAACACAACACACGAACACTCACCTCTTTCTCCACCTCTTTCCCCACGTCTTTCCCCACCTCTTTCCCTACCTTTTCCCCGCCTCTATACATACACACACAGACACACAGTACCTGCTCAACATCCGCACCGGTCTCCTCGCAGAGGGCGGAGATGGCATTGATTGAAGAGACCCTCTGCGCTAAGAAGGCATTGGCCGCCAGCTTGGCCAGCTCAGAACTCCACAACCCCATGCTGAGGACACGCTCCGAAGGCACCCACCGCCGGTACAGGCGGGCCAGACTCTCTACAGCCGCTTGGCCCTCGGGCGTTTCCCGCCCACCGATCAGCACCTGGCATGATGATAATTCGTACAGACGTGTTATTACTGGTCGCAGAGCACGGGGCACGGAGAGACGGACAATAAAAGAATCATTATGTTTCCTCTGGCCTCCCCACCCGCCCTTCCCACTCCCGTTCCCTGTCCCCCTCTCTCCCCCCTTCTACTTCCCGCTTCCCCCTCCCACTAAGGCGCCCTCACCCGGTCCGGATTCAAGCAGTCCTGTATTGCGGTGCCCGCACTCATGAACTCGGGATTGGATATCACCTCGAAGCGCGTCTTCACACCGTCCTGGCAGCCGGAGAGGACCTGGAGGGCGCAAACACCCGGTGTCAAGACACATACACACACATACTTACATACATACACACATACACGTACAGACGCATACGTAAACACACATACACATATCCACACACAGAGGCCGGTTCCCATCAAAATAGGTAGCAGCACGCACGGAGAGAGGGTACGTTTGTATCGTCTGCCAGCTCTTGGCCTCTCAACACAGTCCCGAATCCTGCGCCTTCTCAGCACGTCGCGATCGCAGCTCCTGCCTTCCGGTCTCCGTCGGATTCGAATTTATCTCTTAGCCGCACTCAAGCCCCCTCACAGCGGCATCTCATATATGCTTATCAATTCATGCGTGTGAATATAATATACATATACAAAGATATACAGATATAGATATACATGGGTATGATAAGTACTTTGATCCACTTGTTCCAATTTCATGCTGAGAAGCCACCCACGCGTGACATCGCCTGCGCGGTCTTGACGGGTACTGATGACTTCTCCGCCACGATCTTCGGCCCACAGCCCTGACAAGACGCGGCGATGAGGCGAGCGGCAGCCTCCCAGAATCCGAACGTTGCAGCTTTGCCGGCACCGACACCGGTGAGCTTAGTGGGCGTGTTGACACTGAGCGGGGAGATGGCGGGAGAGCAGTAGGATGGTGGGCAGCTGGGAGCTGGACGCGGGCTGGTTGTTTGTGCCTCTGTGTGTTGGATTCGAAGTACTTGTGTTACATCCCTATCCCGGTTACAGCCCTTCGTGTAGGTGTGTCAGAGGACTCTGTGTGTGACTAAGTTGAGGAGATCAATAATGGTGTATCTGGTCGTGCCCTCAGACGCATAGGGAAGCGAGGATGTAACCTTTGGCGGAGGCAAATTCAGCGCACGGCGTGTGGCTGTGCGGCTCATTTATCGCAGTCGTGAGCATGCGGGAAACGGACCCAAATGGAATCGCAATCCCGAAACGTGCGTGAGCAAATCCATATGGTATGTTACTCCTGACCCTTTGGCTACGGCACAATTGTGGCGGCACGTGGGATCCTACCATACGAAGATGAGGTCGGCCTCTGCTAGATGCTTTTGGGCGTCGCTGGAGAAGAAGAGGTTTCTCCCCCGGGCTGCTTTGACTACTTCCAGAAGGCCCGGTTCGTATAGTGGCAGATCATCGCTGTTCCATGCTGCCACCCTCTCAGGACTGATGTCGATCACCGTCACCATGACGTCGGGACACTTGTAGGCGAGGCAGCTCATGGACGGCCCACCCACATAGCCAGCCCCGATGCACGCAACTTTGCGAATGTCCATTATTTGCTACAAGGAGTAATTAATTTTATTTCTTGAACGAGGATTGAGTCGGTGTTCCAAGATGCCCTACTGCTGACGAATTAGAAGCTCAATATTCCAGCGTGGCTACGTTGCATGCTGCAAATGCTATCTGATGAAGCAAAGCTTCGGCCATTATTATCATACAAATTGTAAAGCAATCCGTGCGTTGTATTAAGTTTACAGCTTGGCATATAACCGTTATGCATGCAGATACCGATGCAGCAAAATTACGTTCTTTGACAAAACAATTTGTTATAATACTCGAAGCAAAATCCTCTTAGTTTATGCTAGAGCTTGGAGGGCATGTCCTGTAAACCTGTCACACGCTCCGAAACAGCGAATTGTGAACGAAACTAATAATATAATCAGGTGATATACCCGATAGCACTACTTAGATTCATACTGTGATGATACATATTTCTTGCCATTAATAATCTAGTACTGAGCTTTACCGTTCTGTAATGTGTGCCTGCCGTGAGCTCGCCAGCCTTCGCCAGCTAAGATGAGATAGGCAAAAATCTTCGAAAACACATTATGCTACCATTTCCGTACCAGATATCGAAACGAATTTGACCGCAGCCGGTTATCAACCGCAACTGAAACCGCACGTGCATTCAGGTATCGCCATAGCGCTGACATGCCGCCTGCGTACGGAGCACACTCAGCATTGGCTAACATGGCAAGATAGCATGGACTGTCGTTGCATTACCGTTAAATGTCACACCGTGAACTGCGGTAGCTACCATCCTTTGCCATGCATCTGCACCGCCCTTCATGCGTAGATCAGGCTCGACCACATACATACTTCGCCATGTCTACCCGCTGCTGGCATTTGCATCAATCGGCTCTTGACTGAGTCCAGAGGCACCCAGAGCCCTTGTCCCCACGCAGAGAGTAATCTGATTTACATGGATTTTGCTCCGAAACGCGCAACAGATCTGTTGGCTTCTAGGGAATCTCGCTAAACCAGAGCAGAAGGCAGTTCCCAAACAGAGCAGGACAGGGGTCCTGAAATAGGGCGAGGGACGGAATACCAACGGCAGGTGGATTGCCCACGTGCAGGTTCTAAAGGCTTCCTTCCGCAGAAGCAGAGGGCAGCAGCAATTATGCAGCAAACAGCTGGACAGCTGAAACGGGCCCCCAATGGAGCCAAGTGTACAACTTCTAACTGATTCCCAGGAGCAAATACGAGCTTAGCAGTAGTAGCAACAGGAGGGTCGGAAATAGGGAAATTTAGGTAGTCAGCGTCCTGTCGCAAAAGTAGGTTCCACAGCCAAAGTTGCTCCTGAAGGACAATAACAGCTTATCGTGGTTAAGCTACGACTGTCACATACCTTCGTTGGGTTCCAAACAAACCTTAAGCTGTGATCGCGGCAACGTTTGGGGTTCTACGAGTCGTCTGTGCGCATCAATCCTAGTCACATTACTCGCGAAGCACGAGCTCGATTCCGAGACCGCTGACTCTCCAACCTTTACCCTAGCTAGAGTCCCCAGAGCCCGTCCTCCTTCTCTAGGAGCCGGCTGCCACTACTTCGCCCACTCAACCAGGAACCCAATAACCCAATCCTTGTATTTTTCCCCGGAGACTGCTGCCACCTGGAAGTCCCGCTGCAGTCCCCAGAGCCGTCCCCAGAGACTGCTGCCAACCCGGCCACTCCCCAAGGGCCACCAGAGTCCCATCATCGATCCCTCCCCTGGAGCCCGCTGCCATTCCAGACACTGAAAACATGCCATACGATATGGGGGCCCGGACCACGGCTTGTTCGCAACACACTCCTCCAGAAGCCCAAGAGTCCCTACGTTTCTCCCCAGAGACTGCTGTCGATCCGGCCACTTCCACAGAATCCTCGTAGCCCCGTCTTGTCTTCGCAATACATTGCTGCCAACCCAAAAGTTCCCAGAGCCATTTCTCACGCATCAGTTTTGCAATTACTCCTATCGGTCGGTTGGGTTCCACTTTCCACTTAGAATTATCCCATCCTTGCAAAATGCTGTTTCGCGCCCATACTACCTTTTTTGCTTTTTATGGCAGCTCATATATCATATAAGCTCCTATAAAACTGCGAACGAAGTACGATTCCTAAACGAGGTATAACCCAATTTTTTGCATGTAACATGCATGCAGTACTGGTTTTCGCCGGATGGTATAATGTGACACTACGTAAAATCGCCTACGTTTTATAGGCCCAAGTTTCCTAGCTAGCGTGGGAAAACGTAACATGTCATGTAAACTCACTATTATATGTCGATACATATTTGCATTGGATATGGGAGGACAGAGGCGCCCACAGTGAGATGAATTATATTATAGCCCGTCACGACACCATGTCTCGCCTTCACTGTCTATTGCCATGTTCCCTCGGCTGACGGCCTACGATCCTGCGATTCGCTCCGAAACAACAGTCCGTGAACTTGAACAAAGAACTCAAGTGATCAAGCAGTCAAGTTTATGACATGAAACTCAATCCTTTTGCCGATGTATATCGGCATAATCGGTGCCGGTAACCATTTCCAACCGAACTTTCCCGTGACAATGCGGGCTGCCAGCCTACCGCCCCAGTGTCGAAATATGAGGTATGATAACAAGGCCAAAACCCCATGTCGTAATATTACTTATTTTTAATGCATATACGGAACGGGGATCGAAATCCTCCCTGTTGGTTGGAGGTCCGACTGGTCGGGTCCGGTCGGGGTCGCTCCACGGGAAATTCTCAACAGTCATCTTCTTCACGACACCTAAGATAATTGGAATCACAGGAATCGTCACGTTTCGCCATCATTGCCCGCAGGTCAAGGATGACCGCTTCACCCTCTGCCACTCACAATCCGATACGCTGCCTAGCGCTCAATAAGGCATATTACACCCCAGCCCCAGCACTTGGTACCAAGAGGACCACGGCTCCTGCCAACCTTCTGCTGGGGCATGGCACCCCCAAATTAGGCAATCAAGGAAACCGTCCAAACGCGGGCGCTTTCGGAACCCCTTCACGGCGCTTGGCCTGTGCTTCCTCATCCAGCGCCAGCGCAGCATCGTCCGGCGGTGGCGATGGCAATGCGCCAGTGGTTTTGTCCTCCCTGGAGCAGCAGGCCGCGTCGTTCTGCGCCGGCTTTACACGGCTCTTCCCGTTGTGGGTCATCCTGGCCGCTGTCTCAGCCTTCCACGCACCCCACCTTTACCTATGGTTCGACAATACGTGCGTCACGTACGGCCTCATGTTCGTCATGGTAAGGGGGGCCAGAGATTGGAACAGCAAAGCATGTGTTTACAGCTAAACAAAACGGCTAGACGTGCAATCAGCACGACGCACGAGCACCACACAACCCGAGCCGTACAGCGGTCGAGTAGTAAACAACACCCGAGCAGTATAGCGGTCGAGTATTACAATGGCCGAGCACCACACAACCCGGGCAGTACAGCGCCCGAGTACTTCAGCAGGACAATACCCAGGCCGTATGTTGAAACCATCATCACCTGGAAAGTGCTGCGAATCGTCTTTCGTCGACGGGCTCCCCACGGTTCGGCACGGGCCGTTGCTCCGCAGCGCTCCTCGTTCCCCAGCTCGCTTGCGTTGAGTGGACCGGATCCAAACGGATCATGGCCGCTGTCTTGGCCCACACGGTCTTGGCTGTTTCCGTTCAGGAAGCCCAAACGGAGTTTGGACATGTCCTCACGCCACACAGAGTCGGCCAGGGGGCCAGAGCAGACGGCAGCACCTGGTTATTGCACCGGTGGACGTTGTGCATCAATACACGTGTGTGCTTCCCCGCCCCGCCCCACCCCGCCTGTCCTGTCCTGTTCTGTCCTGTCCTCTTCTCTCCTGCCATCGTTCTTAAAGACTACAATAGCATCTCCCCGATATCCCGCTCCCCTTGCGTGTCAGGCCGGTATGGGCCTTACGCTCACGTTCAAAGAGATCATCTCTGTATTTACCAAGCAACCGCAGCTTCTGCTGCTGGGGATGGTGCTGCAGGTGTGTATGTATGTGCGTGTGTGTATGTGTATGGCGTGAGACGCGATGCAGCGTGCGAGTCCTCTCAGCGACATCATGGGTCTTATCGGTGGGGTGAGCCTAGCTGGATTAGACCAGAGGGGTATCCCGGGTTTACAACTTTCACACAGCATAGTTCAATGATGTGCATTCAACCAATCACGAGCTCCGATTCCCAGGTTCCCACCCCAGTCGATTATGCACTGGATAATGAAATTCTTACCGTACGTGTACGACGAATAACAACGTTTTCGTCTAAAATTGTTGTGTCCATGCAGTACACGGTCCTGCCGATCTTTGGGTACTTCATCTCGCGCTACCTCTCATCACAACCCGGTCTGGCGCCGGGCTTGGCTGTTGGCGTGGCGTTGGTGTCGTGCATGCCGGGCGGTACGGCATCGAATATCGTGGTACGGCAGCCGCGTAATCCGGCGGGCGCGGGACGTGGAGGAAAGGGAGAGGGACTCTTTAAGGAGTTTGCGCTTCTCTGGTTTATATCTGCTTAGGCTTAGGCTTAGGCTTTTGGAAAGCGGACGGGACACATTAGCACATGACATTTTGCTGGCATCGGCCTTGTCGTACACAACGCACGGATCTCCCGTACCTATTGTACCTGCTTGTCCATCAGGTGCTTGCCTTTTGTTTGGCATGCACGTCATACGTCCTTCCACATCCATGCGTACGGTATCTCCTCGCTCGTCCACGTCCATGCGTATTCGTCAGCGTACACTTCCCCCTCCCGTCCGTGTGCGTACGCATCAGGCTTACATCGCCAAGGGCGACATGCCGCTGTCTATCATGATGACGACCGCCTCGACCCTCATGGCCATCGCCACCACACCGCTCCTCACATCCCTCTTAGTCGGGTACGCCCTGCACCAAAACTTAATTACATCAATGATACATCATGCACACGGAGAGGCAGCGGATAGCGGTGGGGCAGTGGGGGAAGCAGCATGGTGAAGGAAACGAAAACGCCGGGCCCACTGAGGGTCCCCGCATCCAGAAGCTTCCAGACAACCCGGCATCACGCCGCCTGGCGGGGCCCAATCGGTGCACCTCGCGTCCGGCTTGTGGTATGGTTCCTCCTGGTCTCCCCCGCTAAACGGTCGCTCGGAAGCCCATCAGCACCGCCTCCACTTCCGGTCCCACAGCTTCATGTTCGCCAGGGTTTTTCCCCTTTCCGAGTTTCTCACATCCCCATTATTGTTCTTGGATCTCTAAGATCAAATTTAATTATTTTTTGACTTCTTTCAATATTTGGATTATTATTACTATTATTATATATTATATTATTATATTATATTATTATTTTATTTTATTTTATTTGATGTTCCGGTATTAAGACCCCATGTCACTCGTGACCCGCTACCCGACGTTGTTGAGGACTGCAGTCTTAAACCCCTCACATCGATTCCTTTGGGTTTGGTAATATATCTGTTTGCATTCGCCCAAAACGCGTGTTTTATTTTCCTCCTTTTTTGTAGCACGCTGGTACCCGTGGATCCCCGAGCTATGTTTATATCCGTGCTGCAGCTGGTGTTGGCGCCAGTGCTGGCAGGGACCGCAATCAACCAGTTCTTCCCCGCTGCGGTGGCACGTGTGAAGCTCTACACGCCCTTCCTGGCGACCGTCGTGGTGTTCTTCATCGTGGGTAAGTGCGGGTAGTGTCGAAACGACACTGGACCTGGTCTAAGGATTAGGTGAAAGGGGCGTCATGTGTGTGTGTGTTGAGGGGGGAAGGATGGAAAACACAGACCCCGGTCTCAGGAAATCACGTTGTGCGTGGGTGAAAGACCGTCATCGTGTGCAGGTCACCTATCTGTGGTGCACAGATGCGACAAGTGTACGACAGGTATACGACAAGTCAGTGTTGCGTGGATAGTAGGATGGTTTCTACAATCATACGGCGTCCCTACGCTGTAGCTCGTCCCATGGTCGTCCCGTAATGCCATCCCTAGTGTAGGAATTTTCCTATCCTCCGGCTGGCAGGCTAGGAACGATTCCTACGCCGTACGATGGAGCGATTGACATTAGAATATGTCGTTGACATTTGACAGGAAGTCTCAAAAGCGAGAAGGTTTGCAAAACGTTAATTTCGCTGGAGGCTAATAGCTATGAGGTGTATTCTCTAGGAGGCGGATCTGAATGTGCTCTATTTATAATCACCTCTTAAAGCGTCCGAAATGGTGGAGGATGGACGGGGAACAGGAGGGAAATGTTCCGTACGATATGTTCCGTACGATATGACTGTGATTCATTCCGGGGCCGTGACTCTCCCCCAGGCCGCTGCAAATTCATTTTCTTCGAATAAATACTGTGCTGGCATATGTATAGGAAATCAACTAATACTTTTTATTGCTTTCAGCCTGGTCTTGTCCCAGCCTTAGAAACGGACGATACCGAACTTCCTAGCCCAGGAAGTGTACGATGTAGGTACGGGCGAAACCCACCAAAACCTGCAGAAACAGGGGTACTGCGTGGAGACGCATGAATGTATGGCTGTACTGAAATGTCGCAGAGAAGGCCTCAGCAGCATCATGCTGTAACTCCCTCCCGGGTTTCTCCCGCCCCCTCATCTGAAGGATCCATGATCGCTGCCAACGTGGCGGTGGTGGCCTCTTCGGGCGTCACCATCGTGGCCGCTGTCTTCGCCCTGCACTCCACCGGCTTCTTCCTGGGCTACGCGCTGTCCAAGGCGCTGGGGCTCTCGGACCGCATCGCACGCACAAACTCCATCGAGGTGGGCATGCAGAGCTCCGCGCTGGCGGCGGTGCTGGCCAAGGTCCATTTCGCTGCGGACCCGGTGGTGGTGGCGCCGTGCGTGTTGTCGGCCTGCACCCATGCGACAGTGGGAAGCCTATTGGCGGGCTACTGGGCAGCCACAGTAAAGACGGAGGATGGCTAATGTGCTGGAGGAGACGGGGAGGATGCTCTTCGAGGAACCAGAGTGTGAAAGCATTAACAGGGACACAAGGGCGGTGAATAGCTTCACACCAAGAGGGGTTGCGTGTGTGTGTGGGGGGGGGCAAGGGTAGGGACTCGGGACTTTCGGTGAGCACATAGGTCATAGGAAGCCCGTCGCAGGCGCTTTGTGCAGTTACCAGGTGGTCAGTGTTACCGGGTGGTGGTGGTATTCTTTACCAGCGGCGGTCTAACCTGGGGGGGGGGAGGAGCTCTGCTCTCCGTTGTTGCTGAAGGGACGCCCCCTCATCATCCATTCACTCCATTCGGCTTCAACATGTATTTGTTGGGTTCGTTCAGGGCTCACTATCAGCGTGTGTCCAGCACAATCTGCAGTTGGAAACGGTGCTTCCAACTCTGCTCCCAGTCAGCTCGCAAGCGACTATAATCATATCCTATACGGTCCACCGACTCGGGGGTGCCCACGAGTTCGTCACTCTGACAACTTGGGTGTAGGCAGGAGGATTTTGCTCCTCTTGGGGCATTACTTGCGACATAATTTCTGCCTCGACTCCTGCCGAGCAGTTATATGTTTTGGGTAATTATCGCGAGGAATGCAGAACGGCAAGCATTAGGAAAAGAGTGCAGACATGAACAGGATGTGAACAGCAGGGATATGGTGGGGTTTCTACAGAAGGGCTAATGGGAGTGGGGGGCTAGCAGTGCAATAGAGCCAAATTTGAAGGACAAAGGCATTGGACAAATTGGAGATGATGCGCGTGCGATTGTTGAGTTGACAGATGGAAGAGGCGGGGTCGGGTTCTTGAGAGGTTCATATTGAGGACTTCTGGGGTCCTCCAGAAGTAGAGCTGGGGGACTTGTAAGCGTGTGAAAGATTGTGGGAAGGGTTGATCGGAGCAGCAATGTGGGGTTGAGCCTGGCACTAGCTCCTGAGCCAAATTTGCCACCGGTGGCGCATGCCTTAAATCTGGGAAAGAATCTGGATCGGTGCCTGGAGCATTGTTTGCTGACCTCCAGAAAATAATGCTGCAGATGTGCAGCATTGCCATGACTCTTGAACCTAATGTATTATACTTATTTTGAGTCATGAATTCCGACGATTCATTGTTTTGGGTTCGACACAGCCGGGTGATAATGTTGAACTCATCACTCCCTCATACTTTCATACTACACGTCAAGTTAAGTATTTCCTGGGAAATTGTTCATGCTCAATTATGGCTGCGGCCATTGTTCTTGTACTGGATCACGTCCCCCTACTCGAGTATTTAGGCTGAAATGCATCGTTAGGCCCCGTAGACTCCTGGACTTCGTATGTACATATGAAGCCTAATCCCCTGGCGAAATATAACTGGTTAAGAAGTCTAAGGCTTTATCATACAGATGAGGAGCAGCCGAGGCACATGTGACAGAGACGTGCCCTCTCTCGCACGGTATAGGGTTTACAAAGGCACATGACACCGCTCTCTCCCTGCTGGCTTTTGTAGCGGCTTACGCCTTAACCTGAGCTGAGGCCTTTGCCCGCAGCGCAATCAGCTTCTTCTTGGCCACGTAGAAGGCCTTGGCCTTGGCCTTACGCTTCTCCTCCAGCTCAGCCACGGCGGCCTGGTGCTTCCAGCCAACCTATGAAACGCGGCGCAGGCGAACAGTTGGATGAAACGGACAAAGACGAGCAATCCACTACAAGTGAGACATACTGACACGCGTCCAACAACCCTTGCATCCCTGCGCTAGTCATATACCCACCCTGGCCCCTGGCCGCACATACTAGCTGCAGCGGGAGCAAAAGCAAAAGTGACCATGACAGAATCAGGATGCCCCAAAGACGCGTTCTACCAATAATATATGTCCGCACCAACCCTGGCTGCCTGGCCTCCTGTTATCTTCCTGCATGATGTCCCGCAAGATATCAACACTGCTTCGAAACTCACCGCAGCTGACAGCTCGCCCAACTTGCAGTAACGGTGCCCGTGCTGCAGCCGCAGCACCTTAAGCGCGTCCGGCACAACCATGCGCTTCACCTTATCGTACGGGTGCGGGACACCCTCAAACGCCTTGAGGCGCTCCAGGGCAGCCGCACCACGAGGAGTCTTGTGTGGGATCATGCTGCAATATAAAAGAGTCGCGGCAACAGCAGGGATGGCCTTAACGTTAGCAACCACTCCTGCGATTGCTAAACCCACGGTGTCCCTCTAAAATAACACATGGACTACGTCCGAAATGCTTGTGGAGACATTAAAGGCAGACAAGTGCATCGGACTTCGCAGCTAAACCCTACCACTGCCTGGGCATGCTCGGCATCGTGTAACATGCCACATCAGCTGCAGATCGCTGGCACTCGTTATTTAGCCATATAAGCTGGCAGTGCAGCGGCACTGGAGGGATGTGGCGCTGAAGAGGCTCCCATAATCCTGAGAAAAAGCATCCTTGCCTCCGCTTCAGTTAGTTCAGCTACGGGCTGCACATCGCTGTCCTGCCACAAAGCCGGCGTGGAGCTCTCCGTGCGCTGCTGCCAGTCTGATCGAAATCCGAGCGGAGATGAATCGTCATAAAATAGTCATAAGCTTTTAAGAAGCAAAGGTTCAGACGCTTTGGGCGCCAATAACCTGCGCTTCCATTTGAAAGCCAGTGTCAGCCCATTCCAGTTCTCCACGGCAGGTATAAGCATGGCCTTCTGGCAATCATTGCTGCTGACAGCTTCATCGTCCACGCCGCAAAGGCCCAGCCCTTCAAGGCTGGCTGATGTGGCGGATCCCCTGTGACTAATGGAAGAACGCAGCCTCATCCGACATCTCTACGTGTTCTCGGCTGACCCTTTGCGAGGGGACGGCTGCACTGACATTCAATGCCGGCAAGTCCCGTGCTGAGCAGGCCACTGCAAGCTGGATGTGGGCATCCAGTACCAGGGATATGAACCCGGGCCCCTGAACCTGCCCCCTCCCCACAACCTAGCGGACCCAAGTTCGTAGCCCATTCCAAGCTATGCGAAGTATGGCAAGGGGACAATGCACAGGTTCAGTGACGCACCCGCGCACAGTCCTCCAGAAGATGCGAGACGGCGCACGGAAATGAAATGGGCCGCGGGTTGGATTGGTGTTCATCCGCTTGCGCAGGAACCGGTCATACTTCATCTTCTGTCGCACAAGGCCGCCCGAAACGGTAATGTCCTCAGCCCGGACCACGACCTGCAATGTGCAAGCCATTCCAATATTTAAATTGCCTCAAGGTAAACTTCAATCGTACATTTACACTCAGTGCAACCTGCTGGAGCTACCGCGACAAGGTTGAGCCGGCGGCTGAACCATGGCTATAAATAACATGGACATAAGGACATAAAATTACTTGCTAAAGAAGGCAAAGGAATGGAGTTATAGCAAGCAATAATACAGGCCGTGGCAGGTTGCTCACAATTTGCTGCCCACTCAGAATCTGCTTGGCCACCACAGAGGCCAGGCGGCCCAGCATGTGGGCCCGCCCGTCGATGACCACCGTCTGCAGAAGTCAATACATAGAGCGCGACAGTCAGCGTACTGTAAGAGAGCGTTGCCGCCGGCGCCGCACCCTACAAAAGGCGGGTGAACGTGAACTAAATAACTGACCTTCGGCATCGTTCTTGCAACTATGGCCGCGAGGGGCAAAGAGAGAGAAAAACATGCGAACCCTGGCCAAGTAGGAAGCAGGGAAAGTAAGTCCAAAGAGGCCCTACGCATTGTACGGCCAACGACGGAAGAAATACACCATACCATGTTTTCAGCTGTAACGCCAGATTTACTGTCAGCGCTCTGATAAGCAATGCTTAGGTAGCTCTCCAGTTGATGCATTGTGTGCAAGTGACCCCTTGAGCTGTCGTGTCATGATGGCTCCTTGCAAGACGCTATGGTGCTTGACCCATGCAATTGACAGAGATTCATGCAGATATGGGACATAATTGTTGAAAGCCGCATGCTGCAGCGGGTACCTTTTGCTTCAATTTTTACCTGTCAGGAACCTGGAGTATACCTCGCTTGCTAAAGAGAAATTTCTAATCATCACCGAAGTCGAATATTTTTTACTGGCTCAGGCAATGCCTTTAGGATTTCCCAGTAGCAGGCGACCGGGAACGGGTGGGGGCGAGAACGCAGGCGGCACAGGCACCACCGTCGGCTTTGGTACCGTGGCTGCAGCTGCTGCTTTCGCTTTCACTTTACATATTGCGTCTAAGCTCAGGTATCGAAAATGGTATCACCCATTCCTGATAATTGTGTCACCCAGCCGAGACCAATACAATTGCCCACTATCAACAATATTCTGACAAATGCAGATCGCCTCTTGGGCTTTCACATTACAAATCGGCGGTTGATGAGGACGGCACTGTTTCGGACTTTGAAACTCTCCTGCAGCGCGTTGCTGAGAAGGTGGGATTCTTGGGGCGATAGCCGGCGATAGGTCGCGACAAAGGTTGCTAAACCCACAAGCCTAAATCCATAGTGGAGGTTAACGGCCGGAATCAGTCACCAAGTTACCTCTTCATTTCGTGAGTCGCGTTTAAGGGGAAATGCGGACGGGGAAAACTGGTCCGTGGCCCCCTATGCCTCCTTGTCAAGCAGGGTTGCTTAGCGACGGACCGGGACACAAAACCCATGAGCTAATAGGCTTAATAGTAGGCAGCCTTCTTTCCGAGGCATTCCTCCGCAGCCGCATATTTTAAGGACTTCTACACAGAAGATACTTGGCTCTCCTTTCTTTTCACACGCATGCACACACGGACGTCCGCACAATCCGCTTTTCTCCGCAGGGACTGGAGCCGGACGCTCGTCCCGAGGTATGGCCGTTGTTGCTCGGTGTATACAGGGCGGGTGAAACGTACGAGCACCGCTCAGCGTCATACAAACGGCTCCGTGAGGCCTTCGAGGGACTGCTACGCCGCTGCCAGGTGAGGTCCTGGGAAAAGACTTGGTAATCTCCAGAAAATGGCACTTCGCATGGCGTATGAGCCACCCTGGGTTGCCCCCTCCCCCGCTGAGGCTGGGGGAACAAGAAACCGTAAACCCGACCTCGTCCGCACGACGCATTACTCCAGGAAGGTCGTAACCTTGAATGGACGTGCCTCTAACGACGTGTTTCATCAGCACCTGTCATATATGTGGGGAGTCAGTGACACAGGCGGTGTCCCGTCCATATTTATGCCAATACCACCCATCTGGCGCTGACTCCCCGGACTTTGCCGCTGGGCTTTCGCTGTTCTGATTCAGCTGCTTTGCTCCTCCCAAATATGTGACATTTCATGCCGCGATCTCACGACTCTTCGTGCTGTCCATCAGGCGTTGGAGGCGGCGTGTCTGGAGGCGACCAGCTTCAGCCGCCGCAGCGCCCGCGCGTCCAGCAGCTGTTGCGGACCGCCCCTACAGTCCCCCAGCAACACAACCAGCGCCAGCGCTAGCCCTCTCTATTTCTCCAAGTCCCCAGCCATCACAGGACGGGACCTGGGCACGTCATCGGGCGGCGGCGCTATCGCCGGCGCCGCTGGCGATAGCCGCTGCTGTGCGGAGCTGTTGCGTCCTGCACCCACCGCCATGCAAATCCAGATGTCCTGCATGGATGATGGTAGTTGGGGGAAGGTGGTGGAGGCGGCGGATGATACGGCGGCGGCGGTAGCTGTGACGGATGGGAATTGGGAAGAGGACGGACTTGAAGGAGGCGACGGTGCCGCCGCCGCCGCTGCGCTCACGCCCGCCTCTGAGGCGTCGTTTCTGGGACACGTCAGCCGTACGGACATGCCGCCAGAGTTACGGCCGTACTGGGAGGCGCAACATTCCATCGCTCTGGACGCAGTCCGTGTGGACTTTAAGAAGTCGCAGTTGCCAGGGGCGACGCCGCTAGCTGCCGCCGCCACTAGCAGTGGTAGCGGCGGCGTCAGCGGGTTAACGGTAAGCTTGCGCGGTTTAGGTTTTACGGGGCTTGCTAGCGGCGGCGCCGCCACCCCAGCCGCCATCCCGGTGGCATCTGGGCTACCTACGGCAGCGGCGGCGCCGACGCTGAGTAGTCTGAGCAATGACAGTTGCGATGCCACAGGCGACATTGCCGCCCCCGCCCAAACTCTGAATCCAAGCGCCGCAAGTGGCGGCGGCGGCAGTAGCAGTCGCTTTACGAGCTGGTTTCGGGAAAAGGTTGAGGAATACCACGCATCACGTGCTGCACGTCATCATCAGCAACAACAACAGCAACAACCACGGCAGTCGCAAGCACGTGGGCAGGAGCAGCAGCAGGAGCTGGAGCTTTCCGATGTCCCTCCGACCCAACCCGCGGCCCAGCTTGCATCGGCGCCGCAACCGGCAGCTACCAAGTGTTCTCTTTTGCAAATGCAGGAAGCAGTAGCTTTACGGCTGACTGAGGTTTTAGAGCTCCCGGGACAGCTGCAACATGGACGTGGGGTTTCGGAGCCATTCCTTCCTGACCAATTGGTTTCGGAGCCGGTGGATGGCTCTGGAGAGACGTTATGGGGTAGCCCTCTGGAAGCCGGCCTTGGCAGCATGGGCCGCAGGAGCAGTAACAGTGACAGTAAAAATAATTGCAGCGTGTTGAGCGCTGCGCAAAACACGGACGCCAACACAGTAGCGGCAGCAGCAGTAGGAGCAGGAGCCGCAACAGTAGCGGACAATTCGTCTGAGGTTCAGAATCTGCCGCCCGTTCTACGTAAAACCTCTGCCGATGTCTGCAGCTCGGTGGTACCAGCCACCTCTTGTGAAGGTGAAATCGAATGTGCTCGCCGCGGTGGCGGCGCCGCTGCCCCTGCCATCATTGATAACGGCGCGGGCGATGCGCAGTCGGCGGCGGTGTACGGCATGTCTTCCGAAAGCCCGATCTCTGTTGCGGCAAGAGTGTGCGCGGCGGACGCGGACGACAGGGGTGATGGGGTGGCGTCGGCGGCTTGCCCTGACCCACGGGTCGGCGGCTTGGGTTTTGCCTCTCGGTGGGCGGCCTTTTCGAACCGCATTCGGCCACGGGCCTCGGTTCCAACACTCACACCACCGCGCCTGACTCTAGAATTGCCATCGTCAGCGTCAGCGTCATGCCCCTCCTCACCGTTACTTCAAAATGACGCCCCCACCGGCCATGGCACCGGCACCGGCGGCGCCTGTGTGGATCAGCACAGCGACGTTTGCACTCCCGTTACCTCCAGCCTTCCCAGCGTCACTAGCACGCCGCGCTATGCCTCTGAAGGTGGAATTTCCAGGGGCTTCGCAGCGATCCACGCCGCCGCCGCCGGCTCCGGCGCCGGCGCCGGCGGCGGCGGCGGCGGCTGCAGCGGCAGCACAGTCCCCGCCCCCAGCAGCAGCTGGCCATATGTGAGTGCGCTGGCGCGCTTCCACCTTGACCACGTGACCCATTTCACGGAGGGGCAAATGCGGGTGGTGGAAAGGCTCGTGATGCTGCTGTCGGCATATGCGGTGCATGACCCGGCTCTGGGCTACTGCCAAGGGTAGGTTGAGGTCAGGAGTGGGCAATGGGCGGGGTTTGGGGTCGGCCAACGGGCGCTCCGGAGCTGGCGTCCAAACTGTCTCCTGCCTACCCGTCCCAACTGTTGTTTGCTTTTCGATTCGAACTGTCTCCTACATACCGGCCCTGAATATCTTCCGCCTATGTACACGACACGATGTGTATCTCCCGTGCAGTATGTCGGATCTTGCGCTACCGTTTGTGCTTCTGTTGGAGGATGACGTCATGGCCTTCTGGTGCTTTGTACGGTTCATGGGCAAGGTACGACGGGGTAAAAGGGTTTCATCAGGCCCAGTAGCTCTACGACGAACATCAAATTCAGATGGAGGTTAGGGAAGGGCGAACGCATCTGGCTGTCTATAATCCCACTTTTATTTTTTAATAGAATGGATTATAATTGCGGATCCGGATCCATAAGGAATCCAGATAGGACCTGGTTAAGATTTAAGGTGCTTAAAACGACCTCAATCATTAAACCTTCCCGTCCGTCTCGCCCTCGTCCCACCGTATTCCCCCTCCGTCACGTGCCATTTCCCCATACGCACATTCTCAGGTTCGCGCAAACTTCCTGCCGCGTTCCGATGGCGTCTTCGAACACCTTGCAACCCTTGGGTTGCTCCTGACGGCCCTCGACCCGCAACTGGGCGCGCACTTGACAGCTCTTCATGCCGACCATTGCCACTTCGCTCACCGAATGGTGGCGGTACAGATGCGCCGGGAGCTGTCCGCCGAGTTGGCGGTGCGACTGTGGGAGCAGCTTTGGGCGGATGATCTCTTAGAGGCGTCGGCGCAGCAGCGCCTAGTACGATGTAATACGACAGACCAGAGCCACGTTGCGGCGGAAGCTGGCGCAGTCGAGTTGTCGAATCTTGGTGGTTGTCCGTTGACGGTTTGGCGGTTAGGAAGGACGTCATGGAGGCAGACGGTATGCCATGATGGCCTTGGGGAGCGGGAGGAGGGGAACGCAGGGGAAGACGAACAAAGAAACGCTGGGGAGGAGGATGTGGGTCCTGTCGTGCGCCGGATGGGGGGAGCAGGGAATAGGGGTTTTGAGCGGGAAAGTGACGCGGCGGTGGAGAGTGATAAGGTGATGGGTTTTGCAAGGGATGTTCCAGGAGGGCCATTTGGCGGCGGCGGCGTGGCGGCTGCCAGCGCGGCTTTACGGAGCTCGTGTGAGTCGCTCGGAGGGCTCGGACCCGGAGCATCAGCAGCCGATGCGGCGGCGGCCGGCGAATGCGACGCCTTGGCGGCGCCGAGTGAGGATGCCTTTGCGCCCGCTGGGATGACTTGCGCTAGTGTTGGTGCCAATGGCACCGCCGCAGAAGCAGCGTTCGCATCATCAGTCCAGGTGTCAGTCACCGACATGGCGGCCTACGGGTCGCTTCAGGGCCGCGCTGCGGCCGCGAGCTACAGTGAGGGGTTCGCCAATCGCTCGCCTCCAGCGGCGGCGGTGGCATCGGCGGCGGCGGCAGAAGTCTTAAGCGCCGGGGGCTTGGCTTCTGCGCTTAGTTGCGATGGGGCGGAGGTTGGAGCTGGAACTTGCATAACGGCTCCTGCGGAGTCAGCGGTGATAATTGGGTGCAGCGGCGACGATGCTGCCACGAACGACGTTGGCGGGAACGGTGGTGGGAAAACTGAGGGATCCCAGCCCGCGGCCTGCTGCTCCAGCAACCCTGGAGCGGATGGCAACGACTTGGCTGAGGCCATCGGAGGGCCGCCACTGGCTGAAATCGGCTCGGCGACCCGTGTTGCGGCGGCTTTGGAAGACGCCACAGTGGTGGTGGCGTCGGCCGCCGCCGTCACCGCCCCAGATCCCCTAGAGATGGCACCCGTGTGCGGCGGCGGTGATGTCGCTGCTGCCTCCGCCGTTGCTGCCGCCCCACCGCCGCCGATGGGCTTTGGTCGGGAGCTGTTTTTGTACCTGGTAGCCTCTTTAGTGTTATCCCAGCGGCGGAAGATGTTGGAGTGCAAAGAGCTGGATGACGTTCTGCGTCTGTTCCAGTCATTGCCGCCGATGAATCGCTCTGACGTCAACGACGCCTTGTGCCGCGCTCGGGAGTTCCGTGGGAAAGTGGCGCAGAGGCCGCCGCTGCCGCCGGCGCCAGCGCTGGTGGAGTCAATGCCGACGGTAATTGTTGCGTCAACCCCTACGCCAACACCGGCGGCACCGCCTCCGCCTCCGCCATCATCCGAGCGGACGTGGCTTGGGTTGATGAGCTTCCGAAGCGATCCTCCGAAAGCTAAGCTCTAAAGGACTTGTACGGAGATGCCTGAGAAGGAAAAGAGGATCCCACATGAAATGGAAGGACGAACTTGTGCGGCAGAAGCTGCAGCTGCGCTGGATGTGTAGGAGAGCTTCCGCAGTCGCACTGACGTCGGTGATGCCAAGATCTCGGAGATCTTGGCGAGATTTTAGAAATCTGCCAGATGGGTTCCTACGGCGGCGGTCTGACCCTTCTAACTCGTGTTTGGGACGTCGCGGCGGTCTCCAGCGAGTAACCTCAACGTGTGCATTATGGGTTGCGGATGCTTCGAAGACGGGACAAGAGTCATCCTTGACTGTGTGACTTCCAACACTTTGCCACTAGGGTGACACCCTTTTCCGATACCGATCCGGAACTCCTTAAGTTGCTGCGACCAAGGAAAAGCAGCAGCAGCAGCCTACATCTGCTTACCAACTGTACGGCACGGTCTTTCGCTGACGATTTTGTGTTCGACTTTGACAAACGTTTCGTAACCAGGATGGCCTTTGTTTTTTCTTTATCTGTACATTACGTAAAAGGCGGTGTTATTCTTCAAACGGTCGAACGGGGGGCAGGGGGGGTATTGACTGGGATATGATTTTCCCACGCAGGGAACCTTTCAGTAGAATCACAGGTTATTCACTTTTCCGTCTGTCGGTACGACTCGATACGGCAGGATACGGCGACTGGGTTTTGGAGCGAGGGATGCGATTAATGCGACGTTTTTCTCGAGGATGCCGGTGTTGGTGGATTTCTAGCAGTGTGGGACAACAGTGTTGCGCCAAACTCAAGATGCTTTTTGTTTTAAAAATGCGAACATAACATCCTTTCGTCCTCTGCTTAACGCAGACATCATGCATAGGCCGAATGGTGTCGTCGGGGGAAAACGACGGCGCCGTTTGCAAGGTCAACCGTTTAGACGCGGCGCTTTATCGGAATGGCGGTTGGTGGATTTAGCGAGCTAAGTTCGTTATGTTGTCAGTTGAATTCGTTATTTGACTGTACGACATCCCAGATTTGGAAAGCTTCAATGGCTCTGAATCACGGTAAGGTCTAGATTATCATGTTGCGGTTTTAAAGGGAGATGCAGCAACGGAGGACACTTGTGGATCTGCACAGATCATCAGATGCCTGCCCTTGGTCGCTGCATCGTGCTTGGGCCTGCATGATAGTGGTGGTGGGAGTGGTGGTGGGAGTGGTTGTCGTTATAATGGCTGACAACAACACCTCGCCCTCTCACCCATCACACATTTGGTCTGGCTTGGGGTTGTGTCTATGTGTCTTCGTGTCTGTCTGTGTGTTCGCACTGTTCACACACCTACACATTCTCCGCGATGTACGGATAGTTATATCCTGGGGTCCCCGTGGGCGATATGGTGACAATCCCCGGTACGGGTGGCGCCGCCGCACAGCTTTCCCGCCGCAGGTTCGCGGCAGGTTTTCCGTCCCCCGGGCGCGCTTCTGCCTTCGATGTGGGTTTCGGAGCATCTGGCAGTATCGGAGTTCCGACAAACCAGAGACTTCATGTGTTTTTACCTTATGATCATTTATGCCGTAATATGGTTGGTGGTTGACACTTAATGTATGTCTCGTGACTATGATTCGGTTATTTATTTACGGATCGACAATTTTTTTCAGTTACCAGGCGCTATCAAGGTGCGAAGCGGAGATGAGTTACGAAATCCTTCTCTTCAAAGGATTTATCTTTTAGTTATAGCAAAGGGGGGTCACTAGATCTCAGGTATGAGAAATTTATGGTCTAGAGAACTGAATTCTTAGGATTTAGCGTACGAACTTCATATGTTCGTACGACAGTACGATAGGCTTTGGGGTGTTATGGAGGACGGGATATGGGTCTGTCCTTGCTGACTTGATGTGTGGCGTGCGTGACAGCAGTTTCCAGAGGTCTGCATTCCGAATAACGGTGCTGACACGTGTTGATGAATGCACGCTGGCTACGCTGTCGTTAGATATTGCTTTTGGGGTGGTGTCGATGGGTACAGCGGCGTGCATGTCGTGCTATCCGTACTGCGATGCGAATGGAAGTCCCATCACGTGTCTATACTGGGTACGACGTTAAGGGACTGTGCTAGTAAACCGCATGCCGTACATGCTATTTTTTAATAATAAAAGGATAGGCAGGATTCGCTGCAAATTATAAATGTGTTAGCTGCTCGAGACAGCCTGAATGGTTTGTGAATGGTCGAGTCGCGCGCTTTAGCCGTACACAATGGAACCTTCACTTCGAGCTCTTTGAGCAGCGTTGGCAGCCCCAGTGCTGTATGTGGGTTAATTTATCCAGCAATTGCAAATTGCTAAGCCGTACGGAGCTTACGTGCACTCGTACCGATCATGTCCGATTTCCTTGGATGGCATGCAGGCATCTTCCGTTTCTCATGCTCTCAAAATGTTTCTAAACCAGGCTACAAAGAGATTGCGATGTGAGAGGTCAACCTTCGGAATTCCCGACCCTCATTGCTGCCAATCACCTAAGCATTCTCACCGTCCCACACGGTCCCATAGGGTTAACCGAACCCGATTCATTTAGCCACAAAGCTCCGAATTCCAGGCCTCCCGTCAGCTCCCTGCTGGAAATAACGGCGATTGTCCCACCTTGCAGCCCTCAAAAGGCGAGGTCCGGGGTCGGGGCTAAGCCTTCACATGCCTGCACTGTGATTTAGGAAGCGACGGTGCCCCGCTGGCAGCTCTTGTATTCTCGTTTTGTTCCGGCTGGTTTCGTTACGAACGGACGGACACTTATATATCTAGTTACAAACACTTTGTTTTATCTTAGGGTTTTCACATTTCCAACTCACTCCCTGTGGCGGTTGATGGTTGTTCGGTACCTTCAAAACTGGTTTTTAAAGTCTAAATGGACTTCAAATTGACAGAGCATTCTAAGCTTGGCAGAAATTGAAGGAGGCACAAGGTTAAGACCGATGACGAAAGGCAGCCGTTTTGGTTCCCCCGTGCGGCCGCCAGCTTGGGTTTACAAGCTTCGCCGTCGAGTATGGGACTTTATTGAAGACTTGTTTGAGGTATACCCTTGGTTACGAATTGGCTCGCCGACCTGGACCAGCAGCACATATTCCTGAGCCGGCGCCACTTCTTTTTCCATTGCAGGAATTTGGTCCTTGGATTAAATGGCTCATTTTTGACACTCTGCTTACAATAATTGTTGGATTTATCGCATCACGCTTTAAGTCGACGCGACCATTTTTTGAGCTGGTTGGCTGGCTGTAATAAGTTACTTGCGGTCAGGGCTCTCGTCGCGGCTGTGAATTTTGAACGTAACGATAAGTAATACTCGCTTTAGTACCGAGTCATCGAATTAGCCATATTTCCATGAAATGCTGTCGTCTTCAAATTGGCGGCAAACCTTGCAGTTGTTTCAGTCCGCGGACAACTTGCACCCTTGGCAGCTGCGGGAAACGCAAATGGTAACGTTTCGTAAAGCGCAATAAGGTCTGTTGTCTTGGAGCGAACAAGTGCGCTGGATCAACGAGGCGTGCATCCCATGCCTCCCATTTATCCTTGTTCAGGGCCCTTACTTGGCATTGGAAGGTGTCCCCAGGCTGCCCGAACGGCAGGCTCACATTGATCATATCGGGACTGCCGTGCAACCCGTCCTTCTGGACTATCACGTGTGCTATAGCCATTCCTATCAAGTCCCCATCATGTGTTTTCGAGTGACGTCGATCGGTGCGTGTCGTACGGCAGCCGTACAATACAAGCCATAAGTACATTGATGTACATTTTAGGTAACCAAAAGGCCAAGTAGCTCTGCCATATGCTGCGCCTGCTCTAAATGTCTGACGCCAGGCGCGCCAGCTTTTTTCGATAGGCAGTATTACCTTCAGTCATAAATCCGTCATTCGCCTCCACAGCCACTTAACTTTTGTAGCGCGGCGCGCTTGCTGTTCTTCACACCACGCGTAACCAAGCCGCCCTCTCCCCGCCAAAGCGTGGCGCGGCTTATCTTTCGGCATTGTCCCTCCACGTCAGGCGAATTTTTAGTCTTGCCGCCCTCCCTGGTTCTTACACTTACCGGTCTCAGACGGTCAGCCGCTGGCTCTGGTTGGCCTTCGGGAAACGGTCTTCCCCTTCTGGCCGAGCGAGAGCGAGCAGATGCAGTGGTTCGTAATGCAGCAGGTGGGTCAGGAACTTCCGTCGGTCGTGCATAAGGATGGTCTTTAAACCATCCTTAATGCTGTCTATATATCCAAGTAAGAAACCAGATTAGCATTCTAATATAAATGCATTTTCTAGAGATTCATTATGGTAATGAAATGTATGAATAGGGCTACCAAAAAATAATTACAACGCTCTACGATAGGAAGAAACGCAAACATGACCCTGCTGTGCGGTCTCATCCAAAAACATAACCACGAAGCAAGAGCCCAGCGCCACAATAGCGTGCACTGTCCTTCATTGCCATGTCCGCTTTTTCCCTCCCTTTCCCTCACGTTATACCGTACATGTATACCACAGCACATCCCACCCATCCAATAACCAACCCCCGCACACGCAGGAGCACCCGCTGCTGCCGGGGCCCTGCTGGTTCTCATTGCACCCTTGTCACACCGCCACGGTGCTGGCTCTGGCACTCGGGCTTGATGCGGATACTGTTCGGCACGCCGACATGTCCGCCGATGGTGCTGGTGTTGACGGTACTGCCACTACTGCAGCGGATGATAGTGGTGGTGGTGGTGGTGGTGCTGCTGCGAATAGTGTCGTCGCGGATGCTGATGCTTGCGGCAGAGCTGACGCCATCCCTGGAGCCCACGCGGCGCTCCATGGGCTTCATCACAGAGAAGACACTTCAGGCAACCGCCTTGTGGTAAAAAACGACCTGGAATTTGTCAGTACTGCTGCCAACCCCGTTCCTGTAGTAGCTGTGCCAGGGCAGCCACACCAGGCGGCCAGCCGTGGTGGCAGCACCATTGAAGACGTTCCAGATCTCGACCAGTTGCTTGCCAGTGGTGGCGCGTATTCCAGTGCTGAGGGCGGACCAGGGAATCCTGGGAGCGGGGACGCAGCTGCAGCAGGAATGGTAGAAAGGATGGCTGGAGGTTTGGGAGCTGTCCAGACGACGATGGGGGAGGAGGTGGCAGGGGCCACTGGGGTGCGTTGGCCGGGAGGTGATGTGCCCTTATGTGCCAGTGACTCCCGGTCATTGAAGCGTTACATTTGCGCCTGGTTTTCGTTGGTGGGGCCCCAGGTGGGCCTGGAGGTCTCCAAGGACCTCATGCAGTAGTGATGGTATGCAGGCATTGCTTGGGACTGGAGCGTGATCAGATGGGGAGTTGATGGCTTCGAATGTTTGGGGCTGAAAGACTTGAGTGGTGTTCCTGAATATTTGTTCACTTATGGATGTAAGCTTGAGGTGCCGTCATATATATATATATATATATATATATATATATATATCCTCAGTGCTCTGTTAGTGAACTGTCATGAAATAAAAAAGAGCCATAAATTTGTAACGAACATGGGGTGACCGAGCTGTCGTATACCTCATATATATATGGGTGACTCGCCTTGCAAAGACATATATATATATATATATATATATATATATATATATATATATATATATAGGGGTGTTACACTGTGGGTGACTCGCCCTACAAAGACGAGCACCGGGGGGCCTGACCGGACCGAGCCACAGCGCAGGGGAGGGGCACGTGGCTGATGATATATATGATAGGGTGCTGCTGTATTGTCGTTACTGAGTTTATTTCTTCCTTGTCAGTCCGAATGTGATGCCCCGCTGTGCCAACGGCGGCCGGCTGCTGCACGAGCAAATCTTCATACATGTCCTAGTTTACTGATCGATTTGGCGCCTGCTGGTCGAGTTCATATGCATGGTCCAACTAATGTATGTGTACATAGAAAACCAAATCACCCACTTACACGCCACCCCGCCTGCAGTTCGTTACAGCAGCAGCTCCAAGACCACTTGCGTGCTGCTGCTGGCTTGTGCATACCCTGCCTGCTGCCCTTGCTTGGCTGGCTGGGTGCGTGGAGGCCCTGCCTATCAGATCTACCTGGCCAAGATCAGCCCATGCACACTGCATGTTCTGCCGGGCCTTGCTCGCTCTCAATATGCATCCGTAATAACACTAAGTCTTCATCTGTCACATCCCGTGCGTGGATCTAGCCACGTCCTCACAATCATGTATGGATATAGCATGTTTGAGAGGCACCTCACATTGACAGCTCCCCGCGTGTTGCTTATGACATTAAAATGCTCCCAGCAGTGCACTTACGTTCGTACATATGCGTTGTAGTAGTCGTACGACACACACGATTACAATTTAAGGTGCAAGAAGCACCCTGTCAACATCTCCAGAGGCCTTTGCGGCAATCAAATACTACAGCAGCAGTCATTCAACCCATGCATTGTCCGCCATGCCACCATTATTACACATCTGTCAGTATGGTGAGCGAGTTGGCAGATGCACGCATATATGCGTACATACATGCATGCAACACACAACGACAACGGACAACAAACAGAAACAGGACGGATAAAACGAACTCCAACTACCGACCAGCCACAGATACATACAACTACCACGGCACACCACTTCGCTGCAGTGCAGCAGCATTGTGCAGCAAATAAGCAAGGCCCAATCAAGCCAACTAACCTATCGATGGATGATGAGCTACACATACCCAATGCATGCATGGCTACCAACAGCGAACTCAAAAGGCAGGTACCTATATACCTAGCACGCATGCAGAGGTACTTGCTTCCATGTCCCTCCATCCAGCGGGCGGCGGTTTCACTCGAGCCACGTTATTGTAGATCGAGCACGCAGATACGTATCTATGTACAGTAGGAGACAGGCATGCATATGTACACATGCATGCCTGCACGACGGCGACCACAGGACGGGGGACAGCAGCTCCACGAACGAATGGCTGGATGGGGACGAAGTAAACGCGCCGTGCTGATTGGCGGATGATGCATGTCGTTATTAGCTGATTGACGATGGCGGCACGGCAGCAGCTTGCCACGCACCCGTAGGCCGGGCCTGTTACGTCATCAAGGCGTTGGTGCGAATCCCGCAGCCACACACGCCGCCATGCATGTTCCTAGGGCACCATTGCAGGCCAGTGCTGCCGCTGGAGCTCCCACACCTGATAAAAAAGAAACACCAGCAGCGGTAACGCACGGGTATGATAAATGCATGCTGCATTAATAAAATAAGTGACAGCAGACGGACCCCGCCCTACCTATACATGACGATCGATGTAAAGCCAAACTTAAGGATCAATCACACATACGAAACCGCTGTGCATGCATGTTTTTATTTCAAGCTATATCAGCAGCTCTCCTTGCTTACCAGCTGTGATGGTGCCAAATGTGAGTCCGGCTGCTGCGTAACAAGCCACTACCAGAGTATTGCACCCCGTCTGGCACAGGGCGTATGCAAGTGGACCCGCAGAGCTTGTGCCGATAGCGGCAAAGATGAGGGCAAGAATGAAAACGGTCTTGGCGCCCATCATAGATGCCATCTGGAAAACTGCTGAGGGCAATCGATTTGTAAATATCGGAAGCAAATAAAACTTATTATGTATGTACAGGTATGGCTTACTTGATCAGTAGTAAGCAGAGAATCTTATGCGGGTTTGGCTGGTATACAAACCGAGCGACGAACGGTGTTTTGAGTGTCGTCGTTAATTCTTTGTGCTGGTCTGCAGAATTTCTTACAGTCCGACCTTTCAATACTGAATAAACTAAATAAAATGAGAAGTATCTCGCGTTAAATAACGAATCGGTGTGCCCGGCCTTTACCAGGTTTCCCCGTACTGGACCCGTGAGCGTCCGTGAGGTCGAGCAGTTAAAAGAAGAAGCTGGTCTTAAACGCACATTTGTTTCCAGAAATATTCCTATGAAATAATACGAAATATGCCTGCTTGTCGATGAATTATGAAAATGTAAGCCTTCCTTTCGAATGAATTTAGCAGCTAGGAGCGGATCCCCTCCGCTTGCGCTTCGGTTAACGAAGTAACGGCTTATGGGGATCGAGAAGCAGGCATATTTCGTATTATTTCATAGGAATATTTCTGGAAACAAATGTGCGTTTAAGACCAGCTTCTTCTTTTAACTGCTCGACCTCACGGACGCTCACGGGTCCAGTACGGGGAAACCTGGTAAAGGCCGGGCCCACCGATTCGTTATTTAACGCGAGATACTTCTCATTTTATTTAGTTTATTCAGTATTGAAAGGTCGGACTGTAAGAAATTCTGCAGACCAGCACAAAGAATTAACGACGACACTCAAAACACCGTTCGTCGCTCGGTTTGTATACCAGCCAAACCCGCATAAGATTCTCTGCTTACTACTGATCAAGTAAGCCATACCTGTACATACATAATAAGTTTTATTTGCTTCCGATATTTACAAATCGATTGCCCTCAGCAGTTTTCCAGATGGCATCTATGATGGGCGCCAAGACCGTTTTCATTCTTGCCCTCATCTTTGCCGCTATCGGCACAAGCTCTGCGGGTCCACTTGCATACGCCCTGTGCCAGACGGGGTGCAATACTCTGGTAGTGGCTTGTTACGCAGCAGCCGGACTCACATTTGGCACAATCACAGCTGGTAAGCAAGGAGAGCTGCTGATATAGCTTGAAATAAAAACATGCATGCACAGCGGTTTCGTATGTGTGATTGATCCTTAAGTTTGGCTTTACATCGATCGTCATGTATAGGTAGGGCGGGGTCCGTCTGCTGTCACTTATTTTATTAATGCAGCATGCATTTATCATACCCGTGCGTTACCGCTGCTGGTGTTTCTTTTTTATCAGGTGTGGGAGCTCCAGCGGCAGCACTGGCCTGCAATGGTGCCCTAGGAACATGCATGGCGGCGTGTGTGGCTGCGGGATTCGCACCAACGCCTTGATGACGTAACAGGCCCGGCCTACGGGTGCGTGGCAAGCTGCTGCCGTGCCGCCATCGTCAATCAGCTAATAACGACATGCATCATCCGCCAATCAGCACGGCGCGTTTACTTCGTCCCCATCCAGCCATTCGTTCGTGGAGCTGCTGTCCCCCGTCCTGTGGTCGCCGTCGTGCAGGCATGCATGTGTACATATGCATGCCTGTCTCCTACTGTACATAGATACGTATCTGCGTGCTCGATCTACAATAACGTGGCTCGAGTGAAACCGCCGCCCGCTGGATGGAGGGACATGGAAGCAAGTACCTCTGCATGCGTGCTAGGTATATAGGTACCTGCCTTTTGAGTTCGCTGTTGGTAGCCATGCATGCATTGGGTATGTGTAGCTCATCATCCATCGATAGGTTAGTTGGCTTGATTGGGCCTTGCTTATTTGCTGCACAATGCTGCTGCACTGCAGCGAAGTGGTGTGCCGTGGTAGTTGTATGTATCTGTGGCTGGTCGGTAGTTGGAGTTCGTTTTATCCGTCCTGTTTCTGTTTGTTGTCCGTTGTCGTTGTGTGTTGCATGCATGTATGTACGCATATATGCGTGCATCTGCCAACTCGCTCACCATACTGACAGATGTGTAATAATGGTGGCATGGCGGACAATGCATGGGTTGAATGACTGCTGCTGTAGTATTTGATTGCCGCAAAGGCCTCTGGAGATGTTGACAGGGTGCTTCTTGCACCTTAAATTGTAATCGTGTGTGTCGTACGACTACTACAACGCATATGTACGAACGTAAGTGCACTGCTGGGAGCATTTTAATGTCACAAGCAACACGCGGGGAGCTGTCAATGTGAGGTGCCTCTCAAACATGCTATATCCATACATGATTGTGAGGACGTGGCTAGATCCACGCACGGGATGTGACAGATGAAGACTTAGTGTTATTACGGATGCATATTGAGAGCGAGCAAGGCCCGGCAGAACATGCAGTGTGCATGGGCTGATCTTGGCCAGGTAGATCTGATAGGCAGGGCCTCCACCCAGCCAGCCAAGCAAGGGCAGCAGGCAGGGTATGCACAAGCCAGCAGCAGCACGCAAGTGGTCTTGGAGCTGCTGTAACGAACGAAGTGCAGGTGGGGTGGCATGTAAGTGGGTGATTTGGTTTTCTATGTATGTAACCATACATTAATCGGACCATGCATCTGAGCATATGGACCAGCAGGCGCCAAATCAATCGGTAAACGAGGAAATGCATGAAGATTTGTTCGTGCAGCAGCAGATCGATGATGGCCGCCATTGGCAGAGCGGGGCATTTGGACTGAAAAGGAAGAAATAAACTCAGCAACGACAAGGTAACCCTACGCCTAGCTAGCTTCATAATGCGTAAGCAAGCAGCCGTTGTGACGTATATATGAGGTGGTGAGATTGGGACTCCCCTCGCACGCCAAGGAAGATGATATCCCACGTGAGAACTATATAGAGAGAGCTCGTCAGGGCCATGCGTAAATATTACGTACGTACGTATGTAATTTATTTCTCGTTGATTGCTGGAAGTTCGTGCCAACACAGGCATGCAGCAGGCCGCCGGCACCAACTGGCTGACCCGCAGTAATACAAAGTACCCAACTAATCATGCATGAGATAGAGGCTTAGCCCCAACATTCTAGAAACGCCCATTACTGATGGCATTCGCACATAGAGAATGAGGTAACGCTTGGCTGCTTGGTGACACCGGCTAATGATAAACAAATCAACATATCTATATATGCGTAGTTATCTCTGACACGTATATATTTGCAAGGGTTGGTAATGAGCATGTAACTCCCTCGGGTAAACCGGGTTATGTGTGGACGTATGCATGGTTAAGAGCCCCTGCCTGGCTGACTTGTCAGTCATACATCGATCGCCCATTGCAACCAGCCACCCCCAGTCGGCTCCCCCTTCGCCCCAGTCGCCCCCAGTCACTAATGTCACTAATGCCACCAAAGTGAAAACCAAATAAAACAAGGAAAAACTAGCGAAAACTTGCAAAAGGCGACAAAGGAAGCACTTATTTAGTAGGCAGGGTTACTGATGGGCTATCCTTGCATACAGCTCCCCACCCACCCCAGTAGGGAGGGCTGCCAACCATGGGTTACCCACTCATTACCAACCCTACCAATACCATACAGTGCGTATCGGTACGTAAACCTACCCACATACCTAGCTAGGTTAGGTAGCCGAGAGGAGGCAGCAAGGGGGTCAGGGGGGGAATTTTTAAGTGTATAATAAATCAACACCAACTGAATCGCTCGAGACCTCTCAAGAGGGGTAAGGGCGGGTTACCTTGCGATGCATGCGATGGTGTTATATATATATAAGAGAGAGAGACAGAGTCCCTCGATGGGTTGGAGCCCATGCCGGGTTACTGTATCTCATCAATCGGTTGCAACCGACTGGCTAGAGGGTATGTAATAACTGACATGCATATTTATTGTAAGTGAAGTTCACATATATGGCGCCCTACCGCTGATGAATTGGCCTTGCGTCATGGTGTTAGTTGGAGCTTTCCCAGCCAGCAGGTCCCAGCTGGCCAGGGCCGGCCATGCAAGCAACTAGGAAGCTCCAGGCCCCTAAGCTTGCTAGTGATTCCGCCGTAAGTATATGTGCTCCCGTAACACCCGTAAGCCCATTGAGAATACCGACAACTAAATTGTGTTTGTCTAATGGAACCTGAATGGAACTGCAGTCGCCGAAGCCTATGCATTAGGTTATTATATACTCCTGAATAATTTCGTCGCTACTTCGTATTGCCTATAAGGCTTGCTGTGTTTAGCAGCAGGGTTACAAACTCGCTGAAAAAAGGCGAGGTAGGTGGGCCGGGCTGCCAATCTTTCATGGGGCTGTACAGTACTGCAGCTGACAATAGAAACTTGCAATCAAACATGGCATCAAAGAGGCTTAAATGTATTTTTATAAAACTGTAAATTTTGTAGTTTTTCAACTTGATGGATGGGGGAGTCTCTACTTGGGTTGTGCGTGCTGTTATCGCGGTCAGTCGGCCCTGTCGCAGCCTTTCTTTATGATCCCAGGATAGCATAGTATTTCATAAACTTACGTAACAATCTAATATGCATCTTCCCAGAAAAATCAGGATAATCAAAAACCCTTTAGATGTTGTAACCTTCCAGCCATACCTGCAACCTTCGTCATGTACGATCGACAAGCATGTAGATAGCTAGAAGCCATGGCCACGTTCCCATACGTAAAGATATCATAAGTAATCTCAAACTTATTATATGATATTATTGTCATATAAATAGGCAAGTTTGAGATGACAATACTTCAGAGTCTCACTTCCTGGTGGATTATATTCTATCCACTCACATCACTTACATTTATTTTGTCTTACACTATGTGACAATATTAGAATCTAGATGGATGATATACGTGGGCAGGGAACGGTTGCTCAAGGCGATAACGGCAATGATGCTGCAGAAAGCGAAGTTGCCGAAGTCGGCCCCAGAGTGGCCTCAGGCCCACAGCTTGCATTGATTCCTCTATGTGGACAGTCTCGGTCGGCTGGCTTAGTGCGTCGCGACTCTTCCTCATTCTTCCAACCTGCCCTGAACGTCCTGAAGCAGCTCAACAAAAACGACTTATCATTTTACCTGTTCAATCGAGAATGCACTATACGCAAGGCGTGCCTATTCATGGCCGGCGCACCCGCATTCGGCAAATTTGTGCTTCTGCTTGTCTTCCTTAATTGCGTCACGCTGGCGATGGAACCTGGGCCATGCGATGAGGAGTGCCAGAAAAGTGAATACATGCGCGTAAGCGGACCTTCCCAAATGCAGAACGTTACCCTGGCGTGCGGTCGTCTCTACCTTACCTGGCATCCGACGATTCTACCGGTATTTCCTCTTTTGCAGGCCCTGTTCATCACAGATACAATATTCACAGCCTGTTTTACATTGGAAATTCTTTGCCAGGCGATTGCACATTGTTTCTTTCTGGGTCCATCGGCGTACCTTCACGACGGATGGAACTGGATAGGTAAGTGAGTCCGGCGACAAACAGCAGGGAAAAAAGCAGGGGAAAACCTCGCAGAGCTGGTGGCAATAATTCTGCACTGGGCGAGACTTTGATGGTGATAATGACGCACTATGTAGTGACTGCGGGCCGGCCTGATGGGGTGATGGGAGCATGTGCGTGACGGCTCCGACGTACATGACGGTGGCACGCGTGGACTCACGCGGACGGGTTCCCTAGCTGCCCCCTAGCTGCTGACTCACCATATACACTTGCGTGTAGATGTGCTCTCCACCGCGAGTGGCTACATCGCATTTCTGCCGTTGACTGACAGCGGCAGTGGGCTCAACGGACTACGGGGGCTGCGGGCGATTCGGCCGCTGCGGGCACTCAAAGCTATTCCAGGTCTGTGCGTTATGTGAACTCTGTGGCTTCGTGACGTAAACCGTAAGGAGGAGCCGTGAGGGCTGCGTCTTATTATGAGCTATGGGCTTCATTCGGTTGTGCGGGTCACGGGCTACGGGAGTTTACATACATACGTAGCTGCTGAATGTAGAGTGGAGGCTGCAGACAGTTATAAAGCTGTACGAGGATACGGCGGCGTTAAACGACACCTGGGCCATCGAAAGACAAGATCCGGGGGAGGTCCGTCCGTAGATCTTAGGGCTGATAGCTGCAACTCGATCAACGGGAGGAGACGTCTTCAAAACTGATTGGTGATTGCGGCACCTGTTACGACAATTACGTAAAAGCTTGTCCTTTGTGTTCCGTCCCTGGCTTTGTGTTCCGTCCCTGGCTTTGACCCTTATTGTGTTCTTGGCGTCTGACACCTGTGGGAATATGGGCTGTTAGGTTTTCCTAACCATCTCACCTGCTGGCTCCCGCCCTCGTCCCTGCCGAAGTAGTTGTATGTGTGCCGAAAAGGTCCGTCGAGATGTCGAATATGCTTTCTGCATCTTACATTTGTACATTTGTGTGTATTTGTGTGTGTGTTTGTACGTGCCGTACAATGTACAACGACTGCACGCCCTGACCCGCTGGATGGTGACGGCTCGCTGGATGGCACACGAACCAGGTCTGCGACGGCTGGTGCAGTGCCTTTTGGAGGTGGTGCCCCTCCTGCTGGACGTCCTCTTCTTATTGGTCTGGGTCTTCTTCGCATTCGGCATCATTGCGCTCAATATCTTCATGGGCGCGCTGCACCGCCGCTGCGCCTACCTCACCACCGCAGCGGCGCCGCCGCCGCTGCCAACAGCACCACCGTGGTCCAACGGCAGCAACCGCGCTACTGCCGCCACCATCGCTGCCGCTGGTACGTTTTTGTCAAGCAACAGCAGCTTGAGCTTAAGCATCAGGGACAGCAGCGGCGGTGGCAGCGGTGGTGCCCGTGGAGGCGGCAGTGGGGCGGCGGGCGGGAGTTGGTCACTAGTCCCCGGCCTGGAAAACACGCCCTGCAGCTCCTCAGGCTCTGGAGGTTCCTTCAAGTGCCCGATGGAGTACGGTGGCTTTGGTGAGTGGTATGACGTGGCTGCAGGTTGCTTGGCGGGGAGGGGAGACAAGCCGGGGATGCGTGAAGAGCATCCCTCTTCGCCGGGGAGCAAACATGCAAATTACCGAACCTGGGGGAAAAGGTACTGGAGCTGACGTTGTGAAGCCCTAAGCTCCAGGGAGAGGAGCAACGGGCGAGAGGCAGGAAAAACGTTTTACGGTTTCTTCCGTTTTACGGTTTCTTCCATTTTACGGTCCATGTCCCCAAAGAGAGCGGTTTGCGGACAATTTGGTGTTTGCGGTCGTAGGTCCCCTGGGGCCCCTCTCTCCCACAGCCTCGGCAGAGGTTAGGAAGGGGGTGGCGGAGGGGCTTTCCCCCGTGAGAGACACGTTCCCCCTAGCGCGCATACGGCTTGGGGGATGGGTTTCATGCAGCCTTGAAGATTTGCGTGCCGTACAGTCAGGATTAGCGTTTACTTCCATGAATCTGCAATTTAACTCTTTTTAAAGCAAACCGCAGCAGGGGTGATATGCATGCTGTGCTGTGCTATGCTTAATTGCGAGACCGGGTGAGAGAGGGACAAAAGTGCGAACGCGCTTCGAACAACAAGTGGTTATCAACCATAGGGCATGGCGCTGCGTATGCCTGGTAGTAAGCTTGGCCCTCAAGCGGTTGCTGATATTGTGATCCGCTGCTTATTGCAAACTGATACCGCGCAGCCGTCTCTTGCCGTGGGAAGTACGACAACCCTAACTTCGATTACACTGGATTCGATAACTTCGGCATGGCCGCATTCAATATTTTTGCGGTTCTCACGCTGGACGGCTGGAGCGAGCAGCAGCTGTATCCGTTGTGGAGCGCCATGGGCCCCGGATTGCCCATCACCTTCTTTAGCCTGCTTGTGCTGTTTGGGGCGTTCTTTGCGATGCAGATAGTGGTAGCGATCATGTCCAGCAAGTAAGAAGATGGGGTTGGAAGATGGGGGGGTTTGATTGATTTGGTTCATCCGTGCGGGTGCGGGGAGGGGGGGATTCTATTTTTTTATTATTATTCTTGTCCGCATCCGTACACAATTACCCGTCTGCCGCCAACGACGACGTTTCCGTCTTTTGCACTGCCTTCACCCTGCATCAGGTTCGCCCAGCTGGAGGCGCTGGTGGGTGGGTTCGGTTTGCAGGCGGTTTCGTGGGTTGTGGGGCGAGGGGGACGGGGGAGGCGAGGGGAAAGCCAGTTTCAAGCCAGGGCAGGCCGGGAGGGATCGAGACGGGCCAAGTCAGGTGGACCCCAGCGCTCAGCTCTGAACGACTGTAAGGAGGACATGACGGCCCTCCCTGGTGCTAACAAACACTTGCGTGATACCCTTTTTGCCGTACCGATGAGAACCGCTTAGTCGTCCATACATGCATCCAGTCCTCCCTATTGTCAAGTTCTGCCAACCGTCAGTAATCTCCCCTTCCTCTGGCTCAGCAGTTGGCCATGCTTCGTAGGAACTAGCGTACTGCGAACTGGGTATGCCGTACTCCCGTACGGCATACAGTCACAATCACAGACACTCGCATACCGTATACACGTACGGCGTTGAACCTGCAGCATTGTGCTCATCGGTGTATCGCCGCCAGTGCTATTGAAGACTACACGCGCCATCACTACTATTTCCACCTCCTCCACCAACCTTACACCATCCGCCACTACCATCTACAAGCAACTCCATCATTAACTCCTCCATCAACACCACCACCTCCCCGCCTCAGTCCTGTTACTACTGCTGCCTCAGCCGGGGCTCATCATCTCAAGCTTAGCAGCCCGCTTGCTTGCCCCCGCCTCACCGTATCAAACCGTGGACTTCATCTCCATCGGCTCCGAAACTTCGAATTTCGGCAGTTTATTTTTATTTGAAACCAGCCCGATAATGGCATCGCTATTTTACCATGATAACCAGATTTGAGCCATGCTTGGATCATGCTCCGATCACCTTTGGATCATGCTTGGATCATGCTTGGATCACGCTTCGATCATGCTTGGATCATGCTTGGATCATGGATTTAGAAAGACGGATCATAGATGTTTAGAAGCCCTCGCCGACCACCGACGGTGGTACGGGTGCGGACCTGTGCACGTCTAAACTGTGTTTTAAAAGCCCTCCCCTCATATTATCCCCACATACGCAATTCCTCTGGAACATGGTTCATCCATGGATGCTCAGGGGAATTTTGTCACGCTGCTTCATGTTGCAGTGCGTTACATTACATTATGAAACCCCTCCCTGGATGGAGCCATAGCTCGGGAGGTGACACGCAACAGGAGCGTGACGCGATGCAGTTCGTAAATTGCAAGAAAGTGTGAAGTTTCCGGTATACATCACCAAGTCCATTGCCCCATAACTTCGCAGGCTCGACATCGAGGAGGCGTCAGTCGCAGCACCACGAGCAACTTCCAACAACTCGAAGACGCGGAAGAGGATGAAGATGAGTTCGGTGGCGGCAGCGCCTCCGTTACTACTATTGCCCGCCCTCCACCGCAGCCGCCGCAGCCGTCGCCGTCGCGAAGCATCATGGGTCGCATCACGGTAGCGATCGTCGCTGGTGCCGCCGCCACGGTGCGGCGGTATACTGCCTGCAAGCGCGCGGTCCTGGTCTGGGCGTACAACGTCAGACTACGTCATTTGCAGCCTTTGCACCGTGTACGGTTGCCACCGTGGCGACGCCGTGCACACACCGTTGTACAGCATGAGATGTTCGTGCGATTAATGACGGGCCTTATATTGGTCAATACGATCGCATTGGCGATGGATCATTACGGGATTGAACCCACCTGGGCACGGGCAATTGACTTAATAAATAATAGTAAGTTTTCAAATGGTATAATGCTCATTAAATTGTTCCGTGCTCGTTGAGTCAGTATGTTTTATAAACGCTCTCTACGACGCGTTTGGGCATGCGCAATGTGCTGTGTAGGGATCGAATCCCTGCTGAGGCTTTTATTTCTAGCCCGCTTTGAACTTGTGACTGGTTATGACCCGTCCCCAGCTAAGACGCAACATTCACATCCATATTCTTTCCCTCGTCATGCTTCCATGGCTTTTCCATATTGCTTACCGTACGACGGCCGTTCGACCCTTCAGTCCTGACGTACATCTTCATCATAGAGCTGGTCCTTAAGCACGTGGCCGTAGGCTTCCTGCGTTACTGGACTGACCCATGGGACATCTTGGACGGTGTGGTGGTGGGGGTGTCCATTGCGGAGATTATCCTGGTGGCGACTGGAGGCAATAAGACGGGCACTCAGGTGAGTGAGAAGGTGGCGGTGAAGCAAATGGAACGAAGTGGGCACCACCACCACCATTATAACTACCACCACCACCATTATAACTACCACCACCACCATTATAACTACCACCACCACCATCATAACTACCACCACCACCATCATAACTACCACCACCACCATTATAACTATCACCACCACCATTATAACTATCACCACCACCAGGAGAAATCCCTCCCGTATTTGTCACCCGTACCAATTACCACCCGTACCATTTTTGCGCTGATGCATTCTCAGGGGCGCTCATGCCCGGGGCCTTCCCATCTTTAAATCCGTTATAGCTTTCATTGCTCCAGAACCCATCCCCAGAACCCGGTTCCGTCTTCATTTCTCGTTTAAGCCCCCCTAACCAACCGTTCAAGCCATCAGGCATTCCGGACTCTTCGCGTACTTCGGATCCTGCGGACTCTTAAGCTGCTGCGCCGCATCAAGAGCCTCCACCGCCTAATCAAGTTGGTCATGAAGGTGGGTAATTAATCTCGTTAATTCGTTGTCGGTTAGTAGTTGGTGCATTGGGTCGTGTTACAATGGACGGTGCGTGTCGCTAATGAACTCAATAGCAGTCCATCACGTGCATCATGTTGCTCCTCTGAAAGCAAGACGCCTTGAGGGGATTTAACTCGAGCTCGAGTGACATCGAACATATCCGTCCTGTCCTTCACGTCCTGTCCTTCCCGCCTGCGTGCTGGCCCCGCCTCGCCCTGGGGCCATCCAAAACACATTATTTCCTTCACCCGGATTTTACATAATATTTATTATGGCGGATTTTGTATTTTTTATGATTTTATGATTACTTATGATTACTTATGACTACTTATGATTGTTATGTCGATTATGGCGGATTTTTGTATTTTTTCACACGTTTTCTTCTCTCCCTTTCCAGGGCTTCCGTGCGCTTGGCAACTTCCTGCTGCTGGCGTCGCTCTTCATCTTCATCTTCGCCGTAATGGGCCTCCATCAGTTCGGCGGGCTGTGGAGCTTCCAACCGGCCGCTAACCTTGATGACCTGGATGGCTCGCGCTCCAACTTCGACACGCTGTGGCAGTCGGGATACACAGTGTTTCAAATCCTCACATGTGCGTGTGGCTGCGTGTACGGCGTGTACGGCAAGGCACAGCATAGGATGGCATGGGGATTTGGGGGCGAGAAGCAGGAATACATGCCCGACACCCATCCAAGATCATATGTTTATTATGTGTATGTGTATGTGTATGTGTATGTGTATGTGTATGTACGCACTGCCATTCAACTGCCGCTGTGTATGCCGTACGAGTGCAGCCCACGTCCTGCAATAGTTAAGCCCCCCTTTGTCCCGTACCTTGCCACACAGTACCTACCTTCGCTTCTCCACCGTCCAACAGATTTTTTAAATTCCATCTTTTTGCGCCATGCCGTACCGTCCCGACCAATCGTATGTAATACCATACCGTTCTATCCCTCCCGTCCGGTTTTCTTCGTGTACTATACCCGCAGGTGATGACTGGCTCCGCATCGCGTGGAATGGCATGCGGGGCTCTGGGAACGCCGCCGTACTGTACTTCGCCGTGTGGGTTATCATCGGAAATTTTACTCTCCTGTCGCTGTTCCTAGCCATCCTCATCACCTCGTTTAATGTAAGGATTTCCCCGAGGGTATACTTCCCGTACTTGCTGCCTCCTTGCAAAACAACTTTGGGATTTGTAACATGCAGGATGCATACTGTGTTTTAGTTAGTCATCCACGGTTACTACGGCGATTCTGGCAATACGTCATTGTCGGTTAAAAGGGCGGTTAGGGGTAAGGCACGGAAGGAAAACCAGGGACGGACGTTTTACCGATCGTGCATGCGATGTGGACAGGCAGGTACGTCTTAGAGACTAATTCATTAATCTCATTACTGGACCGAACATCGAGAAGTACAATACGGGGGTCCTGGACAGGACTTATACGATAGAATTAACGTACATTGCCGTATTTTGACGTACAAATGGACATTCGTGGACTCTGCAGACTGCGGACGAAGATGACAAAGGGGAGGCGGCGGATGAGGACGAGGAGACGGATGAGGAGGGGGAGCCATACACGCCTGGCCCGGCACGGTCCTCTGTAGCGACCATCGACTCACGGCATGCAGCGCAGCAAAACCTGCGACGGCGCGTCCGCGGCGGCGGCGGCGGCAGAGTTGGTTCCGACGACGTATCCCGTAATGTCGCCGTCGGCGGCGCTGGCGCTGGCGACAGTAATAGCACCGGTCACGGCGGCGGCAGCGGCGGCGGTGGTGCGACAAATGCGCTGCAGCAGCGTGTCGTGGAGCGGGTTTCGGAGCGCTTGGATCCCGCGCGTGTGAAGATCATGAAACGATGGCTGGTTATGATCGGCTTTACGCATGGGATGAAGCCGTACGAGGTATGGTACAGCATCCCGTACGGCAAGATTGCTTTAAGAGGGCTGTGACAATCTGAGGAGCTGTTCGATTGCATAGCCTGCCTTTTATCAATGACTCTAGCATGATTGCACATATCTACCACTGTCCATCTGCCGGCGGAGTATTGCTGTCCACACATTGCATGTCAGGTGGGCACGCACCGCACCGCGCTGCATAGGGCTTCGGGAACCTTCCGGTTATTTTTTTTCGTCATCTTCCTACTACTAGGAAAGACATTTTGGACACATGTCGTTCTAAACACAGTCTTTCGTATAGAACTTTTATATATATATTTTTTGCCTTGCAGGTCGATTCGATTGTGCAGGAGCTAGACGCACGTCTCGCGTTCGATCCCGACTCCATTCGGTTAGATAGCAGTTTTACCACACCGCATAGACTGCACCGTCGCAGTGCACCACTAGCAGGATTGCAACGCTTTTCCACCATCCGACGCATCACCACCAATCGCACCAGTGATGGCGGGTCGCCGGCCGCAGCGGCGGTGGCGGCGGTTCCGCCAGCAGAGATTGAAAACACCGACACCAACGCTGACATCGACATTGACGCACAGCGGTCCTCCGCACGACGTATGCCCGCTGGTGTGGCCAGCCTCCGCCGTTTCACTGTTGCGTTGGGGGCGTCTGCTGCTGTTAGTACAAGCAGCCGTGGCACCGCTGTAGCCGCCGCCGCCGCCGCCGGCGGGTTGGACTCAGGATACGGCATGACTGTAGACCAGCATGGAGTTGTCGTGGGTTGTTCAGCGGATCACTCGCCGCGTACGACACGTGGAAGCCTTCAATCGGCTGGTCTGCCAACGGCACTCAGAGCGGCCATCGTGGCTTCAGTGATCACTGCCAATGGCGTCAGCAGCGCTGGTGATGGCGACGGCAATCGTGAGGATGACGGCCTGAGCAACATCAAATTGTGTGGTTACCCTGCCTCCGGAAAACTCGCCGGCGACATGTCAGCCGCTCAGACACCAGCCTTCGCCAGTGGACCGATTCCTGTCGTAATGCCAGAGAGACCCAGCGGTGGTGGCGTTGGCCTGGTTTTGGAGCGCCTGGCGCATGCTGTGCGGAGACTTGGCGGTGTCGGCTCCATCCCCACCGCGGCCACGCCGCGGGCATCATCGCCCGGAATGGCCGCATGTTACGACGGGGCGTCGTTGCCGCTGCCGCCGCTGTCGTACGCTGCTGCGGCCAGGCGGCGCAGCGTCGGCGGCCTTGATGCACATCACCCGCGCGGTGGTGGCGGCACAGTCGCTAACGTTGCCGCCGCGTTTTGGCATAACAACCATTCGAACTACCATAACCATCACATACCACATGGCCGTAAACGGCTAGGCAGACCTCTCGCCGCCCTTCAGGCCGACCGGGAAGATTCCTGGGCTATGCTGCTGCCGCGCTCCGAAGCTTTACGGCGCTACCAACGCATGCAGCAGCAGCACTTGCAGCGAGTGGAGGAGGCATGGGCTCAAGAGCGGTTTCGGAGCTGGTTGAAAGATTCCCACTTGGCAGCCGGTGGCGGCGGCATCGTTGACGGCGGCGACACTGGCAGCGGCGACCTGACGGCGATGGCGACGCCAGCTCCACAGCCCTCTTCGAGATACCACGCTGCTGCCGTGACAGTAAGTGGTACGGGAGATGGAACAAGCACTCCTTTGCCAACGTCCGACGAGGCATCGACTTCGGAGTTTGCAGGCGTGAGCCACACGGGAATGATGGAAGATGATGGCGGCGTTGAAGGTGCGGATTCTCTGTCGCGGATGGCTCGGTGTGTGCCGCCATGAGAACAACCCATTCAATCCCTTCCTGGTGTTGATGTTCCCCTCAGGTTGGCCCTTGAGTGTGTTGCCCATTTAGAGAGGACCGATCGCTAGGAGTATATATATCCAATCATATATCATCCTATCATATATATATCCTAGCAGCGGACCCTGCGCATGCTTGGGCCACATGGGTGTGCGTGTGTGTGGTTTGCTCACGATCGGTCCTCTCTTAATAATATTTATTCAAACCTACCACACCTGCGGAGGTTGTTTTTTTTACCAAACCATACACCGCCTCGCCATCCCGCCGCCCCGCCACCGCAACACCCCAGGGCTTTCCCCATTCCGCCGTCATCTCGGGCTACGACTGCTCGTGCGGAATCGCTCGGCACCCGCGTTGCGTCTCGCGCAAGAAGGCGTGTTGAGAGGCGCCGTCGGGGGCCTGTCGCTGTTAGGAACTACATGGAGGTCGAGGCGTAGCCGCGGTGGCGCCGCCGCTGCTGCTGCTGCCTCCACCTCGCCATACTCAACTTGCGACGGCGTCACTGACAACGCACGTAACGTCGATGGCGCAGCCGGCGGCGGCGGCGGCGGCGGCACCGACGGTGGCTCACACGGACCACTCGGTCAGACCGTCGGGTCTCATCAGCCATCGGAGCTACAGCCGCTGTCGTTTGGAATGAGTCACCACCGACTCAACAGCGGCGGCTACAGCGCTGTGCTGTACAGCACCGACGATGGCATCCTCAATGACCTGTCGGCGTCAATCCCGCCACGGCCGTCGACGGCGTCGCAGCCGCCGCTATCGCCTTCCTCAACATTGCACCCGCACTCACACCTCCGCACGCATGCGCAGATGCAGCTGGCGCCACCATCGCCAAAGCGGCGGCTGATGTCGTGGAACTCGATGCCCCGAATGCAGTCACACCCGTCGTTTCCATCAGCGCCGCCGTCGCCGCAGCAGCAGCCTCTGTCGCCGATGTCCGTGCAGTCATCTGGTACTACACGTCCCAAAGGAGCTGGCATTCCCCATGCCGGCGGCACGTTTGTCATGTCTGGCCTTGGGGTTTCTTCCGTACTCCCTTTCAACGACAGCGGACCCCAACAACGCCTACCCACCAGTCCTTGTGGGGGGGAAGAAACCAAAGACGCCAAAGTCAGGCACGAAGAAGAAGAACCCGAGCGTGAGCTGCGGACGGCTGGTCTTGACAGGGCAGCTGGCTCGGCGGCGGCGCCGCCGGTGATCCTGCCATCGACACGAACGATAACGACAATGACGTCGATGTCGGCGTCGACGGTGGCACATGCACTCCAAGGGAGACGGCGAGAGATGGAAAGCCAGTGGCAGGCTTGCGGCGCTGCTGCTGTTACGTTGGCGGCGGCGGCGCCCGTCGTACGGCAGCTATCTCGATTTCGCCCACCACCGCTGGTCATTCCAGGCGGCGGCAACACCAATCAGCCTCCACCAAGAAATGAGAGACTAAAAGGCGAAGACGGCGATGTTGTTACTGCTGTGTCCGCAGTAGCTGACGAAAGGGCCGCAGGGGCGCCAGGCTCAGCCCCCGTAGCAGTGGCTGCTATACCATTAGAGGTCGCGAGTTCGGGTGCTGTTGCGGTGCCTTCAATGCCAGCCAGCCCTTCAGTATCGACACCCGATGCCGCTGAATCTGTGGACGATAATAGCGACAGCTCTAGCGCCATCCGACGGCGGCTGCTGCAGCCAGCGGCTGTGGCGCCGCCGCCCTTTGCGACGGCGATCAGGTCACGCTGCCGTTCGATTTCACGAGGCTCCCGTCTCAGCTCCAGAAACCGGATCCAGCTGCCAGGCGACGACAATCCGAGTTTTGCCCTGGACCCAGATCAAAATCTAGGTCTTGCACCGGGCCGCAGCTCCGCTGCCTCCATCTCAGATGGTTGTACATCATCGTGCTTGGCATCGCCCAGCAGCGCGGTCCTCATGCGCATGGCTTCGGCGATGAATCGATTCACGTATGGCGCCGCGGTGATGGAGCCGGTGGGATGCATTAAAGAATACGATAGCGTCGGCGACGGCCGCGAGGACAGCTACTCCACTTCCGGAGATCGCGCAGGGGTTAGAACCGCAACGAGTACGGAAAACATTTTGCCAACACTAACGCCACCGCCTACTATAAAGGCTCGTGGTTCCTGTGGGGAGGAAAATGACGGGGAGGAACATATCGCCGGCAGCTGCGGCGCCGCCACCGCCGCCGGCGCCACCATTGCTGCGTGCGCCGGCAGCATTGCCATCGCAGGCAATGCATTTTCATTTACGGCAGCGAATTGCGCCGCGAAGCGGCTGCTGCTTGCAAGCCGCGGCGGCGGCGGTGGCGGCGGCGGCAATAGTAGCGACGATGGGGAACAGTGGCTGTCGGGCTACGCATATGCGGCTTCCAATATGAACCCCGTGTACGATCATATGTATGGGGAGCAAGAACCTGAGGTGGACGAGCAACTTGAGGTTGCCAGCAGCATTGGTAGCCCTAGACCAGGTAGCCACTCGACACATGCATTTACGGCTGTGTACGGCAATCCACTTGCCAGCCATTCAAGCTTGGGTTCAGGCGCTGCAAGCCCGGTAAATATCGTCAGGCAAAAGCCGCCACACAGCAATGAAATATTGGGGGGCATGCCCAGTAGTAAGTCCCCAGCGGCAATCCCTCCGCCGGCAGCAGTTTCTTCAGCAGCAGCAGACGACAACGGGCGACAGTTGAGGAGCCCGACGTCAATGGGCAGCAGTATATTCCCCGCAGCTGAAATTCTTTCCGCCGCCGTTGCCGCCGCCAGCGCAGATGTCCCAACCAATGACGACGGAACGGAAGTAGCATTGTCTGCCACAGCTCACCCGGCGGTTCAAGCGGTTGTCCAGAGTGGCGCAGCAAGCGCCTCTTTAGATCAGGCGTCGCTACCAGCTCCTGCCAAGCTGCCGCGTTCAGTTGACGGGTTTGATAGTACACCAATATATCCGGGCATCAGTACGGTGGCGGTCTTGGAGTCACAGCACGAAAAATGTAGCTGGATCCCGACGATCGACGCCACGCCGGCGGAGCGCAATGGCGCCGGTAACGGGTCGTTGGCTGACGGTGGGCTACCGCCTGCACCGCCGCCGATGGTGTTGGGCGGGCCTCGAGTTACCGCTGCCACCGCTACAGCCGCCACCGCCACTGCCGCCACAGCTATAGCCGCCACGGCATTGCCATTCACAAAATGCCTGTCGGGTCGGAATGAAAATAGCACAACCTGGGCTGCGGCAACACCGTCAACGGCGGCGACAAACGAAAGAAGCCACAGCAGCAATGGTGGCGGCGGCAGTAGCAGTAAAAATGGCGATGATGGAGATGTTGCCGACGCCGTCACGCTTCCGGTCGACGGCGCTGGATCTTCCCTCCGCCGTACGTCGGCCAAAACTTCGGCCACGCCGCATGCAGTCTCGGAGCCCGGTTTCGGATGGCCATCGCCAAAGGCCGAGGTCGTTGGAGACCAGCTTGTACTGCATCCGGAGGGTTCGAAGAGGTTGCAGGCAACTTTGGCGTCGCCACGGACTCAGCTGCGACTGCTAGACGCGACGAAGGACTCCCAGTGTGCCCAGGCTGCCGTCGCTGACTCTGCCGCCGCCGTCGCCACGCCGGCGAGCACGTTGACACAGGTACCTGGGACGCCTATTTCCGGATCCGGATCTGAGATCGCGCCACCCATGGATCAGTGGACAGGCAGCGGCGGCGGCGCTGGCGGGGCCATGAAAGGCTTGCAGTACCGCTGCGGCAGCGGTCCCGTCGCAGAAGCGGCTGAAGGATGGGGCTCACCAACGGATGGAAGCAGCGGAGAGTACGGAAGCCTAAGGGGGATGAATACGACCAGGCGCCTTAACAACTACGGCTGCTCTGACTCATGGGTCGGAGGCCCAACTGCGGCCGGCCATGGCATCTCCTACCATTCGGTTCGTCGCGACCGGAAAAGGCCTTTCGGCTTTTCCGGCTGTTCCGACAATATCGGAACGAACGATAAACCATTGACCCATGGGTCACGGACGGAGATGGCGAAACAGGTGCTCCAAAACCTCCTCCGACTTTCCGGACAACGTGCTGCGGCGACCAAAGGATATGAGAGCCGTATGGGCGGTGCGGGCCGTGAGTCAGAAGCACTTGACGGAGGCGTCTTCTCGTCGCCATGCGCACCCTGCGGTAGCAGCAATTGCCAGGAGAGGTTTGCACGTCGCCATGGTCGCTGCAGCGGCGCCAGCGTGGGTTGGCACCGCCCGCAGGGATGTACTAGTGGCGGCGGCTACGGCGGGGGGGATAGCGGCGGCGGAAGCTCTGATCCCGATTCTCGAACGCCTCCAGGGCCGCTGTGCGAGGGGTTGCTCTCACGTAATGCGACATCCTCGCCGGCAGCGCAGGCCTCGCTCTCCCCAGCTCGAGTCGCCACCGACACATCGGCTCCAGCAGGCGACTCAGACGCCGCTACCCAACGAATGTCCCCAGTCACCGCAAACCACCCCGCCTCCGTCGCCGCTGCCGCTGCCACCGCAGCTGCGAAACCTCAGCGGCGCTTTCTGCGAACCTTCAGCGCTGCTGCCAGCAGCTCTCGGTCCTCCGCCACGGTGGTGGCAGTGAGTGCAGGCTCGGGAACTGAGCCGGCTCAGGAGCGTCAGATGGATCCGGAGCGCCACAGGGGCCTTACGCGGCGGACTTTGCACAGCCCCCTCGCTCTTGCTGCTCAAGAGGAAGCAGCTAACGCGTTGAGTCAGGGGGCGTCACCTCGGTGGCCGCCGCCTTCGCCATCATTGCTACGGACCTCACTTCCATTGCCATCACCGTCGCAGCCACCGCCACCACCGCGGCCGCGGCCGCTGCAGCAACAGCAGCATCAGCAGCACCAGCAGCGGCGCTTACTGCATAGCTCCTCCAGTCGCCACCACAGCTCCAGGACGGAACGCGTCGCTGCCGCCGTCGCGGCGGCGGCGGCCAGATATTCGGGCTCTGGTGCACGTAAAAGTGGCACCGGTGGCGACATGACGAAGTTTAGCGTGGCTTGGGCTCGCGAGCATGGGCCTCAAAATGCACAGGAAATGGAAGAGGCGTTATTTGGTAGGTCTCACGTTTGGCCGGTGCCTAAACAGGACTGTACGCACAGGATGGCGTTTTTGGAGATGGGTGCATGCCAGGTGGTTAGGTGGGGCCCTATGTGGATGAATGTGAACATGATTTTTGCAAAGCGCCAGTTATGATCCGTTTTAAGTAGTTTTCCCTGAGATCCTAATGGGATCGTCGGTTATGATCCAATCCTAAACTTTCTTCCTTGTCCATGTCGGGGATGTTACTGCTCCCGCAGCACCCCTACAGCGGGGCAGATCGTGTCGTGCACGTGGTAATCTCAAAGGCAGCAGTTACACTCGACTCAACGACGACGCAGGAGGCGGAGGCAATAATGGTAGGCAGCTATTGGGCTCCATTTCCCGCATGTCGCGGTCGATTGTAGCCGGATCGGATGGCGGTACTGACTCACAGCACCATCACCATCAACAGATGCAGCAGTGTGGATTGGAAAGCGGCAGTTGGGCAAGCAATGGCGGCCGCGCCGCCGCCGCTGCCGTCGACAGCGCTATTCGCACCAATCCCAACAGTTTGGGTCAGCATACGGGTCCAGGGATGCCGGACGTTGATGTGGGTGCGAGGGGCAGGGTGGGGAGTGACGTCGACGGCGGCCGGCATTTGTTTGCGGCGGAAGTGACGGCGGCAGGAAACGTTGGCGACGGCCGCGGCGGTGGTCGGGATGGTGGCGGCGACAGCGACGGCGATAAGATAAGGCCTGATGCCGACGCCGACACCGACGCCGACGCTGACGCAATCACCGTCGCTATAGCTAGGCCGTCACCGCCGCCATCACCGCCGCCGCCACCGCTGGCTATCGATATCTCCCGCCACCATCACCATGGACTCCAAATTCGGGTTGATGAGGACGAGGAGGGGGAGGAAGCGGATCCGGATACGGACACGGGTAGCAAGAGCAAGGAATCTACTCTGCGTTACGTTTCTGGCGTCGACGGCTCGAAGGATCCTGCGCCGTACTTAGCCTACCCGGCGCTGTGCTGCATCGACGGCCGTACCCGAGTACGTCAGATTGCATCAGCGATCATCCTTCACCGTTGGTTCGACGTAAGTGATATAAAAAATTATCACATAACTTATATTCATTTTTTATGTTATCATATAGGCTGGGACATATAATATCAATTAACAATTCCTCTTTGTTACGCCGAGGGGCTGCACCATCAACATGGATCAACAGAATTTTTATCTGAGGTTAATACTAATGCTAAAATTAATACTCTCTGCCTCCTTCCCCTTGGCCATTCCCTGCATGTCGCTGGATCCCCATGGACCATTGCTCACGTGAACCTGTTCACCCGTGCTTTCCCTCGTCTCCAAAAACCGGACCTTTGCCTCGTCCACCAGTACGGCATCCTCGCAGCCATCCTGGGCTCCTCCGCCATCCTGGCGGTGGACTCGCCCCGCCTGGAGCGATCCTCGCCACTGGGCCGCGCGGTCGCCATCCTGGATATCATCTTTACGGTATGGTGTGGTACGGCGGTTGAGGTGCAATATTGTACGGCGTAATATAATGCTAGTTGTTTTAAATATGGTGGCAGCACATCCCGGTGCAAGTCCTATATTCATAAATAATTGAATAAATAAAATATGTTTTGGTGTAGGGACATATATAGTGTAATTGTTTTACCTATCATACATGGAAACATCTTATAAGGTATGTATAACTTATATGTATTGACATTGTGGGCACCAAGTCCAAATATTGGAAAAATTCGATTCAAATCAAATGTAATGCTGCTACTGCTATTACTACTGCCACTGCTACTATTGCTACTGCTACTACTGCTGCCACTACTGCTAATCTTAAATACCAGGCAATATTCACTTTGGAGATGTTGATAAAGGTGTTGGCGAAGGGGCTGATTCTGCACCGCCACGCCTATCTCCGTAACGGTTGGGACATCCTGGACTTCGTAATTGTAACCACCTCCTTGCTGAGCCTCGGTCTAAGTGCGGGGGGAGTTGGGGGCAGCAGCACCAGCAGCGCGCTGAAAGGTGTACGGCTGGTGCGTGCCCTGAGACCCCTGAGGCTCGTACGAAGGTACGAAAACATGGTCCTTTCCTGTACGTTGTACCGGTCTGGTACCGTACGTAGGTGGGGGTAAAAGGGAGGGAAGACGGCGTTTTAACCGCACATGTATTTCCCGAATGCTGGCCGCTGCTGGTGCAACTGCTTCGATTTGGGGGTTGGTTTTGGTCGATGGTGAATTGGGTGAATATGTTGCAATGAAGAGCACCTGCTGCCTTTCTCGGTGCCCCGATTGAATCGGCGCCTTCCACCTCCTGCCCTGTCTCCTTAGGCTCCGTGGCATGCGGCGGGTGGTGGAGACCCTCATCCGCAGTATCCCCACATTGTCGGAGGTGCTGCTTTTTGGAGTCTTCCAGTTTGGGCTGTTCGGTATTCTGGGGGTGCAGCTGTTCGCGGGGAAGATGTCGGTCTGCAGCCAGGAGGTCATCAACGGGACCCGGGTAGAGCACAAGTCGCAGGTAAGGTAGCGGGTTTAGTGCGTGGCGGTCGGGGCGCGGGATTTTGTACGTACTTGTGTATTGTATGTGGATTTAATTGGTGTAAATATACAAGATTAATAATATTTAATATAAAATATTGACATATATTAATATTTAATAACTTATTTTAAAATTAATTATTAAGATTATATTTATTTTAATATTTATAAATATTATTATCTTATATCATGGGTGTAAATGCAAGCGTTTCGCAGAACGATTGCCAGAAGTTTGGCGTACGTGTTGAATTTCTTATATGTGTGAAGATGGCAAGGGCTGGCTAAGTCGTCCAAGATGGCTACATCAAGCGGCAAATCCAAGGAAGGATGGCCCCACCTAAATAAAATTATTCTCTCCTTCCACCCACCTCATGGGGCCCGGTGGGGCAAAACACAACCTCGCAGTGCGTCCAAGGCGTAACCTACGTGTGCGGCGAATACGACATGTGTCCCGACCCCGGCTCGGAGGCGGTGCGGTGGTGGGGACCCAAGCTGCGGAATTTTGACAACCTTGGCTCAGCGCTTCTGACCTTGTTCACAGTGGTTACTTTGGACGGTTACATGGCGGTATGTGTGTGTGTCTGTGTGTCTGTGTGTCTGTGTGTCTGTGCGTTGCCATGTCATGCTTTCTCGAAGCCGTCTAAATCTCGGTTACTGTCCAACGGTAACTGATTGTTCCGATTCGTCTATAACGTAGCTCATGACGTAAACGGGCCTTTTCTCACCGTCCTCACAGGTCGCAAGGAGCTGTATGGACGCGGTGGGGGTCGACCACGTGCCTGAGGTATGTGTGCGTGCGCTTTTTAAACGGTTTTTCTTTAGATCATACTGTAACAAAAAAGATGGAGGGCACGAACGGCGGAAGAGCAACGCGATTTGAGTTAACATCAAAATGTAAAACATGGACGTACATGCGTGTGTACGGCACACTTAAAAAGGCCTCGTGTGTGTCGTATAGCTGTATGGTGATGACTATAATTCCTTTCGGATTTGTTTGTTTCGTAAGAATGCAAAGTTATGCCGCTTTAGGTTCACCCTTTTGAGGTATTGTAGAGTTTTGTCCTGGACCCCTTAGGCGCGCGTGTTAGCCAACCACGGTCCCCTCCTACCGGCATGCCGTACGCCACCTGCTTTGACGTCCTACTACAATTACATTTAGGGCTCCCCCGGCACAGATGCACACACACGCACAAAGCAGTCCCAAGCCCTCGGCCACGTAAACAAGGTATTGGGGCGCCTTCACGCCCCTCGATGCCCGCGTGGGGATGGAGAGATTCGTTTGCGGTCTTTCGTTTGCTTCTGCTCAGGGGGGTCAGGGGGTCAGGGGTTCGGCCAGCTTCAGGCCAAGTAAGATATACCTATATCTACTGAAAACACGCACACGCACGCACATGTGTACGACCTCCATGTCCCTCCTAACCGTTAACTGCAGGAAAACCACGCGCCGTACATGGGGCTATACGTGTTGGTGTTCATTTTCCTGGGTTCCTTCTTCTGGGTGAACCTGCTGGTGTCGGTCATTATCGACCACTACGCCCGAATAGTGGCGGAGGAGGGAGACTTGCTGATCTCCAAACAGGTGGGGAGATTTGGGAGGGGTTCCCGAACCAGGGAATGAGGAAATAAGATGGACGCACGTGCGTGTGTTTGTTTGTTGTTCCCTGTGTGTGTGTGTGTCTGCATATGTGTGTCTGTGCGTGTGTCCGTCTGTTTGTCTCTATATGTGTGTCTGCGTGTGTGTCTGTCTGTGTGTGTTTTGGAACGCGACGGGGAACCAGGGGGGAATTAAACCAAAATCAGGTGTGTGATATGTGTGCCTGTGAGCTAGAAGGCGGGTAACGAAATAAAGAACACAGGAACGGGAAAGCAGCATGCATCTTGCTATGCACATTCAGAAACATGTCACGCCCGATTACCGCCCCACAAACACACTAGATGCGAAACACTTACTCAACCGTCGTGACAAGCAACCGCTCTGCAAAGGCAAACTGCCACGGAGAACTACCTCAGTACCACTCCTAATGCACCCTATTACAGCGCTTATCCCCAACCCCATTCCCGTTCCAGGCGAAGGAGTACATTCGCATCTTCCAATTTGAGCGGAACGGCAAGGACGACTGGAAGGGTGGCTGCCCAGCTGATGCTTCTCGCCTCAGGCGTTTCTGTTGGAAGGTGAGGTACGACAGACCCTGGATACGTAGTTACGTACCCAAGCTGGGTACGAGCTGGGGATCCATCTGTAATCACGTGTCTGTGCAGCATATACGTCTAGCGACGGTGAGGAATGTACGGAATGTACGGAATATACGAATAAATTTATGAAACGAGCAAATGTAATAATATTTTCTTGTAACTGTGGTCCTGGGGCGGCAGGTGGCATCCCATCCGCATTTCGACAACGCCGTGACCGCCAACATCATCATCAATATCCTGGCTATGGCGATGGTGTACAATGATACGCCACGAGCGTACGACGTGGCGCTGGCTCTGGTGAATGTTGTGTGCACGTGCGGCTTCGCGGTGGAAGCTTGGTTCAAGATTGTGGCGCTAGGATTCTGGAAGTACATACGGGTATGTCGTACACGCTATGTCGTACATGTTACGTGCCACTAACTAACTAATGTCTCTTAACTGCAGGTAAACGGTCAGTCAAGACGTGTAGTACATCGTCCATCTTTCGCCCTTCTCTTCTATTCTCTTAACCCAAGTCAGGAAAACCCGCCTAGTCAGCAGCCCGCTGCTCCCGCTTCCGTTACCCGTTCCCGGAACCTGCACGCGGGCGCCCTCCTGGGTCACAAACACCTTGCCTGACCGCGCACGCCTCCATTTCCTCTCCGCATTTCGTTTGCTGAACCCTCCTCAGGATCACTGGAACAAGCTGGACTTGTTTATCATCGCCGTTTCCGTCCCCGACATCGTGTCCACGTTCACACCCATGAGTGCCGCGACTGGCTTCGTCACTGTACTGCGGCTGCTGAGGTGGATCCTGGAATTAAGCGGATCTCGAATCCAGTTTTGAACTTGCATTTAATTTTGACCGTTCGCCTCTTTAGCCTCTAAATCTTTAGCCACTAACCCTAGTTAACAAAGAAAGTGCTGTTGTAAATTAGAACCACGACAAAAAGTATAATTGAGTTGAGTAATGAGTTATGTGTGATTATAATAAATATATAACAATGCTCATCCTTAGGGTATTATTGGTCGTACATTCCCCCGTGCGCCAGACAAATGCGAACTCTCCCTTTTTCTGGCTGTGCTAACTGATGGGCTGCAGAGTGTTCCGGATGTTCAAGTTGATCAAAAACGCTCGCGGACTCCGCACGCTGTTCAACACCCTCATCGCCTCCTCTCCGGCGATTGCCAACGTTGGGTCTCTGCTGCTGCTCATCATGTACATATACGCCGTTATCGGGATGAATATGTACGGCAATTACGGCAGCCCTTTTGACCAGTCCGGATCGCATGTGAGAGGCCTTATGCATGGGGCGGGGGGTGTGGGGAGAGTTGCACGCATGCGCACGCGCGGTAAAGAGGCCACGCTGGGGAGACGCAGCCGAAGACGCATCTCCATGCCCTTCCGGATGTCCTTCCGGATACCCTTCGTGGCGCATCTAACGGTCCGCATAACGGGCGCATCTAACGGTCCCGTCATTCGTCTTTCTGCGCAGGCCACTTACAACAACATTGGGGCAGCCATGGCTACGCAGTTCCGGTTGTTCACAGGCGATGGCTGGGGTGACCTGATGGCCACGGGTATGAACTGTGACGATAATCAATACCAGTGCCACACGGGAGCCTCTGCGCTGGGTGCTGCGGTGTTCTTTTGCAGGTTAGGAAAGGGACCGGGGCGCGGCCGGAGAGTGGGGGAGGCGGCCGGGGAGTGGGGGAGGCGGCCGGAGAGTGGGGGAGGCGGCCGGGGAGTGGGGGAGGCGGAAGGGGAGGGAGGGGGGCGGCCGGAGAGTGGGGGCGGCGGAGGGGGAAGGGGGGACCCCGGCTGGAGAGGGAAATGGCGGGAGGCGGCCGGGGAGTGGGGGAGGCAGGGAGATGGAAGTAAGCGCGGGGCTTGCCTAAAATATTTGTGCTCGAGGCTCTGCTTTCGTGCTGCACTTCTGAGAACCGCCTCTGAATTCCCGTCTTTCCCCCCCCTCGGCCCCCCCCCTCGGCCCCCCCCTCGGCCCCCCCCTCGGCCCCCCCCTCGGCCTCTTCCCTCTCTCCCCTTGTTCCCGTTCGGTCCCTAGCTTCGTGCTCGTGGCCATCTTCATCATGTTGAATTTGGTGATTGCGGTGGTTGTGGATAACTTCATCGACAACGCGCAGATGGAGGGACTGCTGAAGACTACAAACTTCGTAGATGTGCTGAAAATGGTGATCACGCTGAGAGTGAGTAAAGGTCGGGGCCGGGTACGAGGTCAGGAATATGGGTGGGGATGGGGTCGGAGGTGGGTTCAGGGATGAGGCGGTTATCTGGTGGCATTCGCCGCAATATCTGTTGAATGTGGCAGAGACACCATGTGGCCATTAATAAGGTGGCCAACCTGAGAAGATGGTGGGGAGAAATCTCCCCGGACGCTTTGTCTGACGAACTAACTGACGAATCAACTAACGACCTAACTACCACCCTCTCCATGTGTTCATCCTCTCTACCCATCCTTCTTTCTGTCCGTCCTTTCTGTTCATCTGTCAGTCAGTCTGTCTGTCTGTATCTGCAGGTCTTCGTGTTGCTAATGCGCCACAAGATCGACACCGTCCGCAAACTCCATCGCGCTTCCCAGCTGTCAGTACCCGCCAGCAGCCGTCTACTCATCGGTCGCCGAGCCCGCAGCCGCAATATACACTCATCCGGACCGGCCACGCCTACAACCCCTGCCGCTGCCCCTGCAGCCGGCTCCGGAGGTGGCAGCGTAACCGGGGGGTCTCTCAGCATGCTCAACCTTGGCGCCATCGGCTTCGGCGGCAGTAGCGGATTCTGGAGCCCCAGGTCCGTTTCAGGCTCCCAAAGATCCTTTGAGTTTATTCCGCGACTTGCACGAGCCGTTACGCGAATGGGTATCGGCGGCGGCGGCGGCGGCAGCAGTAACGGTTTTGGTTTCCTGACGTCGACGGACGGTAGCGGTGGTGAAGACGCCGTTTGCGGTGGCGGTGGTGGCGGCGGCGGTGGCGGTGGCGCTGCTGCTGCGACCCCCTTGCTGTCCCAGCCCGGTGCCTCATACATTCGGACTAACAGTAACATGTCATACGGGCAGCCGCCGATGCCGCCGCCGTCGCCACCTCGGCGGTCGCCATTGTCGACCATAGGGTCCGTGTTGCCACGTGGACACAACGGTCCCCCTCTGATGGCGGCGGCGGCCGTGGCGCGAACAGCGTCCTTGCAGGAGGACATCGCCGTTGATGGCACGGACGGCGACGACGGCCGCGACGGCGACAACGGCTGCGGAATACGAAGCAGCAGCTACAGCGGTGCCAGCGGCGGCTGCGGCGGCAACAGCCGGCCCCCCCGAGGCGCTTCGGTGTTCCGGGAACTTCGAAAGCAGGTATTACGGCAGCGGGGCCGTCAGTCCATGTTGTCATTACGGAAAGGGGGGCTGGGGTTAAGCGGTGGTGACGGCATTGACGAGCAGCCGTCCCCTAGCGATGGTGTTGGCTGCGACCTCAGCAGCGTGGTTGGTAACGACCATGGCACGGCGTTGCCTCCGCGACCGTCGCCGCGGCCATCACCACGATCTTCACCCCAGACGAACACACCAGCGGCGGCAGCAGCAGCAGCTGAGGATGATTTTCCCGGGAGAGAAAGTGCCGCTTCTTGACAATCAGCTGTACGGCAGGTGTTTGAAAAGAAATCATCGTAAGGCCCGCCAGGTTTCCTGGCAAATCGCACTTCGGCACTTCCCGTACCTCAATGCATCTTACTCCATCATACATGCCAGGGGAGCGGGCACGGCCGACCTCACCCGGAAATGCAATCATCTGGCTTTCCGTTAACATGTGTATATATATATATATAAATATCAAATTTGGATTAAAACATGAGGTTAACGGGATTCTTCCATTATTTTTCTTTTGTGAAGATTCAAACCCCTTATATCTGATATGTGTGTGTCTGTGTGTCTGTGTGTCTGTGTGTCTGTCTGTATGTGTATGTCTATTACATGGTATCATCGGTCAAATGAAAGCTTTCGACTTTCATCATATTGGATTTGAAAGGGATGAAGCATATACATACCACAGGGCTGGGCTGCCTATACACAGACACACCGCGCCGCCTGTCTCCTTTCCGTGAGGTCCCTCGGGATTGATTAATTTATTGAAGGAATAATGACCTTGCCGCGAGAGCCCGGAACCGCGCGCCCAGACTCAGACTTCAGGGTGGGAAAGCAGAGGAATGAGTGCTTTCCTTGATGAGACATGCAAGTTGAGGCGTTCGTTGGCGCTTTGCACTTTGCAGTGGTACGTGCAGAGCGCAATGCAAGTTACCGTACAGTGCCTTGGAGAGATCAATGTACGATATGCCGTATAACACGTACGCAAATATGCGCGTTGGAGAGAAAGGTAGTAGTGATAGGAAAGGAAGGGCAGAGGCAGTGCATTTTCGCACGATAGGATAGATTAGCCAACGATTAACTACTAAGGATAACTACCTGGGATGTCGTACGTTGGCCTAAAGTACGATTTGCCAAAGCAGTGATATATGATATATGATCCAGTTGTCGGTTGAGAACAGTGCAACGATTGCCAGCTTAAGCTATTTGATTTTGCGTTGGTCGGACGCATCGTACGATAAGGTGCGGCCAAAAGTCAGTTTAACCTTCTGCTATTTAGCTAGCACGAGGGCTTGAGGGGGAAGAAAGGTCGCAAATTGCGCCTGTCAGCTTATGACTAGGATTTCTGTCCCAAGAAACAATGATCCCATAGCAAATGTACTCCTTGATCGAGGGCCCGAGCGAGTACGGTAGGATGGATGGCGTACGGCACTAAGGGCACAGCTTCATGAAGGCGGTTGTACATACCCTTCGTCCTGCAATTCTACGTGTACGTCTGATTGTACTTGGATCGCTGTGCTACAGCTACAAGTATATACATTGTACGATGCTCGATGGACGGATGATATGCCCTAGCTACCGCTTATTAGCTAGCTATGGTCGCAGGTACGCTGCTTAATGTTCACTAAAACCTCGTCTATGTATGTGCAGCCCATAAGTGCCGCTACTGCTGCCAGTATAGTGTTGGATGTGCAAGTTGGACTAGGCTAGGGGAGATCCGGGAGATCTGGCCGTGGGATGAAGTATCAGGCGCTGTTATATGCATGGGGGCGGTTATAGACCCTACCGCTGATCGGCCGGCGATGACGGATACAGAGACGCACATATACATGCATACGCTTACCCCCTCATCAGCTTGCACGTTTTGGGGTTCATCACGGCGGACATAATCCTGTACCAATGCGGAGGCACGCACCATTTCGCTGATTAAATGGCTTTTCTGGTTGAGAGTTAGACGGGGCTGAAAGTGCAGCGCTGTTCTTCCGTAGCGCACTTGAGAGATTGAGTGTAGACCGTCAATCATCAACCGGCAACAACCGTAAAAAAATACTGATTTGGGCCAAAGCTGCTCGGCCTGCTATTCTGCATCGCCCTCCTCGACGACTGCATGGGGCTTATCGCCGCATTTATTCGGAGGTGAGAGACTCCACGCATGCCGACATAGATCTGTCTGGAGATAAGTTGTTCATAGGTGTGGATCAATCAATCGAGCATATATACGTGCGGCCAATTTTGTACGGCGGAATGTACGAGGTGCGACCTAGATATCTATCTATCTATCTATTTACGTATCTATCTATTCATATCTATCTATTGATGGGCTGTCGGACGAGCAGAAAACTGTTCATTCCGTTCAGTTCGGTTCATTTAACTGTTCACCCAGTCAGCCCCCGTTCTGTCTGTCTCTTATCTGCAAACCGTTTTATCTATTTTCTATTGTATGTGCTGAATCGATATGTTGCGGTGGATGCCTGCACAGCTGATAAACCAAATGTTGCCAACATGGGGCCAACATCCATAATGCCAGCAAGCACCTGTTCGGTATAGATGCGAGAACAGTCCAACAGCATTGAAATGGTGTCGCATCGCGCTTACTTGCATTGGCTTGCAGTATGGCTTGGAGTGTGCCTTGCGCTGCATTACATTATGTCCCATGTCACCATGTGCGTTATTATGTGCCACGTGTCATGTCATGTCGTGTCGTGTCGTGATGTGTTGTGTTATGCCTCGCACGGTGATGCGACGTGCTGCTGCATGCCTTGCATCAGATTGTGATGGAATGGGTTATGCAATGCCCCACACGTTGCGTGAGTGACAATGTGTAATATATGCTACGTGGTGTGCTATGCGTTGTATATGTGGTGCCTCGCGCCTCACTTGCTTGACGATATGCCACGTCATCAGAGGTCGGGGGGTTGGAAGCACAGTGCATCTGTACGTCTGTGCGTGGGGTTGCTGAGCTTAGCGTGTATCTTTAGGAAGCAGAATGAAGCGGCGCGCAACGATATGAGGGATGGATCCCGATGAATAGTGGAGTGAGGGAGTGATGGGCTCAAGCTGCGTATGCATGGAAGATGAAGATTTTTTTGGCTGGTGGTTGTTTCCTGCGTTTCCTGGCCTAATCATTGAAGACTTGTACCGTCTATGCTGTGCAGCTCGTCCGCGCCATGGGTATGGATTGGACGATCGTCAGAATATATTGGTCGAGTCACGCAACAAGGACGACCTGAAGGATCTGAAGGGTGTTAGTTACTGCTCTCGGAAACAAAAGCCATTGCCATTTCTGTTACAAATGCACTGCGCTAAAAGGGGCCTAGGTCAAGAACCGAAGGCCCGATGAAATAAATACAGCAGACATCTCTCGCTTCTGGACTAACCGACGATTTTTCTTAGCCGTGACTCTTAAGCCCACTGCTAGCCGGCGGAGCTTAGAAAGCTTCTCCTTGGGCACCTCAAACAAGCCAGCAGCAGTATTGACGGTGATGCCTAAATGATAAACCGCTGACATTTAGTTGGATGACAAGACAATCCTAGAAACTCAATCGTCTCTCGTATCCAACGCGCCCCAAGATCAGCCTGCTCCCTGGAGTCGTCCAGGTAGGGCAGCACCCTAGCCCCAAGGCGGGGTGGTCGTCTGCTGCTGCTATGAGTTGGAAAAAATTGATGTGGTGGCATGGGAGGTAGGACTCGACATTTTTTACCACCAACCGCAGCTAAAGGGTCCCTCCAGAAACGAACAACATTGCGCATAATCTTAGTGAACCAGTAAGGACTATTTAACCAACCCATTGGCAGGGCATTCATCTCATACAGCCTACCACAGAAGCGGAACGTGAAGAAACGACGATCCTCTGGACGGATGGGGATATGATAGAAGGCGTCCACTAAATCCACCTTGATCATCCACGAATTCTGAATTCCCATACGACGTAGGGTACGGAGAGATTCATACCGACACTTATACGCCTTCTGGGAAATGTTCATGCGCTTAAGATTGACAACAAGGCGCCAAGAAGCACTACCCTGCTTAGGCACACAAAAGGCATTAACTGTAGTATCCTGGGGTATCTACGGGTAGTATCCGAAGTTGGCCAGTTGTCTGGCATCCTTTCGATCGAGCCTTTGCTGTAGGCGGATATAACAGAGATACAACATTAACCACATGCGCGAGGGGTCCACATGCGAGATGGCCCCAAAGGCGATGAGGCGTGGCTCTTCTACCTCCTGCCACCACCGTTGCTGCACCTCCGAAACTGGGAAACTCGGGAGATCAAAGGCAGGGGGGGGGATGACCATTGCGAAACTCCGCTGGAACCCCATGCTTCAAAACGTGCAGTGTGCGAGTGTCTGCCCCAATGGCTTTCCACGCAGCTAGGTGTGCTTGAACACGGGCATGCAAAGGGGCACCCATGGCCCAAAACTACTTCAATTCTGCCCCGGGGCACTAGCACCCGAGGTAGAGCTCCCTACCGCAGCAGTGGCACGATTGGGCGGGAAACCATGACCAGCAAAACCACCACCGCGCCCCCGACGTAGGTGTGCACCATTAAACTGAGAAGCTCCAGTACTGCCACCACTACGACTCTTGTGCTCCTTCTCTGCGAGGTACTTCAAGGAAACCTTCTGACGAGCACGGGCAAACTCATCATCGTATTCCCGCAAGACTTCATCCTGGATTGCACGTTCTGCCATGGCAAAGTAACGTTGGTGAAGGGCCACAAGGCCATCCCTACCACGTGAAGAAAATTCAATCAGGCAATTAATGCGGGCAGATAACAGCTCCCGAACCCATTGCAAGTTGTAATGCATGGTGCGATGGCTATTCGAAGCCACTGTCAACCAACTCGGATTTAACATGTGCGCACCACTCTTAATCAATGATTCAAGGCAAGCGGCAGTCATCTCTATGACTGATAAGATTTTCATTAAAATGCCAAACTCGTAATCCTGCGTGATCTGGGTGACCTCGCTGAGCATGCTCTAAGTCGTGCCATTCCGGGAAGGCCTTGTAGTTAATAAGGATGAGATTATTCGCATTAATCCCTCCTAGCGGTAGACCAGAAATGATGCGCTTAGGGAAAGGGAAGTGACCTGTTTCAGGTGACTGCTGCGCTCAAGGATCCTGATAATAATGCGACAGGAATTCAAAGTCCGCCATTCCCTGTTGCCCACCTTGATTCAATTGAGCGGACAGGGTGTGGACCTGTTGTTGTAACTGAAGAATCAGGGCCATTTGCTGGTCGGCGACACTTGGAGTCACATGTTGCGCCATTCCGACCCCTTGATGATTTAATATGGTCGGCCCAGCCTGTGTACCCGGGCGGGAAACTCCGCTAAGTGGATTGCCGTAAGAGGTCCCGCTGAAGGGCAGGCCTCCGCTGAGTGACTCCATGCCGAAGGCGCCATTCATGACGCCCAGCAGCACGAAGAGGCCGAGAAACATTCTAGAGATAAAAACAGAGCAATGTGATAAGATGCTCTACCCAATGGGTCCTGCTGAATAAGCTGATAGCACAGCGGTTTAAACAGAAGCGCGTCAGGAGGCGCGGGATCTGCCTCGTTGTTCAGGGCGTGCTGAACAACAAAAACAAGAATGTTTCTCGGCCTCTTCGTGCTGCTGGGCGTCATGAATGGCGCCTTCGGCATGGAGTCACTCAGCGGAGGCCTGCCCTTCAGCGGGACCTCTTACGGCAATCCACTTAGCGGAGTTTCCCGCCTGGGTACGCTGGCCGGGCCGACCATATTAAATCATCAAGGGGTCGGAATGGCGCAACATGTGACTCCAAGTGTCGCCGACCAGCAAATGGCCCTGATTCTTCAGTTACAACAACAGGTCCACACCCTGTCCGCTCAATTGAATCAAGGTGGGCAACCGGGAATGGCGGACTTTGAATTCCTGTCGCGTTATTATCAGGATCCGCGAGCGCAGCGGTCACCTGAAACGGGTCGCTTCCCTTTCCCTAAGCGCATCATTTCTGGTCTACCGCTAGGAGGGATTAATGCGAATAATCTCGTCGTTATTAACTACAAGGCCTTCCCGGAATGGCGTGACTACTTAGAGCATGCTCAGCGAGGTCACCCAGATCGCGCAGTATCGCTGTTATACGAGTTTGACATTTTAATGACAATCTCATCAGTCATGCGAATAAATACAGCCCTGAGGACACGGGCTGAGGTAAGGCCCTTAGTTCAAACGCCTTACCAAGGCCTTACGCTTAACTAACCCGGCTTCCTACGCAAGCCCGCAATATCTTGTTACCTGATCAGTCCGTCCGTCCCTGTCCGTCCGTCCGTTAAATCGTCTGTCCGTCAGACAGACGATTGTTCGGGGTGGCTGGGCGATACCCTAATTTGCAAGTCCGCTCAATTGTTGATCCCGTCATGGCATGGATACGAAGCTCAAAACCGAGATCGACATCGTCATATTTGCACGCGCCTTTGTGCATGCCGCCATGCGGATGGAACGAAAAATGAGTTCGGAAGCCAGCAGAAAAAAGGGTCTAGAGGCCCCAGAGAACCAGAGTTATGCGCCAGTAGTATAGTAATAAGTGTAGCACGCTCGTCTACATTTTCATATCCAAGGTATGGCACAAATCCTAAAGCCGTTGGAGAACCTCCGCATCCCTTTCCTCCGGTCACCTGCACGTGCTGCCGCTGCCTATTTGCAAAGCATACGTACTGTACCTCGAACAGCATCCCGCTTATGTTATATAGGTAATTGGAAGCTTAATCCTGGGAGCCTGGTATGTGGGCAACAGGGCAAGAGGGGATGCTGTACGGCCGACTATTGATGGCATCGGGCTGGTTAACATGTGGCGAAATGCCGCATAATCCAACAGGTCGTGAAGGGGGCCTTGCCGTTCGGTAAAGATTGTATCTTTTTGAAGGTTACCCGTAAAACTGAAATTTCAAAGAATTTTGTTCGCTGCACTCTTGGGTTGAATTACAGTCCGGAAATAAATTGTTAAGCTGTTCCAATTTTTGCTTCATAACATCTTCACCTTTCATACCTGGAAGGGCGGCGGATTTCTAGTCTCGGGCAAAATTGCAGTACATCCAAGTCGCTGGCTTCGCCTTGGTCACAATTCCCAAGGTTTGCTCCGTTATAACGATCACAATACAGGATAGGAATGGGTCATCTTACCTCTTTTAGTGATTTGAACTTGAGCTTTCGGAGCAATTTTGCCCGCCAGCGCGTCTTGGTCTCGCGACCTGCGATTTGTTTATTGACCACCTGTATAACTCCTTACCCGATCCGTCGAAAATTATCAGTCCTGCGCAACGGAGAACTGTTTTCCAGCCTTTCAAGCCTGTACCAACTACACGGAGCTGTCGACATTTACTAAAACCGCCATCCTTGCAATGCCCCCACATTGGATGTTAACTTTAAATGCGTCATGAACGCTCACCTCCATCCTGTCCTTTTCAGGTAGGGAAAACAGGAGGAGAGATCCCCTGGCGAAACCAACAGCGCCAGGACCGGGGCTCCCCAGGGGGCCGCATATGGTTCAGAAAGCCCCGAATAATCCCGCCTCCGATCGCGACTGATGCGTTTGCGGGTGCTGACATGGAACATCAACGGCCTCCGTCGGGTGGTGGCGGCGTTTGGCGGATTGCAGCGGCTGCTGGACGCGCTGGCCCCCGCAGATGTTGTTTGCTTTCAGGAAACCAAACTCACGCGGGGAGATCTTCGACGGGAGCTGGCGCTGGCGGATGGCTGGTGAGGGCTCGGAGTGAGAGGGAGGGAGGGCGGGACACTGGGACCTGCCTAATGGTGCCTATTACAATCGGGAGCGAGAGAGGGGATGACAGAGGGGGCGGGTATGCGGGAAATCTGTGTCAAGGACCTTCAGCAGTACCCTTCAGCAGTACTCTCCTCTCTTGTCTTCTGTTTCTTGTTGGTGTACCTGGCCTGGCGCTGTATGTTAGTGGGTTTGGAGGTCCTCAGCCAGCTCGCCACCTGGCCAACGCCTGAACACCTGACACCACCTGACACCACCTGATGCCGACTGACTGACTGACGGACGGACGGACATCGATTGACTGGCCGATGGACGAACGAACGTTTCCTGCATGATGCAGGGAGTCGTTTTTTGCCTTCACTCGCGGCAGGGTGGGTTACTCCGGAGTCGCCACGTTCTGCCGAAGAGACCGCTCCCTGCCGCATCATGCTGAAGAGGGCTTCACTAGGGTGCTGGAGATGCCGCCGGGTACGGTATGTCTTTGGCTGTTGTCGTACATGCATGGCGATGTACGGCTGATATCCTTGTGTATGAATGTGGCTTGATACCGCATTAACATGGAGCCTGCAATTTGGTGTTGTGTCACGACAAGTCACAGCAGTATGGACACAGATAAGGATCTTGGAACGGTCTGCAATATTCGCCGGTTTGTTTCGCCACAAGGTATTAATATATTATAATTTGTGGATTGCTCAGGTGATTGATCCACTCCGTATTGTGGCATTGACGACAGGGGGCAGCTGTCGTACAATAACCGGAGACGAGTCTTCTGCCGTGTTGCACTCTCGCTGGGAGGCCGGTGGGTGGCAGGTGGACCAGCTCCGAAACCTTGACGGCGAGGGACGTGTAGTGATCACTGACCACGGGGCGTTCGTACTGTTCAACGTCTACGGCCCCGCCATAACTAGCGAGGAACGAGCGGAGGAGCGAATGCCGTACAAGCTGCAGTTCTACAAGGTGAGTTCACGGGCCGTAGCAGGTGATTCCCAGTTGAAGCGAACTGATGACCGCATCGGATTCCTGTTCGTTGTTGGGGTGGTTATGGTGGTTGCGTCGTGTGTCAATGGCGGCCTGGCTCGGCGTTTTCGTAGCTTAGGTAGAGAGGTACATTCGGTTACACTCGCATTAACCATCACTCGTTTCGGTTTCTTTGCGGTTCGACGTTGGGGTTCGCAGATTCCTCCTGACGGCTTTGATTGAGAAAGGAGGAACCCGCACGGGTTTCAATTGGTTGGAGAGAGAGCAAAAAAGAATTGAAGGAACTGAAGGAGCCGCAGGGAAAGGAAAGATGCGACTGTATATGAGTATATATGACCAGCACATGACTCGTGACTGACCAAGTAGCTGAGAAATAGCTCGTGACTGAGTCGTAGCTGAGAAATAAAGAGCTGGTAGATTGGAGAAGGCCCTCGGGCGCTTTTCTTGAGGACAGTGTCCGGTACTCTTGTCCCCGACCCCTCACCTGATGGCCTTCTCCGTTGCTATTTCCACCACCTCCTTTTTCCCCTTCAGTTGTTGCAGTTGTGCTTGATGACGCACAGGTCGGCGATGCTCGAACTTCCAACTTCATTAAAATTCCGACTTACAGCAATGTCTGAGTTCGGATAATGATGCTCCGGGCTTCATCGAATTCGCGTCCTAATCCCTTTCGCCCCCGCACTCTCCTCCGCGTCCTCCGCCTCTGCGCCCACACCTCTGCGTCCTGCTGCTCTGACGTCATCGGTCATAAGGCCCTCCAGCTTCGCCTGGACTCCTTCCTGGCTGAGGGTCGGCGTGTTGTGCTGGTCGGCGATCTCAACATCGCCCCGGATGTTGTGGACGTGTGCGGGGCTACGCCACGAGACTTCGACTGTCGAAGGGCGGACAGGGCGTGGCTGAGGGGGCTCTTATCGCGTGGCGTTGGCGGCGGCTGCGGTGACGGTGTCAGCAGCATCGGCGGCCTTCGACAACGGCCTGGCCGTTGCAGTGACGGGAGCGAAGGGACGCTTCACGACACGGATGCGGGGTCGGATTTGGAGCTGGAGGATGAAAAGGGGCCGAGGAGCTCCCGCGGCGGAGGCGGTTGCGTTGGCGGCGGTAGTGGCAGCGTCGGCGGCGGCGTTGGCTGTGGCGGCGGCGTTGGCTGTGGCGGCGACTTCGGGAGCGGTGGCGGTTTCTTGCCGCCGTTCGTGGATGCCTTTCGGGCTTTCCATCCAAAGCGGTACGGGTGCCGTATCTATACATCGTGCTCCGGGGGAAGGGGGAAGGGGGAAGGGGCGTATCCGCTGTCGGGCTGTCGGGTGGCGAAGCAGAGACGGACATGCACCGCATGCCGTACACGGTTTCATATTTAGTATTATGTCGTATCACGGCGTGTCTTCTCAGGACAGGGCGACGGAAGCGAGTCAGACAAAATCGAACGCGTACAGACAAACATACTGATGTACGAGCATGCGACTGTAGATGCATATTCATCTTCGTCGTCTGGCGCTCCAGAGGACGACGTTTTAGAAAGGCCCGGGTCTGAGATGGCGTGAGTCTAACTTGTGATTCGCATCGCCGCCGACTCCCCTTCAATCTATCTTTGCCTCTTTGTCATCCATTGTGCTCTGCGTTTCGCAGACAGCACGCATATACCTGTTGGAACACATGCTCAGGGGCCCGGCTCAACAACTACGGCACCCGCATTGATCACGTGCTGGTTGCGGACGGCAGCTTCTGCGGCGGTGGAAACGGTGGTGGCGCCACCGCCGCCTTGCCCGCACTCGCAGACCATATCGGGCTGCGTGCGGCTACAGCAATGTCCGTCCCGACAGGACCAAGGACGGCGGTGCCATCATATTGCCCCCCGTGGGTTGTAGCAGCGGTGAGTGGCTGCAGCAGCTCAACGCCACGGTGGCCTGCCGGCTGGTCTCTCTCTCTCGGTCTAGTCTGGTTTGGTGGAGTCCGTCTCAGGCACGTGGGGTCATGAGTCCAGTGGGTAGAACTCTAGGGAGTTGCACTCTAGGGGTGGAAAGGCTCCACCGGGCCGGAACCCCGGCCTCCATATGCTACTTTAGGTCATGCCACTCGCGGTGGCCCATAGCCCCGCCGGCTTTTACCGGTGATATGGATATGGGTATGATTGTGGCGATGGACATAGAAATGGATATAGATGTGAATGCAGCCGCCGTAACCAGGGTGAGGGCGAGGGTGAGGCAGGTAGCTGTTTGTAAGGGGGGTTCCCGGAGCCCTAAAGACTCTTTTCCAGGAGGGGCCCCGGCAACTCTACCTGGCTAATCCCTAAAACGTTCTGGGGGCCCCGGAACCTGCATACACGTTTCTCCGGGCACAAAATGCTCGTGTTTATTACATGGTGAACATTTTCCCTGCAAAGACAATTTCTATACTTCCTGTTTCGGTAAAATAAGGCAACATATAATATTAAATTGCTTTTCTGAAAGCTGTCGTGTTTTGCTAGCCCATACCCAATACCCCGGCATCAGCAGCTCATTATAACTCAGATACCGGCTTCTCCAGCTCGCTTAATCTGCTTCGTATTCCTATTCTCCATCCGATATATACTTAGTAATTTGCTTGCTTTGAGCTAACACTCCTTGGCTCGAGAAACTTATGAATCTGCTTGGCTGACTCTATGTATAATGTCAATGCTATTAAGTTCTGAGGAAAATGTTGTTTTGTCTAACTGCTTACAAATTAGGTTTATAATTTATCTTTAGCTAATAAAATTAATAATAAATAAAATAATGTATTTTTAGCTTTTCCTAAGCGTCAAGCTGTCAATCATACATCAGTAATCCCCGGAACTTGACCTTGCCGCAAGCAATTTTCTTCCGGAATCCGGATGCAGCCGGAAAAATCTTTTTCTTCACGGGGCAGGGTGTTCTGTCCCCGAAGAGCCGTGCTTCACCCGGCCGAAACTTCCCAGGGACTCCGGGAATCGGATCACCAGAGCAGACCCAACACTGTTACGGCCATTTTCTTTAAGTTCTAAGGAATTCCGGTAGTGATGATCGCATGTCCTCGGAATCGGAGACCAACGACCGGTGGCTGTAAAAATCAAGCTGTAGCTCACCATTGTGCTCGGGGCCAGGGGGCCAGTACGACGAGGACGCCTTGCATTTGTATGAACGGTCAGATGCGACGCTGCCGTGCTGCCACCGCTGCAGGACATTATGCCGGACATGGAGGGCAGCGATCATGCGCCCGCCTGGGTGGACATGGAGCTCCCCGACAGCGAACTAACCCATGGGTCACAACTCGGTAGTGCAACGCCCTCACTCAGTAGCCGTACGTTCTTTGACACGAGCCGCCAGGTGACTCTGCACGCCGTACTCCTGCGGCGCCCAGTGTCGTCTGGAACGGTGCCAACACTTGCTGGACGCGACACCACTGCCACCGCCGCTGCAGCCAGCGGCCGTGGCGACTGCACCAGTACGGACAAGATGCCGCAAGCTGCTGCAGCAACGGCTGGTGTGCGGCGCCCTGTCAGTTGCTCCGAGACACAAGTACTGAAACCTGACGGCCGTGGCGGTGGCGGTGGTGGCTCCAGGCGGAGAGGGAGCACAGCGGTCTCAGCAAATGGAGCGTCTCAGAAGAAATTAACTGCATTCATGAGACCAAGATCTGCGGGTGAATGCGGACCCTCCAGACCCGTGCATTTTGCATCGGGTTCGGTCGCCGATGATGGCGATGTCGGTCGTGTTGGTGGCGGTGGTGGTGATCTCGTCATCGCTCGGGACGTGGATTTAGCAGCCGTCGAGCCAGGCGGCGGTGCCAGCGGAAGCTCCTATTACGCAGAGACTGAGGGCGAATGGCAGCTGAGCAGCGGCATGGCCTCCTCGGAAGCTGGCGGCGACATGGAAGACATGGAAGACATTTTGCCGTACCGTAGATGCCATGTAAGAGCGTTAGAACTTGGAAGCTCGCAATCCGAGGCCGCTGCTGAGGAGGTGCGGCCGGTCAGGGCGGAGTTGAGGGGCGCTGCGGCATCAGCGGCGACTGGAGACGGGGTGGCGATGGAAACTGCGAATATGGGAGCGGCGGCAAAAGTGGCAGAAGCGGCTGGTGGTCGTTCTCGAGCACTGCTCGCTTGGAGGCAAATCCAGTCTCAGATGAAGCCTCCCAGGTAGGCTTGCCAACTGAATAACACCAAGGAGAGGATGTTACAATCTTGTCGCACGTATGCGTTTACGTTGTAGAAACGGCGGTCTGTTTATCTCTCTGTCATCAGTCAGGCGTGGCGTTTAGGGACACAACGTATGTACATTGATTTAAGGAAAACACAAGGACAAGATCGGAGGGCATGATCCACGGCAGAAAGACCAAAAGGCATTCCGTTTTTCTCCTAAAAACGTATTCGGTGTCCACATCTCCCGAGTGCTGTGTCCTCAGATGCAGTGGCCACGGGGAGCCCTGCGTCATTCGCACCGTCAGAAAGAAGGGCGACAACAACGGCCGACAGTTCTGGTGCTGTGCTCGATCCGATGGGCTACCGCCCCACGGTCGTTGTGACTTCTTCCAATGGGCGCGTGGGCGCAACCAAATAGCGATGGCGGCGCTGCAGGACGCGGGGCCGGGGCCCCTGGTTCTGACGGCCGGCTCGAGCCAGGGAGGTCGCCAGCAGCAGCAGCAGCAACACTGTTACCACCACCACCACCACCACCATCACCACCAGGCGGGCGGTAGTGAGGGGGTTCAGGGGCGTCAGAACGGGGCTTTGACTGGCGATTCCGGGCGTCGGATGATGAGCACCACATTACCGAGTAAAAGGCCCCGACCGTAGCTTTTTGAGGGTTTCCAAAATCTACTTAAAAAAAGGCGGGGATTCTCCAAATAATTGCGGGTCACCATCTATCGGGCAGACACAAGACACAAAGTTGCATCTATCCGTAAGGTAGCTTGCCCACGCCGCCCACACGAGATATTGTATCGCAATATTGATTTTTAATAACATGGCCTTTTATGTAATCACTGTAGTAGTATCCTGGGGTAGTGTAGTACACGGGTAGTATCCGAGATGGCCAGTTGTCTGGCATCTTTCGATCGAGCCTTTGCTGTAGGCGGATATAACAGAGATACAACCATCAGATATTCCGTCATACATTCAATACTAAGCCTGACGAAATGTGCGCGCCCAGCATATACCAGCAGCAGGGCTGGTTCAATTGGCAAGCATCATGAGATTGCCATTATTATCCGAATACAGATAAACAGGGTATGGAAAATAATCAGCCGCCTAGCAATTTGCAAAGTGAAATAGGCAACACACCAGCTGGCACGCAATCATTGAAATCTGTGAGTGAATGAATATCAGGCGTAAGTGCTGTAACACAGGTGCAAATAGCACATGATGGGGGGTTGGCCGAAATCCCCCGTTACAATCCTCCGCCTTGCAGTGAACGTCCTCGGCCGCCCCATAGGGCAGCTTGCGCCTTGCACCCGACGGATGGGGTTCTTTTGTTTACGTGGCACTACCACAACTTTTGTTTGTTTTAATGTGCTGGGTCATAATCCTGACAAAGCGCCAGTCCGGGCATCCACAACCCGATGTCGGGTACACAGGATTCATAGGGATTCAAACTGTGGTGAATAATAACAAATTGTGGTGAATTTATCAACCAATGTGTGCTAGCTAGTAGTCGGGGGGGAACCTTGGACCTTGGATCAATCCAAGCAGTTCGCATCGATATAACATTACTGGTGCAAACAGCGTGGGGTGAATCTCCCCGTTACACGTGCATCAGACAGATAACATGCATGCATGCGGAGCGGAGTACCAGATAGGTTAGCATGCAGCTAACCAAGCCAGCCCTGCTACTTAGTTGGCCCACTGATTGCCTAAAGCTAGGTACGAAGCACATACTCGCCCAGGTATGCATTTCCTGCTAGCCGACCCCCCATTATCGGATAGGTTATGGAATCAAGATATCTGCTGGGATATATATGAAGAGCCCTCACCTACACCTGAAACGCCTGGCTCAAGAATAAGATGTAAGCATCCAGTCAGATCATTATAGCAAATATTTTTTGTTGTGCTAAAACAGCCGGACCTATCGAAAGCAAGCTGCCTCACGTTGCCAGACAGAGGACCACAAGTCTGCAATTTTGTGACATATAATCCGGCGGACTATTATGCAGACGGAATATTCCTGTTACATGTGCCGAAGCGTGCGCTGAACCTCGCTGGATTCGTTGCGCTGATTTTTCTAGCTTTGGGGTGGGTCGGAGGTCTTTATGTATAACGGGATGGAAAGGACAAAAAAATAGGTCATTTACAGCATTCGTTTAAGTCACTCGCTCGCTCCTTGAATGTGGCTATGGATACGACTTAACCTAGCATAACGTTTCGCTGAGAGCAACAGGGAGCAACAAGCACCGCAGATAGAGCCGTGTCCCTGGCAGGAAAATCTTCTAACCTTGCTTTGGTCTGATACTTTCTGATAGCCTAGTAGTCTTGCCCGCCTTGTCTATCCTAACTAGCTACTCCAGTCTGGCAATACAATAGCCGGCGCTTAGCAGGCCTGCCTCTAAGATGCATGGAGCAGGCCGCCCAGTAGGCAGTTAGTTGGGGCCGTCGCATCCGGCGCTGATAGCGCCTCAATGGCTCATTCGCGTCGACTGCTGCTACATACTTCGGTTATCTGCTCTGGGGCTTGTCGGGTAGGGCCGATCTTGAATTGTCCGCTCATTGTTCTGCGTGACCCATGCACCTATCGTTGCCACATGCATATGTTTGGCATTAAAGATTGGTTGATCGCTTACCACGCAACTCGTTAGGATATTATATATATATATAGAGAGAGGAGGGTTATCGCTGAATATTTCCATTAGAGATCTGAGCTTATTAGGCATGCATACCTGCCTTCCTTCCGCGTTCTTCGTAGAGCTCCCGTTGGGCGGGCGATGTCCTCGACGTCATATCTCTCGTGATTGGGTCCTTAATCACTGGCTTCAGTAGGAATTCCGAGTATCTAGGCTATCTGATACATGTTACCATGATTCGGCGGCATATATAAACCCTAAGGTTACCAAATTAATGAAATGCCCGTGCGCGCATCGCTCGCGAGTTTCGTTCGACTAACTCTCGGGCTGAGTGCATTCCTATTATGCATCCTAATTATCATTAATTTTTTACTTAATCACGATGTAGTATCTAGAATTGTAATTTTATGCACTATTCAAGTCCGTGCTCAAAGCTTGAGGCGATTATCGTTCATGTATGGCGCCAAAACAAAAGGCGCCAGAACTGCTTCTGGAGGCGCAGGAACTGTCGATATTCGACGTCGTACGTATGCCTAAAAATAGCTAAGTTAGGAAGCATGACGTGGTTAGGCTGCTACGGGCCCCAGCAGGTCGGCTCGCTCCGACGCCAGCAATCTATGGACAAATGCACATATATTAGTTACATACATATGTACACTGAGGCAGGGGCGGGATGGTAGACGGGATGTGGAACTGGAGTACGTACTTACACATTATGGATGATGAAATATATAGGGATGAAAAACACATAACGAATTATTATGAGTCAACATGCTGCAGCGCTACGTAATTAATTCTAACTGCCTTGCTTATTGTCAGTTCAATTAAGGTATGGGGCCGTGCCCAAGCCATGGGGAACGAACCCTTGTAGTATCCTGGGGTATCTACGGTGCTTTCCACACCCTTCTAGCCCTTAAAGATACGGTGTTTGCTGGGGCCTACCTGCCGGCAGCCCAGTTTCCCGCACTAAATAGAAAAAGTACAAATTGCACAAAAATGGAAAATGGATTACAGCACCAGGTAATTAAAGCGGCAGCAATAAGTATATATGAATTAAAATAAATATATTTTGTAATTATATATAGAATTGTGTTGTAAGAATCGGGCAGCAGAAGCAAGTGTAGATTTGCAAATGGGCTAGCTGTCTATTAACAGACGATTAGCGAATGAACTTAATAAGTTGATTGCCATAGTCCGTCGACTCACTGACATAACTACTGATGCTTACACGTTTCTTAGACATATTATATATCCAGGATCGATTCCGCCATTGAATGGGATCAAAACCCCTCCATCGGTTGAGGGTGGATGTGCCCCCACAAAGATGGACGGTGACAGACCCCGGTTATAGTGACCTGTGAGCTGACCAGGCGCGGTGTTGATGCCGCCGTTGCGGCCGCTGTTGATCCGGCAGATTCCACCGGATGCCGGTGGTGGGTGCTGAACCCGGGAAAATCACCGATTTCGGAGGAATCCGCGTAGGTGAATGGATGAGGGTGTCCCGAAATACTGGGGAAGGTAGGGACTGCCAGGTAGTGGCCACGGGTGAAGCAAAACCCCCCTATGCCACACACATATTATGCCGGTGCATGACCTCACATCACCCCCCGCTCCTATCACCTCGACATCTTTGATTTTGATGATTGTGTTGCTGGACGTGATGAGTTAGATGCCATGGGATGTGCGTAATAATCAAGGACGTATGTATGGGGTGTCACACTTATGTACCACATGTATGGGGTAGGTGTCACGCATGTATGGGGTGTCACACTTATGTACCGTACCCTAGGATTGATGTTCATCGCCGGCTGTCGTGAATCAGAGTTATTGGGGATGAAGCGCAGTTATCCATAATTACGTTTTAGGAAGTGGTTCGGGAGCCGTGTAGCTGCTGCCGAGTAGCAAGCGTGTCTCTTACATAGATGTACGTCTCAAGCACCGCTATCCTTTTTACTTTGCAACTACGTAACGGGGCCCTTGCAGATGTGTGCGATTATTACTGTAAGAAAACTTACCTTTACGCATCCGTATATACATTTATTCCTCTTTTCTTGCCTAGCTATCACAGTTAGCTAGCTAGGCCTAGTTTGCACCCCCGCCGCCATCCAGGCACTAATGACTGCACAACCGCTGTCGTCGTTTCCGTTCAAATCCACATTAATGCCTGCTACCTCGTCATTAGCATGTATAGCTCCACACAGTTTGTCCCAACAAATAGGTTCTTTGCTAGTTGCTAACATACATGCCTTATGCGATGTGCACGGTTCTGGCATCTATCATTCGTATGAGGAAATGTAAAGAAATGAATTCATGGTAGTGATGAGCATTGTGCGAAGCATTAATGCTGCCACCTCATCAAAGTTTTAGGTAGGTGCGTTCGCGTGCGTTCATTGCTGCCGCTGCAAATAGCTGGTATACAAATCGTAGATAATATCCTTAATAGGTAAAAAATGTTTTAGGCAGTTTGATGTAATAGTTTTAAGTAGTTATTTAGTTTTATGTGGAGACATGCTAGCCTGGACAGCTTAGTCATGACAGCTGTTCAACGAACGTTCGTTGAACACATACAGGCAAGATAGATGGGCTGGCTTGCATGGCTCTATCTAGGGATCGCTAGTATGAGGCAAGACACTTAGGCATATAGCTGAGACAGGTGAAGCAGGCAGGCAGGCGTGTAGACTTGCCAGGCTCGCTAGGTGGTGTGATGAGACATGAGCTCTCATGTCTAACAGCAGGCTTGCATCTGTTAGATATCAGCAGGGTATGTAGACTGATGCTTGAAAAGACATGTCTGCAGTTTGGAACAACTATATTGGACATGCAAAAGCCCAGATATTGGGCCCTGATATCACGATGTAAGCCTTGTATGTGGGTCTATCTATGTGTCGTGTGCCTGGGTCACCCGCCCTCCCTTTCCCCCCTTATGACGTTATCCCTACCCGAGGTATAGGTGCTGAACCCTCCTCGTATACCTGGATTACCCCTCTCTTCAACCCCCCATTTGATATTACCCCTTCGTTCCCCGGGGTATGGGGACAGAACCAGCCACAGTTCTGTTACTGCTATCCCCTCCCCTACCCCCCTGTGTTACATTTCCAGGGTATATTACCACCTTTCCCCCGGTGCTCGTCTTTGCAGGGTGAGTCGCGCACAGTGTAACACCCCTTAATAGTATATCATCACATGCAATGAAGGAGCTTTGTATAAGATATGGATAAGCAAGATAGGTAGATATATGCACGTGTAGTAGTTGGGCACCAAAAAGGTCTCTCGAGATGCTGAGATGGTGCTCTATGCACCTTATATCTAGCTTGTTTTTGGGGTGCTACACTGTGGGCGACTCGCCCTACAAAGACGAGCACGGGGGGGCCTGACCGGACCGAGCCACAGCGCAGGGGAGGGGCACGTGGCTTTGTCTGTCTGTCCTGCCACGTGCTCCCCTCTCACTCGGACCAGCTAGAGCAAAGAAAGACTAAGAGGCTCTAGCCTGGCCACTAACAGAGCACTGAGGAGCACCACGAAAACAAGGAGGGAGCTAAAGAAAACAGGGGGCGACTAACTGCACAAGGAAGGGTAGTACTTTCCTCCAACAAAAAACTGACCTAGCAAGAGCCTCTCAAAGACACACAGAAGCCCTCAGAGGAGAGACGCCAACAGGAGAGCACACTCTTGTATATATGCCGTATCGTGTACAACTACTACAAGCATGCATGCACGCTAGTAAGAGAGCACAATTACATAATCTGGTGTCATGACTGATTTTATTACCGACATTAATTTCACACGGATTATTAGTTTCTACCCATCTTGTGCAATTTTACCCCCCATATGCTCGGTTACTGACAACACTTGCTTCGTTCGTTGGGGATCTTGTTTCTTTGTCTTAACAACATCTGTGCTCATTCAAAGTTACTATGTATGTATATATCTATTGGCGGCACCTACTAACAAAAGGCAGGAGAACCTACCGACGAGGATCTATTCAATCAGGAACTAAGCTTTGTTCATGAGGAGCGGTCTACCCTGCTTACAAATACTGACCATTGCTGCTAGTGCTGGACCCAGTCGCATGGCCGCAGGTTGCAGCAGGGGGGCCTTAGTTTGCAGGGCCGCTGCTGCTTCCTGTGATCATTGAGTCAATCAACATGCTTTAGCTTGACCGCTTTACAATCTGCTTATGTAGGGCTGGGCTGACAAATAAAGCCTAACAAGAAAGCAGGTCCCTAGGCCTGAACACTCCTGCATGCATTTGGTGCAGCCGTTTGTCAGCAGGACCTTTAAATGGGCGTGTGCGTGCAACCCCTTGGAGGCAATCATTTAGCATATCTGTCTGTATTCGTTATTTATCTGAATTCCATGGCAGGTTCTCTAATTGAAAGCTTGTGTGATTCTGTTGGAATAGAAGTGACAGATACTAGGGATAATGAGATAAAAAGCAATAATGCAGTTTGTACTTAACACTCTGGTTGGTCCACCACGCACCACCTGATGAGGAACTGCGGCCATTGGTGCCAGGCAGGGGAAATTGCAGACACGGTGAAGCAGCAGGAAAAGGAAGAGCAAGGGCGGCTTTGCTTTGCTTGTCAGAGGCAATACAGTGCAAAGCTAGCTGCGCTCATTTGTTACATGAAATGTGCCAAATAACTCTGCTGAGCAAGGCTCACAAGCTGCGGGCCATGTTCACGACAACTGCAAAAGCACATGAAGTAAGGCGATCAATGTGGCAATAGCGGCTAATTGTGGCTTTCTATATCATTATGCCAGCAGTGGAAATAACGAGTGAAGTCTGGTGAAAAATCTAGGTGCAGTTGGTATATATAAATAAACACGATGACATGGCCATATACAAATTTCCTCTTGATATATTAAAAATATTGGGAACTGCATGGTTTCAGCGACGTGTTTCATGATGGATACCGTGCTGTACAGCAGTTACGGGTGCAGCCTGGGCAGGTCCGGAATCGCGAAATAAGCTGGCGCACAGTGCCGCGGTCCCTTCATGGGCCTTCCCTTATACATTGCGGGTGCCTGCGGGCCGTGAGGCAGATACGGAAAAATGCTTCCTAAAAAATTCGTTCGGGCAGCTTTTGAGGCTACCCACGGGGAGGCGGCCCTGGTACAAATGAACCTGCTGCCCAAGGGGAGCGAGGGGTCCCCATGGCGTGGGCATGGCCCCATAATACTATAATCGTCCCAAATTTGGTTGTCTGTTGGTTGATTGATTGAGAAATAATGCGTGCATGCATAATAGTTGTACAAGTACGCAGCGTGCCGGTCCAATAGGCGAGGGATACATGCATGGTTTACCAGGCGATAGGTAGATGCATGCATGCATATATGTGTTCTATTAAACCAATTATATATATATATATATATATATATATATATATATATATACACATATATATATATCGGCATATGATGGCGTCATGTGTGATTGCGTGCCAGCCATTATTGTAAATAAGGCTTTCAGTTAGTTTCCATCCATATCCTGGACAAAAGCAAGAAGGTCGCCGGCCCGCTCGCCATGAAAATCTAGGATGAAGCTGTCGATACGTACTTGCGGCGGGCGGGCTGGGCGATCAATGGCGACGTGCCCGTTGTGAAACCTGCGATCTGATCGAAAAACAAGTAAGGCCCTGCAAAATGAAGGCGGCGTTTCATTGTCAGTAGAAAAACGAGCATCTGAGCTTGAATGTCCCCAGCTGAGTGCGGCAGAGCAGCGCACAATAAGCCTAAGGGTCTAACGGCGCAGCCCCTAGGGTTTTCACAACTATAGGTTCAATAGGCTTGACTACACACGTACGAAGCGAGCGAAGATTTCTCCCGTGTGTACCAAATCACACCGTTCGACATGCCGCGGACATTATGGACAATTATTTACCTAACATCAAATAGACGATGATACAAGATGCGGTTTTGATTTCATCTGCATTTATTTATCCTGCTGGCGGGGAGCCCGAGGTAGAACATACACTAAACAATAATTGGGTGGTTATCTGCTTTATTTAAGCGAGTTAAATACCTATATAATATAGAAAACTGAGGATGTATATTCAGAAAAGAGTTAAAGTGGAATTAGTAAAGGCGGCACCTTCATTAAAGAAGACGGCTATGCAAATCAAAGATTGCGAGCAGCGTACATCACCCCGGACGGAACCCGATTTTTGAAACTTTGAGAAAATGCCCGCAAAAGTGTTGGGTCCCCGAAATTTAATGTCGAGTACGGGGGATTATTACTGATGTATGCTTGACAGCTTGGAGCTTCGTTATAAGAAGCCACTATACATACCGGAGCATGACGCGTATTAAGAGAAAGCTAGGGGAGCTGGTTTCTTTCTATACGTGTTAATGAGCTGCCGATATAATATATTGATATTATATACTGGGTAGCAAAAAACGACAGCTTTCAGAAAAATAAGTTAAATAATGATCACAACATGATTATTTAACAACATTTACCATGCAATGAACCTGCCCAAGAAATTGTGTATGTAGGTTTGTGTTGGTCCTGGCGGGATCCCCGCCCCCGAACATTTTAGGGCCTAGCCAGGTTGAGATTCGGAGGGGGCCTACAAGGAAAAGAGCTTTCGGGGCTCCCGGTCCCCGCCCCGGAACTAACATACAGCGAGACAACTACCCGCCTCATGATAGATACAGAACCCTGATTATTGCGATCAAGATAGACGGCCGAAGTAGAATTGTTTTAAGAATAATGGCTTCTAGCTTCATAATCCCCTTCTGCAACACTATGCATTTAAGTTATCCGACTCATGCATGGCTTTCACGTATTGAGTATGTTTAGTCAACGTATTTTGTATATAATAAGTAAGGGCTTATCGCCACCGCATTCGTCAGCTGGCGGATAATCGATAACCCAAGGAGTCGGGCTCGATCGTCCAATGCATGGTTCGATCGGCGGCCTTACTTCTTTAATGCGACGAAACTTACGGATGACGACGGGTCGCCCACCAAACGAAGCGAGCGATGGCGTGTTTGAATTCTGCCACTGCTATTATAAACAGTATGATGGATGCATTCATGATTTTATAAAGATCTCATACGAGAAAGCTGGAGCAAGTAAACCAAGGAGGGTTAGGGAGACGGCTAACGAAGTTCACGACGACGGAGAAACTCATAAGGCCCGGATGGCCACCTTAGAAGGCATAACTATAAAAGGGCAATATAAGCGGGTTTCAGTGCAAACTATATATCTTCAGGTATTTAAAATAATAGTCATTTCCTGGCCCAATGGCCAGAATTGGGCAGATGGCTTATTACTACTGTGTCGCAGCGACTACTGTGCTAGTGGCATTGTGGTAAGTTCGCAGTATGTTTTCTTCCCAAATGTTAGGATTCAGTACATCTAAGGAAAATCAGGTAGATTCTTGGCTGGATTGTTTGGCAAGGATGGGGATATAGTTGTAGTTCGACAATAATCCGTGCGTCCCTCGCTCGCTCGTTCCCGTGGTATGTTTTTTGCATGCATGCATGCATGCCCTCGCTTACTTATTACCTTCGTAGCATCAAGTGGCTCATTTCAAGTCGTACTTACTTGCTGTGATCCGTTCAAGGATGACCCATGGGCGCTTGCCATATTCCAGCCATCTTGCTTCAGCGCGCGCGCGCAGCATCGATGCATGGATGGAGTTATGCATGCATGCGTGCCTAATGTTGCTGCATTCCCGCAGGGCTATTGGCGGCGTGATTGCGCAAGAAGAGGACTTTGCTGAATATGATGGATCCTTCCTGTATCAAAATCAGACGGGGCGATATCCTACATTCCCATACACCGGCTGCGAGGTTAATGGAGGTTTGTATTCATTTGACCTGGCTTCACAGGACAAGCCTTCCAGAACGTTTTGCTTCACCATCAACGTTAACAAGCAAAGTTGCTCTGGACCTTGCTGCTCTGGCAATATCCACAAAGTCTCGGTACGCAATTTATTAAGAAAACTGGAACGAGCGACGTGAACGGCAAACCCAATCAAATCAAATGAAGCGCAATTGTCGCCGTCGTCATCACGCATGCACTCGCTCCCGCCCCATCGAATGGCTCGTTTCAATATTCATTCGGGTTACTTTTCAAACAGCGCACGTGATCATTGTTGGTTGGCTGAAAACAACAGGTGCGTGGCATATATATATATATATAATATTATATATATATATGTAGAGAGAGAGAGAGAGAGAGGTGCTTGTCGCCATATATATATATATATATATATATATACTCGCTCGCTCGCGACAACTGAAAGCGATCGAGGTTAACGTTAGTTTAGCCAGCCCTCGTCCAGACCTCATAACCTTACTTGGAATTTGTTATTCCATTATCCAAACTCGGTTTTCCCCGTTACCCTCTCGCCGCCGATCCCATTAACATTTCCTCCGCAGTTCAACGTCGATGCCGCATGTCTGATTCCTGGAGTTGGCGTGAACGCCAGCCTCAATGGCAAACCGTTTTACCCTACTCCGTTCTTCGAAAGGACCCCGACCGGGCCCCCCGGTAGCGCAGTTCTCAAGTTTAGCGAGATGGACATAAAGATGATGGAGGCCCAGGGTGCCAAGCTGTGCTTCACCCTTAAACTCAACAATGCCAACGAGGGATGCAGAGATCTCGAGCAGCTGTGCACGCGACCACTTGGCTCCTGCCCTGGGGCCTGCTCCGTGGCAGCTTACGACTACTCTTACGATTGCTGTCCTGTCTCAAATACTACTGGATTCTGCCCGCCACCTCCACCGTCACCGCCACCTCCACCTCCGCCCCCGTCCCCACCGCCACCGCCACCTCCACCGCCACCTCCACCGCCACCTCCACCGCCGCCTGCACCCCCACCCCCACCCCCACCCCCGCCTCCATCCCCCCCGTCTCCACCGCCACCGCGACCTCCATCTCCACGGCCCCCCTCCCCACCCCCCCCGTCGCCACCCCCCCCGTCCCCACCCCCACCCTCACCACCCCCACCCTCACCACCCCCACCCTCACCACCCCCACCCTCACCACCACCCCCGTCCCCACCCCCACCCTCACCACCACCCCCGTCCCCACCCCCACCCTCACCACCACCCCCGTCGCCACCCCCACCTTCACCACCACCCCTGTCTCCACCGCCGCCACCCCCCCCACCACCTCCACCCCCATCCTCACCACCGCCATCGTCACCAAGTATTGTAAAAGACTGTTTGACAGTACTTAGCTTCTCCGTCATCTTAACGCCACCCCCCGCCCCATATGATATTCAGCCGTTCCGCTTTACGAATGCGTTTTGTAATCAGCTCAAAGCAGGCCTGGAAGACTTCTTTGCAATGGATGCAACTGCCCCAGATGCCGCAATAAATGACTACTGGGTGAGCGACGCCGCAACAGATTGCGCATCTACTGTGTTTTCTTACAGCAGATCCATTGTTTATCAACTGGAAAACATCACTCTCAAACAAGACCTTACCGACGATGTTCAAAAAGCGACCCAGAAGCTGCTCGACCTTATTGCCAGTGGTTCATCTTGCCCTTCATGGCTTGAAGGGTACAAAATTACCGCAATCACAGCAAGCAGCGCTCCTGCCTGCTTGAAGGACGTGGAACCTACCAGCATCACGTGCATTACCAGTTACACGAATTGCACGTGAGTCGATCAACTGGCTTGCGTGATAGACGTTACATGATACATATATAATACATATATATAATATAGACGTTACATGATACATATATAATACATATATATAATATAGACGTTACATAATATTTAAAATACTTTCACGGTATATAAAAATCAAGAGGGCTGCTGCGTAATTCGTTGGTTAATCAAATACGTGGAGTACACACCAGTAGTCATACATATGTGCATATCCTGAACCATCTCACCTCATTACTTGGCATTTCTTGCCTGCCTTATCCTCCAGGTGCAACACGCACAAGGGCATCCTGCCCTTCGCTTCGCTCACCTCAAACTCACCCGTGCAACTGAAACAGAAACCTAGCAACACGACCGAATACTGCTTCCAAATTGACATCATCCCAAGGAGCCAACTTCTTCCGGTGAGCATTCATCTATATCCGCCCCTACGTAAACATCTTCACGTATAACCTACGTTAAGTTCTTGCATGCGGTTCCTCATGCGGTTCCTCATGCGGTTTCTCATGCGGTTCCTCCGTTTCTCATGCGGTTTTGTACTATCAATGCACATCAACATTATATATTATATAAATTAGGTTAGCAATTCTTTTCACCCTGCTGAAGGCCTCACGTAGTGACACTTACTTGCTTTATATATCCCATGTACGAAACCCACCGCCGCCTCATCACTCGCTTGCTTGGTTTGCGATCACCCTGCATGCAGGGTAACTGTACCGGAACAGACACGCTTCTGAAGGTTGGCTGGAACGCCGGTGAGATTATTACCTGGTCCATTCGTTCTCTTGTGTGCATTTATGCATGGCCTACGTGCGTGCATGCATGCATGCATGCATGTATAACGTATGTAGCTACATGCAGAGTTGGCCTACGTGGTGTCGCGTCCACTTTGTCATGGTACATAAAAAGATAAAACTGCCTTTGCTCTTCATCTGCGATGCAATAGCGTATGCTGGTGCTGGGGTGCAAACTCCCCCGCCCATCTCAATATATTATCATTGGTTTTGAGTATGCATGACGAAAACATAGAACATCCATAATTGTGGTCTCCTTTCTTCCCTGATTGATGGCTTATTATCAATTACAATAAAAATGCAGATTTCAATCTTCGCGGGGCGGTGAGGGCCATCAATCTGTACCCCAAGGGGGCTGAAAACAGGACTATTTCCCCGACCTGGGCCGGTCCAAACGTCTTTGGACCCGACTCCCTCCGTGGTACGTTATTAATAATTGGCAACTAGGAAGGATCGGTGGGCCCAACGTGCTCGGGGGACACGCGTCCATGAGTCGAGTGATGGCTCTTCCTACCTATGCATAACCATAGATATATGTTGCTGGATGTATAGCTACGGCTATTTGGTTTTAAATTATTTGAGGCGTTAACGTGACGACACACAGGAGACAACATGCATCGCCCATCTTGCATCATGCCGACCGCCACTTGGTTTATATATATATATATATATATATATATATATATATATATATTATAAGCTGCTGATCGAATGTCAGAAAGCTTGCTTGCTTAACCACTTTATTTCTTTTGCACGTCCCATCCCATTAATTTGCAACTACGGCTATTAAATCAATCTGTCACCACAGTGAAGCTAATACGCCGCTGTATGTATATATGGCTTTTGCCACCTGCTCGCAATTTTATTATTAATAATAAGCCCACCGCACCCATAAATTCCCACGCACCATGCCTTCTTCACAGCGACAAATATTAACTGGTCTGTACCGCAAGCCAATGGCAGCATAATTTGTGTGGAAGTTCAGAATCCTAAGACATTCTGGGACCTCTGCCACGGAGGACCAAAACGCTGGTGAGTTGAAAAGCAAAAGCTATGTGTATATAAATATAACTAAATAAATGTATAGATTAAATGGCTGATGTATGTTGATATTATTACTGTGAATGAAGTATCATCAACTACATCTATGCATAGAAGCATACATATATATTCTATGTTGCCCCACTATGCAACTAGGCGTGCTGAAGACTTCGTGCTCGTTTGCTTCGTGCGGGAATATTTCAACCCGAATGCATGGTACATGCATGCGTGTTATTCGTCATGGGCGGGTTTCATAGACGGTCGATGCAGTGGTTATACATGTATGGCACACACTACTGTCACGATATAAGGTGCTGTAAGCAACCTGTATGTCAACATATCGAGAGGCCTCTATCTGTGGCACTCAACTACTGCAGTCGACCTCCTAGACTCAGCGATTTATTGAGCTGCTCCCTAGCTTCGTCCTTTAACCATTTCCTTATATAGTTCAAAATGGAAAGTTGCAATAACTATATATGTTAACAAGAAAGGTAAAGTTTGCATTCAACAAATAAACCCACCCCCTTAACTTGACTGGGCGAATTATATGTTTAACCGCCACCAGTTCCCACTACCTTATATAGTGGGTAGTGGGAATACAATACTTTATACTATGTATTATTTAAATATAAATGATAATATAATATATTTAATATATTATAACCCAGAACAGCAATATGTATTATGATGTACCTACATAATTATAAGCACCTGTTTCTCGGCCCCTTCCCCTGCATGTGGCAACGCAGCTTGATAAGCTTTTACAACGCCAAGAATGACTGCTGCCCCGTTTATGCGACGGGTCTCCCGCCATAAATGTGTATGTCATACACATGCACGAATAACGTCAGCGTTTGCTTATTTGGCCTATCTGGCAATAACCTATATAACCACAGCGTTTATACCATACCATACCACAGCGTTTATTATCATGCCTCCGAGAGGACCGACCTTCATTGATCTCGGAAATCCCAAGTGTATCCTCACGCGCTCAATACACCAGGTTTTATGTTTATCATTGCATTAGACGTGGTGTAGGAGGACCTTATTATCGGCTCCATGCGTGTGTATATATCCCTTTCATCGATCAGGATGGTTGAAAGATATACACGTACACATGTCGGCTATAAATCGTTTAAAGAGCGAGATGCTAAGGACAACTAGAACCGTGTTAACAATTAACAGACGTGACTAGAACCGTGTTCATCAATATAAAAATTGGCTGTAACTACTAGTATTTTCGCACAAGCTGTAATCATAAAAAACAAATACTCCTACTGCTACTGCTCCATGACAGCATGTCGACTACTGGAAGAGACTGAAATGCTCGGCCAGTCGTACCAACAACTCAACAGGAAAGTTAGAGAGAAGGACCAGAAAATGGAAAGCTGGCTCAGTTCTGTTACGGTTAAAATAGAAATATCGTGAGGCAGGGACAGCCAAGAGGCGCCCAAGACCAGCTTTGAAAAGATTAAGTCTGCATGACACCAAGCAGTGATGCGTGATTGAATATTGTTAGAAAGCGCCCGGCCCCCGGCCGTATTACCTCTTTCTCATTCCCCTGGTATATCACCGTGTGTCGCTCATTCTCAACAAATATAAAGCATGCCAAGTAATGCAGGCCCTAATAGGAAATAATAAAAGAGAAGATGAATTAAATATAATATTGAAAAGATAAATGCGAACAATGTTCGAACCGGTGACCTCACATAATAAAACAAGCTGTCAAACCAAGCAATGGACTGCCAGTTGACACAATTTGCAGGTTGATCACTTCCGTACTGTAACGGACGGAAAATGGGGTCCCCAGGAACGGGGTCAGCAATAGCCTAGCAAGCTTTTTGATTGCTCCGGCGAAAATGCCCCGCAATATGTCATGTATCCTGATTAAATTTAGACAGTGCTTTCATTTGTAACCATGAATGATAATCTAAGACAACGTTTACAATCAAATGGCTCGAGGTTATTAAGCCAGACAACACCGACCAGACATCTTGTAGCACAATAACAAAGAACGAGCGTATTGTGATGAAGCCTGCCTGACAGTTGCCGATAATGTGATCATACTGTAACACCTCTAACGTTCGGGCTGTCAGGCTTAACTAACAGGGCAACCTATGGTAGTTCGTTAGCACTATCAATATTTGATTGGTGTTGTATCTCTGTTATGTCCGCCAAGAAAGGCCAGAAGAAGATGACCAGACTCGGGACTACCCGTACATACTGCCCAGGATACAACAGTTGAGTCCTTCGTGGGTTATTACATTATCCTCATGTGCATCTCTGCATCCATATATAGATGCAATATGCTGGCCGCTTGCTTGCATGGCCTCTTCTCGGGAGGCCTGTGTTCTGTAAATGTGGATACAACATAACTCGTAACTAAACATGAAGATTAAAACTTAAGCATTAATCAGTGGCGCTAACAGTGGCGTTACACCGCACGATTTCCATGGGATGGTGTTGGGCGTGGTGGCACGGGCCGTCGGGAATAGGAAGGTCTCCGTTTCAAAGGTGGTGGTCGAGGAGAAGGGGCTTTAGGCGATGGTGGCAAGGTAAGTGTAATAGCCCTCGGTTGAGTCAAAGGTGACGATTCCCGCGTGGTGAGGGCCACAAGAATTGGGTGTGAAGGTGGAGCCGGCTTAGTGGGCCGACTTGATGAAGGATACATGTTGTTAGGGTATTGACTCAGGACGGTGTCCTTACAGTCCGGGTCGTCAGAATCTGTCTGAAAATCGCACTCGTCGTCAAAACCATCATAACAGTTGACCTCCGTGCTAGCACGCCGGCGGCAAATCGTCACAGTGGCACCAGTGCCATTAAGCCAGGAGTCGAATTGGACCACGATGCGGCTGTCATTACGCTTCCATGTTTCCCCAGGCAGGATTTCACCAACCAATACTGTTGGGATGTACGACGAGTTCGCAGTGCCGTTGTAGGTGTGCATTAATAAGTAGGACCTGCCATCCTTAAACCATGCATATGGGAGATCGTACAAGTAGACATTCAGGCGAGCTGAAATGAAGAGGCGCTGGTTACCAGGCATATCACTCGTCGAAACCATCACGAAGCTGGACACAGCGGACATCTGGGAGGGCACGAATACTTTTTTGGCTTTGCCGTATGGTAGCGCGTCATCGTTGAGCTCCAGGACAGAGTTGCCCCAGCCAATCTGCGATATGTAAAACGCGAATGGACAGAAATCAATGGAGATGGAGCATACCCGCCATATTTATCAAAACGTTGATCAATTAGCGGTAGCTCCTAATTTAACCCCAACTGTGTTTAAGGATTCAATTTTAGTAACTGATCTAACGAAGGTTTATCATCACGGATTTGAGCAATACGAACGGTGCCGTAAGAATTGCAATTCCAGCCCATGCAGTGGTACAGATACCGTCATACCATGGAAGGGATGATCTGGGACCGGTGCCACGGAGCCAACATGCCTATTATTGTTGTATGCTGGTAAGATGGCGAATGAAAGCAGCAGCCTGCTAGAGTTCCCGGACTGACCTACCAGTTGTGTGGGGCGTTGAAGCAGCGGATGCCCGCCCTGTCCTCCTGTAGAACCCATAGCGCATGTCCAGTCACATTGATCTTTGATGAAACACCCTCCAGGGATATTTGCGTGCGCCATGCCGTACGCGTGGCCGAATTCATGAAGCACAGTCTCCAAGTCTCCGAAATCCAAGCCATCCCACCACATCATGCTGGTGCCCCAGGCATTAGCTGCTGTTGATGTAAACCATGTCCACTTGCCAGTAGTGGATGCGCCGACAAAACCACCGCAACCTGTGGTAGCAAGGACAAAACCAGTGCTAATTGTGAGAGCAACTAGTAATGGCTTGGAAACCGTTACCTAAAGAATTCAGATATGATCCAAATGCTGCCTAGTGGGCTGGCTAGTGCAGTCTGCTGGCGACAGCATGCGATGAGCAAAAACTGCATCTCAGGAAACGCCGTAAGTAACACAGAAGTACAGAAGGGCACAAACATGGAATCATGCATTTTACGTTGCATCATACAATTATTTACTTGGCAATAGTGGCAAAACATTCCTGAGGCCCTACATGAGTTGTACATTAAGATAATACTAGAAAGCCCCCCAAAACACTGCAGGATATTTAATATGAGTATAAAAGATAAAAAAATGCGATGAATATTACTCGACCAGCTAATAAAAATGGTAGCAAAAAGGCCCTACTCCTGGTTGATCCATTATTCCACGTTTTAAACATGTTTAAGCTTTGCATGCTATCATTATATTATTATTGTTATATAATTATTATCATTATTATTATTATTATTATTATTATTATTATTATTATTATTATTATTATTATTATTTGTTACGCCGCCCTTATGCTGGCGTGTGTTATAATAGGGAGCCCCGGGGTATTAACCAATCAGGCACGTGTACCCCTCCTTAGATGAGGCCGCTAGGGTTGACTTGTTTGATATCGCAGATTCTCTTGCTCTCTGCAGCCCGTATCCATGTGCCAGTCTTGACTGGACCTCCTGGCATTTAGGTGGATATCAACCCATCCCGCACCACATGGCCCACTCAGAGCCATAGGTTCGCACTTCACGAGCGGAGCATTCAACCACGGATGAGTCCTACCAGTGAGGGTGGGTAAGGACACAGCTAAAGAGCCAGACTATCCCCGCTGCTCAGCATCTCACTGGGGTCCCCGCAGATCCTTTAACACCCTGTTTCTCATTCATCAGAGACATGTCGTTGGCAGTCTGGATCGAATATGCAACTGCATCGTAGCAATCATGGCGCCCAAACTCTCAGGGCCATCTTAGAGGATACATTAACAACATGAAAAATTTTAAGATCATACTTTGGGATATCTATTGGGCTACCACTTTTAATATTCTCCTGGCTCTGAAAGTGCAGGTTGTGGGATCTGCTGCCCCACTTCCCCACTAACACTGCCGGGTATTTCAGGGCTGCATTGAGCACCTGCCTCCTCGAATGCACTACCCCCGCTAGCTGTTCTTCTATGTCCTCCTTCCTCAGATCCTCTGTCCCCTTCCTTATCCTTGCACGTCTTGTAATATGTGCTTGTATATATCAAGCCTTTGACATACATACATAATGACTAGGAATAATAGCAAATATTTCTGCTCGGAAGCAATCATGCTTTTAAATATTCATCTGACTACCGCTTTCAATGCTGTTAGCACCCAGAACTGTATGGTGGTTGTGTAGAGACTGGGGCCTGCCGCCCCAGTTCCCCGCACTTCCACTGTCTTGGTGTACTGGGATCCAAAGTAGATCTTGTTGAATAGTATAATATTTATTGGATTATAAGGTTTAAAAGGCAATATTGTAAGTAAAGGGCACAGAGTAATATAGTCCATGTTGTTAATTTTGCCCTAGATGTTTCACCGTAGGTATTCCCCTGATTATTCTCTTAGCTATTTGTGGTTGTCTATATGTAGCTAATCTTTTGGGTAAACTATTTTTCCACATTCTAATCCCAGGGGGGGCATCCAGGCCGCCCTCCCCTTTCCTTTATCATGCCAGTGGCACCGCATGACAGCAGCACCGCATGACAGTGGCACTGCATGGCATGGGCATCACACTGCAGCAACACCTCATGCCCGCGGCACCTCATGCCAGCAGCGCCACATGCCTGTGGCACCGCATGCCAGCGGCACCACATGCCAGCAGCACCACATGCCAGCGGCACTGCATGGCATGGGCATCACACTGCAGCAACACCTCATGCCCGCAGCACCACACTACAGCGGCACCGCATGCCAGCGGCACCACACTGCTGCGGCACCGCATGCCAGCGGCATCACACTGCAGCTGCACCACATGCCAGCGGAATTGCGCAGCAGCAGCACCGTGAAGCAGCTGTGTTGTATCACTCCTCATAATCGCCCATTGATTCTGCGGAGAACCAGGCTTAGTGCATCATGCTCGATTATATCGGAACGTACCAATCGAGGCAGCGGAAGTCTTCGATGCAAGGAGTTACAACGTATATTCCAAGACAGGCGTAGATGACGTGATAGGCTATCAGTGCCTAGCCGAGGCAATCATCATCTAACCGATGCAAATCGGTGCTCGGGCTTATCCAAGATATACGGCCATAAGCGATATATAAGGTGGAAGCTTAACCAAAGCGCGGTTAGCTTGTATAAACGCCAATCGAAATGTTCGCGTATCGATTCTCTCTTAGGCCGTCAATGAGCATAGCAGATATACTCGCAGCGACGGCTCGCGGTACAAAAGATCTGCAAGTAGTAAGTGTACTACCGTGATCCTGCGTGCGGATATTGCTATATAAGCCGTCATAGCAATAATGCAATGTTCTTTACTCGCGTAAAGGTGCCGACTACGCCATCGCGTGTAGTGTTGCATTCGACGCGCCGCATCACTCGAGCCATTGCCTCGCGACCTCAAGGTGCGCTCGCCTTATCATGCTCGTGCGCGCGCGTATGCATAATGCACGTGTTATCGTTAGTGCGTGTTGATATGCGGTGCCTCATGCATTCTAGATCGTCCGCAACCAAGTCGCCGGACCATGCGCACTATTCGCGATACCGGTCACGCGATGCATGCTTGCAGCGTTGTGCACAGTGCATTAGGCGATATGCCCTTTGCGGGTTGCTTGTGCCCTTAGCCAGTGCACCTAACGTGTGCGGTGCGACGTGCTGCGTGACATGCGTGCGATCGCGTCGTGCCCGCTGCCGTACTACTCCAAGCGTCCACGTACGACAGGGGTGACGTCATCAGTGCCGTATCGCTCCGCGTATCCACGTACGACAGCTGACGTCATCGGTGCCGTACCACTCCCCGTGTCCACGTACGACAGTGATGTCATCATTGCCGTATCGCTCCCCGCGTCCACGTACGACAGTGACGTCATCATTGCCGTATCGCTCCCCGCGTCCACGTACGACAGTGCCGTACCGATCCAAGTACGATAGTGCCGTACCGTCGTACCGTGCTGCCGTACCGTACGATAGTGCCGTATCGCTCCGCGCGGTGCCGTATCGCTCCGCGCGTCCACGTACGACAGTGCCGTACCATTCCGTGTACGATGGTGCCGTATCGCTCCGCGCATCCACGTACGACAGGGTGACGTGGTGTCTTGCGCGACAGAGCGATGGTGGGTGCAACTCTAGCCGAGCTTAGGCAAAATGACGCGTGGTACAACAATTATTCCCCCCCCCATAGGCAGCGTCCTCGCTGCCGCACCGGCGACCAGAGCTACTGAGATTGCGTGGCACGCAACCTAGCCTCTTCGAGGATGGGCGCCATCTCCGGGGAGAAATTGCGCGCAGGTTCCCACGAGTTGTGCTCACTTGAGTAGTCCGTCCACTTGACCAGGTACTCGTGCACGGTGCGCTTGCGCCGGTGTCTACCCACACGTCGAGTGCGGTAGTCCAAGATGCGCTCCACGTCGTATACCTTCTGTTTGCCTGCGGCCCAAGTCTCAGGACCCGGTTCGACTGCTGCAGGGGTATCAGTGGTGACAGGCGCGGGCTCCGTGCCACGATACGGACGAACAAGTGACACATGGAACGTAGGGTGGATGTTCATGTTAGAGGGCAATGCGAGCTCGACCGCTGCATTCCCTACCATGCGCACAACGGGGTACGGACCAATCCAGTGGGGCAAAAGCTTACGGGACCCCTCGGCAAAGGAACGCAGGTTCTTAGTGCTCAGCAGAACCATTTGTCCTTCCGAAAAGACCACGTCCCGCTTGGACTTGTTATAGTACTCCGTTGCTCGTTGCTGTGCCGCGTCCAAGCATGACTTCGCGTCTGTCATTCGGGATAAGAACGTCTTGGCAAAGGTCTTAGCCGCAGGGACATACACCTCCAGCTCACGCCACACAGGTAGCGCCGGGTGAAACCCATAAGTCAGAAAGAACGGGCTTTGACCTGTCGACCGATTAACAGCGTTGTTAATCGCAAACTCTGCCGCAGTCAGGTAAGTATCCCAAACGAGAGGCGTGCGACCAGCAAAGTTGCGCAGCATATCCCCCAGGGTGCGATTCGTGCGTTCGGTCTGGCCGTCGGTCTGCGGGTGATATGCCGTACTCAGGTTAACCCGCATGCCCACAAGCTTGCAGAGCGCTTCCCAAAACTTAGACGTGAACTGACCGCCACGGTCCGAGACCACGTTCTTAGGGACGCCGTGCAACCGAACCACGTTATCGAAAAACAGGCGTGCAGTCTGCTCAGCAGTGCAGGTCGACGTGGTAGGTGCAAGGTGAACCATCTTAGTCAAACGGTCAACCATGACAAGCACCGAGTCGTACCCCCCCTCAGTTTTGGGCAGCGCGACCACGAAGTCCATGGAAACACTTTCCCAAGGCGCGTCAGGAACAGGCAATGGTTGCAACAACCCGTGACCCCTACCGGACAAGGCCTTGTTGCGCTGGCACAAACTGCATGTCTGCACGAAGTTCTCGGCATCTCTCACCAGGCGAGACCACCAGAACGAGCGTCGCACCAACTCGACCAGCCGTGTGCTACCTGGGTGTCCTGCCAAAGGATCCTCATGGAAACGGGAAAGGATATCGCGATGAAGGGAGTCGTCGTTAGGCACGACGATCTGAGTCGTCGATCCTTCCGTCCGTAGCCAAAGACCATTCTGCTTGTGTAGGTGCTCAACATTGCCGGGCGAAGCGAACCAGGAATCGCCAGCATAGGCAGCCTTCAGGCGAGCCGCAAGGTCTGAGGACAGAGGCACGTCCGGGGTCGGTGGACGTTGGACAGGCGCCGCCAAGATCGCAGCATGTAGCGACGGATGTCGACTGAGAGCGTCGGCGATGTTAATCCGGCCGGCAACGTGCTCCCAGGTGCAGTCAAACCGCGCGAGGTACTCCATCCACCTCGCTTGACGCCGGTTCAACGTGGGGACGCTTTGCAAAAACGTCAGGGGCTTGTGGTCAGTCTTAAGGGTGAAGGGCCGTCCCTCTAGGTAACAACGCCACTCCTTAAGCGCGTGCAAGACCGCTAGCAGCTCCTGTTCCCCTGTAGTGTAACGGGTTTCTGCGCCCGTAAACTTCTTACTCGTGAAGGCGATCGGTCGCCCTTCCTGCAACAATACAGCGCCGCTCCCATACAACGAAGCGTCCGAAAACACTTCGACACGAAACGGCAACGAGTAGTCGGGGAACGCGAGGGTAACGTCGTCGGCAACGACACGTTTTAGCTCTTCGAACACCAGCTGACACTCGGGCGTCCAGGCACTAGACGAATCGAAAGCTCCCTTACGCGTCAAATCAGTGAGTGGGGCCGCAAGGACAGAGTACTGCTTGATGAACTTACGGAAATAATTGGTCAAGCCGAGGAAGCTACGAAGCTCCTGAAGGTTCCGAGGCGCTGGCCAATCGCGAACCACAGCTACCTTCCGTGGGTCCATCTTGACGCCAATGGCCGACACAATGTGGCCCAAGTACTCCACCTGAGGCTGCGCCCAAAAGCACTTGGCACGCTTCGCAAACAATTGCTCCCGCCTCAACACCTCAAGCACAAGCTTAAGATGCTCCAGATGCTCCTCGCGCGTCTTGGAGTAGACCAGGATGTCGTCCAAGTAGCAAACGATGAACCTGTCGATGTACGGTCTAAACATGCGATCCATGACCGCCTGAAACGTCGCAGGGGCATTAGTCAACCCGAACGACAAGACCGTGTACTCGAAGTGACCAAAGGGCGTCCGAAAAGCGGTTTTCGGCACATCAGACGCAGCGATGCGAATCTGATTGTATCCCTGTTGCAAGTCGATCGAGCTGAAGTAGGCCGAGCCCTTTAGCTTATCGAGCAGGTCGTCCACGCGCGGCAATGGGTAACGGTTTTTGACCGTCGTCGCATTCAACCCCCTGTAGTCAATGCACATGCGCAAGCTCCCATCCTTCTTACCGACAAACAGAATCGGCGCAGAATACGGAGATGTGCTGGGGCGAATCATACCCTTTGCGAGCAGATCGGTTACCTGGCGCTTCACCTCGTCCAACTCCAGAGGACTTAACCTGTACATAGGTCTTGAAACAGGCTGAGCGCCGGGTATGAGTGGGATGGTATGGTCCACGGGACGCAAAGGAGGAAGCCCAGGTACGTCACGAAAAACGTCTGCGTACCCTGTGAGCAAGGCTTCAACCTCAGGATCCAAAGAAGACTGAGCGGTGGTCGCATTCAAATGCAACCTAGGCCTCACAAGCAGTCCGTGGGCACCCTTCCGGATCATCCGGATGGCCTCTTTACGCCCGACTGGCTTGGGTTCAGCACGCTGCCCCATGGCTTTCACAGCGTAGTTAACCACAGGCTCCGCTTGAGTCTTACCCCCCTCTGGCTCAACACTTACAAACGGCACGAAGGGTACTTTGCACGACAGAGTCCCCTTACGAAGGCGAAGGGTTCCCGACTCTAAGTCAATGCCGGCCCCATACTGCCGTAATGTTGAGGACCCCAGTATATATGTCGCAGCATCAGTCAGCTCGCGCAACACATAAGGTTGGGTCGTAATACGCAGAGGACCTATACACAGGCGAAGGGTGACCCTGCCCAATATGGGTTGCTTACCCCCATCCGCTAGGGTAACCTGCGACCATTCCGACGACTGTGAGCACAGACCCAATGCATTCACCTCTGCCGATGAGATGAAGTCGTCACTGGCGCCGGTATCGACGAGCGCCTTCAGGGTGCGACCAGCAAGATCGACCTGAATCAAGGGAACCCGATTGTCTGCCGGTACCGACTCTGCGGACGAAAGCAAGACGCTCAGGGCGGGTTCGAAACGTTCGGCAGAACCCTCAGAATGAGGTGCAGGAGCATTGTACCAAACGTCAACGGCGTAGGCCTGGACCGACAACGGCACAGGTGCACCTGCTAAATCAACACCGTTATACAGAACGGTGCCCGGCTCGAACCGGCAGACTTTCCGCATACCCGTTAACAAAGTCGAAGCTTTTCGTCGACTATAAGCGGGTAGAAGGATGCAAGCGGCAGTGTCTGGACGTTGACGCCTACTTCTCCTATAGAAGGTCAGCTGCACTGACAGCTCGTGCAGAGATGAGGGGAGGAACAAGACGGTGTGACCTAACAAATCGACAGACGCCAGCGGCTTGCTCGGTGCATACAGGTTACACAGCGAGTCAAAACCTACACGTCCTGAGCGACCGTCGAGCGACAATCGACGTCCAATCGCGCGTTCGATTTGTTCAAGGACCGAAGGCAACGGTGCCCTCACGGCTTGCCGCACTGACGACAACCGCCCACCCTCTAGTTCCGACTTCCCAGGTGGAGTCCCCTCCGAGCCATCCTGGGCAATCCCCTACTTCGGCCGCTGAGCCAAAGGCGGTAGATGCGGACACTCCCTCGTAGGATGTTCCGCAGACGCGCATCTCAGGCAAACCTTCATGCTCTTCCGACGCTTAAGCTCGGAGTGCGTGCAACCCCATTTTTCCAACCAACCGTCGCTGGTGCGTTGTCGCTTGGTCTCGTTCTTAGCTTCGTGCGCAGCCGCAGCAGACGGCGAACCCCCTTTCCTCTTGCCCTTGGCTGGATCCGCGCGTTGACCTGCGCCGGTTGACCCTTTGCGGTTACCCGATCCGGAAGCGCCGCAAACGCCGTGACCGCGATCCATTCGAACGGTGGTCACTGCTGCCGTTGGCGTCCGTTGCTCCGTTTCGGCCCCCTGGTCCATGGCAGCAGCGTCAGACGCCGGATCCTGCACTCGCATGGCATTAACACGAGGGACAGGTTTAGTAGCACGTTCACCAGCTAAGAGACGCTTCTCGACTCCTTGCGCAAAGTGCACCAATTCCTCATAGGACCCAAAGTCCTTCCCCGACAAGTCCGTGGCGCATCTCTTCGCCAGGGCCCCAGACAATCCACGCTGAAACCAAAAGATGCGTTCCTCCTCCGTCAGGTTACCGATGGGCGTGATCAGGGCCTCGAAGCGCGACTGGTACGCAGGTACTGTTTCATCAGGGCGCATGCAATATGTGCCAGATGCTAACGTACTGCGAGCCTCAGCACTTAGCGGTTGAACCTCGGGAGCAAAGCGCGCAAGCAAAGCACGAGCCAACTCCTCAAACGTGTATGTCTGCCTTGCCATTGTCCATTGATCGTACCATGTCTTCGCCACACCCGCGAGGGTGTTCCCGACGAACAGACATTTCACAGGGTCACGATCAATCACCACCACGGACCAGTCGCAAGTACACGCGGACATCACGTAGGTATGCACGAGTTGTATCGGCAATGCTTCGCTCAGCATTCTTATGTTTCGCATCATGCAGGATGTCTAATTTCGGGACAGGAAGCGACAGTTTTATCACCTCTCCTTCGTCGTCGTCAGATCGACCTTGACGAAGTGGTGCAGCAGACGGACCCCTCTGCTCCTCGCATCCAACGGGGCCTGCTTCGGCTGCCGTGACAGGAACAGTCGGATGGATAGGAGTCCGTGGGTCTAGTAGCGCAGGGGGATCTCGGACACCGTCAACAACATGCGTGTATGGGCCCCTCCGAGATGTCTCAGGAACGACGGACGTGTCGGCACGACCGTCCCCCACTACTAGCCCTACATCACCGCTACCAGATGCCATGGTAAGTCGGCGACTGACCGGTCACAACCTCGTGCGATAAAGGCACTCTCACACAGGTATCGGTCGAGCGACAGTCAGACGGTTTTTAAGCCTACCGACGGAAAGCGCTCCCTGCAGATACAGCAAGTATCCGTCCAAAGAGTCTCGCACTTTGCGTGTGCGCGCGATAAGCGCCCGCAACTGATCCGGACTCGGATTCGAATCAGTCGATGCAGCAGCGAGTGAGACTCGATTCGATTCACCTGCGGCTCAGAAGTACGTACTTCGAACAGGCAAAACGAACGGCAATGCAAGAGCAGCAAGGCAATTACAGACCAGAGGCGGCCGCGGCCATCACAGCTCGGCCAAGCTCCTCCGCGAATGTATCCAAAGGACTAAGATTGCCATCGCCGACTCCAGCCATATAAGTGACCTACTTACGGAAGAGATCAGGGTGAGACAACAGGCCGTGAACGAACCTTACGTCTCGATACCAAATTTGTTGTATCACTCCTCATAATCGCCCATTGATTCTGCGGAGAACCAGGCTTAGTGCATCATGCTCGATTATATCGGAACGTACCAATCGAGGCAGCGGAAGTCTTCGATGCAAGGAGTTACAACGTATATTCCAAGACAGGCGTAGATGACGTGATAGGCTATCAGTGCCTAGCCGAGGCAATCATCATCTAACCGATGCAAATCGGTGCTCGGGCTTATCCAAGATATACGGCCATAAGCGATATATAAGGTGGAAGCTTAACCAAAGCGCGGTTAGCTTGTATAAACGCCAATCGAAATGTTCGCGTATCGATTCTCTCTTAGGCCGTCAATGAGCATAGCAGATATACTCGCAGCGACGGCTCGCGGTACAAAAGATCTGCAAGTAGTAAGTGTACTACCGTGATCCCGCGTGCGGATATTGCTATATAAGCCGTCATAGCAATAATGCAATGTTCTTTACTCGCGTAAAGGTGCCGACTACGCCATCGCGTGTAGTGTTGCATTCGACGTGCCGCATCGCTCGAGCCATTGCCTCGCGACCTCAAGGTGCGCTCGCCTTATCATGCTCGTGCGCGCGCATATGCATAATGCACGTGTTATCGTTAGTGCGCATTGATATGCGGTGCCTCATGCATTCTAGATCGTCCGCGACCAAGTCGCCGGACCATGCGCACTATTTGCGATACCGGTCACGCGATGCATGCTTGCAGCGTTGTGCACAGTGCATTAGGCGATATGCCCTTTGCGGGTTGCTTGTGCCCTTAGCCAGTGCACCTAACGTGTGCGGTGCGACGTGCTGCGTGACATGCGTGCGATCGCGTCACGCCCGCTGCCGTACTACTCCAAGCGTCCACGTACGACAGGGGTGACGTCATCATTGCCGTATCGCTCCCCGTGTCCACGTACGACAGTGACGTCATCATTGCCGTATCGCTCCCCGCGTCCACGTACGACAGTGCCGTACCGATCCAAGTACGATAGTGCCGTACCGTCGTACCGTACCGTACGATAGTGCCGTATCGCTCCCCGCGTCCACGTACGACAGTGCCGTACCATTCCGTGTACAACGGTGCCGTATCGCTCCGCACGTCCACGTACGACAGTGCCGTACCATTCCGTGTACGACGGTGCCGTATCGCTCCGCGCATCCACGTACGACAGGGTGACGTGGTGTCGTGCGCGACAGAGCGATGGTGGGTGCAACTCTAGCCGAGCTTAGGCAAAATGACGCGTGGTACAACAAGCTGCACCATGCAGCAGCGGCACCACACTGTAGTAGTCGTACACACTCTAGCACAATATAGATGTGCAGATACACGCCATCAACATCTCGAGAGGCCTTTGCGGCTCTCAACTACTACACACACGCTGGCGGCTCTGCATGGCAGTGGCACCACATGGCAGTGGCACCACATGGTAGCGGCACCACATGGTAGTGGCACCGCATGCCAGCAGCACTGCATGGCAGCAGCACCACATGCCAGTGGCACCGTGCAGCAGCACTATGAGGCAGTGGCACCGTGCAGCAGCTGCGCCATGCATGCAGCAGCAGCACCACATACGTGGCTGCGGCACCATGCGGCAGCTGCACCACGTGGCAGCTGCATCACGCGGCAGCTGCACCACGTGGCAGCTGCATCACGCGGCAGCTGCACCACGCGGCAGCTGCACCACACGGCAGTGGCACCACACGGCAGTGGCACTGTGTGGCGGTGGCACCACATGGTGATGGCACCTTGTGGCAGTAGCACCGCACGGCTGCGGCACCACGCGGCAGTGGCACCGCATGGCAGCAGCACCACACGGCAGCGGCACCACGCGGCAGCGGCACCACATGGCAGCGGCACCACATGGCAGCTGCACCGCACGGTAGCTACACCGCACGGCAGGTGCACCTCACTATAGCATTCAAAAAGTACATTCTTAAATCGTGCGCATTTCGAAATTATTTGGTGACTAACTTTGGCATTAGTCACCAAATGCTTACCAAGATGGCAAAGGCGATGTTGAGGATCCTCTGTGAAGATCCATAAAATTGCTGAAGCTCCAAAGAAATATCTATAGAAATTATTGCTACCGCTTTTATTAGCTAGCCTAGTCATTTTTAGTTGCTTGTAGACTTTTGTTTTGTATTAGTTATTTCAGTTTTCGTGTCGTACATTCAGGCCCTGTAAGGAGTGCTAGTCATTTAACGCCCCAGGGAAGTTTTACAGTCGTCCGCCCCTGTAAGGAGTCCTAGTAGTGTAAGGCCTTATGGCGGTTGAGCCACATAATGAACATTTCCAAGTATTGCATTTGCATTGCCTTAATGCTGTGAAGGCTAAAGGACGATCGATTATCGTCTGCGACATGGTTACGAACATGTCACACATGTGGATCAGCGATCTGGTGTGATATGTACCGCGGACGATGTCGTGAGTATAGCGAGTCGAGCGATGATGGCCTTGTTTGACATGAATATTATATGCTATCGATCTCCCTCGATCGTATGCCCTTGCATATTGATGTCCTGAATCTGGATATGCTTCTACTTGGCCCGAGCGAAGCCTGAGAATTCAAGGAGCGGCTACGTGATGATAGCGTGTTTCCAGTTCTGATAGCCTTCACTGGATACTCTGCGCCCTGGATAGTACATTATAACCCCTGGCCTCTGAAGACTTCCGCTGTGCCTGACTCTCATTACGCTATGCTTGGCTTGCTGTGCTTGCACTTTAGCACTTAACACCAAAGCGTGCAGAAATATGCTTGAAAGGCAGGAGGGGTACAACACTGCCACTGCTGCAGGCTGCCATTGCCACGTGCTGCTGCTGCTGCGCCCTGTTGCTGTCACGTGCTGCCATTACCGCGTGTTGCCGCTGCTGTGTGTTGCCACTGCTGTGCCCTGCCATTATTGCCGTGTCTTGCCACTGCCGCACGGTGTCACTGCCGCATACTGCCGCTGCCGTGTGGTGCAGTTGCCATGCACTGCTGCTGCCACGCGGTGCAGCTCCCGTGCAGTGCTGCTGCTGCTGCATGGGGCTGCTGCCATGTGGTGCGGCTGCCGCCGCGTGGTACTGCTGCTGTATGCTGCTGCTGCCGTGCACTGCCATTGCCACTCACTGCCACTGCCGTGCACTGCCACTGTCACATGTTGCCGCTGCTGCACTGTGGCACTGCCCCGTGCTGCTACTGCTGCCGCATGGTGCAGTTGCCATGCACTGTTGCTGCCATGCAGTGCTGCTGCTGTGTGGGGGCCCCAGCCATGTGGTGCGGCTGCAGCATGGTGCCGCTGCCACGTGCGACCGCTGCAGCATGGTGCCACTGCCGTGTGGTGCCACTGCCATGTGGTGCAGCTGCCACTGCAGGGTGCTGCTGCCGTGCAATGCAGCTGCCACGTGATATCCTAGATTTAATTTAGACCCAAGGGTTTGCTAGCCATATGAGTACATTCAACAGCAGCACCAAGTTTAACCGCATTATCACTCTTGCAATCAAAACTTTTTGTAGATGTTTTGCCACATCAATTTTCCCTAAAATGCAAAAAATATTAACTTTGTTAATTTCAGTTGCAACTATTATTTACATGATATTTAAACAGCTCATACTTATAAGATTGATTGCTGCCGCTTTTATTAGCTAGCCTAGTAATTTTTCGTTGCTTTTATTTTCAGTTGTTTTAGTTTTCATGTCGTATATTCAGTTTGTAAGGCCCCTGGGAATTTTTAAAGTCGGGAGTCCCTGTAAGGAGTCCTAGTAGTGTAAGGCCCTCAGGAATTTATGCAGTCGTGAGGTAAATGCACTAAATGCACTGATTTCTGTTTGCCAATTTATATGCTGTTAAAAGCATATTCTGACCTCTTTAGCTAGGTTATTTTGGTCTTTTGTTTGGTCTTTTCCTGCCCGCTAAAGGGAAGCACTGTGGCAAACATGTTCCAAGTCCACATGACGGCTTTCCTAATTGATTTTGTTCTTTACAAGTAATTCAATTAATATCCAATTATTCAACAATTCAATAATTCACTACCTATAATAGTGCATAGGTACTTCCACGGTTCTGCATTCTTGTCACATTCTTGGGGTATCTCATGGCTAATACCCAGGTTGGCCAGTTGTCTGGCATCCTTTGATTGAGTCTTTGCTGTAGGCAGGTATGACAGAGATACAACAATTCGTATCAAGATGGTTAGTGTCCAACCCGGGTTCAAATTCCCCCTCCATCAGAGTGGATGTGTGGATGGCTGCATTAATGAGTGCGTGGGATATGTAACCACAATCATCAGGCCATCAGGGATGAGAATGCCATTGAGTCATGATTGCCCCTGTGGGTGTGAGGACACACCCATTGGAAGGGGGGATAATTTTAGTATCCTGGGGTATCTCATGGCTAATATCCAGGTTGGCCAGTTGTCTGGCATCCTTCGATCGAGCCTTTGCTTTAGGCGGATATGACAGAGATACAACACTACTCGCCAATTAGTTACAGTAAATCGATCATGCAATTTGATGATACATTTCTAGGATTCTTGCGTGTGATTATTCTCAGCCGTGCAGTGCCTCAGGCATGCGGTGCCTCATCAGGCATGTGGTGCCACAGCCGCGCAGTGCCGCAGCCACGTGCTGGTGCAGCCACGCCGTGGTGCAGCCACATGCTGCCTCAGCCGCATGGTGCAGCAGCTGCATGTTGCCACAGCCACGTGGTGCCGCAGCTGCATGCTGGTGCAGCCACGTGTTGGTGCAGCCGTGTGCTGGTGCAGCCATGCAGTGCCTCAGCCATGCGGTGCCGCAGCTATGTGGTGCAGCAGCCGCATGGTGCAGCAGCTGTGCATTCAAGCAGCCACATGGTGCAGCAGCCATGAAGTGCCGCATCCATGGGGTGCCTTACCCACGTGCTGCCTCAGGTGAGCGGTGCCACAGCCGTGGGGTGCCACAGCCGCATGCTACCTGAGCCAGGGTGCTGCAGCTGTGCACTGTTGCTGGTGTGCGCTGGCACAGCCACGTGCTGGCGCAGCCGTGTGCTGGTGCAGCCACACGCTGGTGCAGCTGCATGCTGGTGCAGCCACGTGTTGGTGCAGCCGTGTGCTGGTGCAGCCACGCAGTGCCTCAGCCATGCGGTGCCGCAGCTATGTGGTGCAGCAGCCGCATGGTGCAGCAGCTGTGCATTCAAGCAGCCACATGGTGCAGCAGCCATGCAGTGCTGCATCCATGGGGTGCCTTACCCACGTGCTGCTCAGGTGAGCGGTGCCACAGCCGTGGGGTGCCACAGCCGCATGCTACCTGAGCCAGGGTGCTGCAGCTGTGCACTGTTGCTGGTGTGCGCTGGCACAGCCACGTGCTGGCGCAGCCATGTGGAGCCGCAGCTGTGCACTGGTGCAGCTGCTGCACAGTGCCGCTGCTTCACAGTGCTGCTGCCATGCAGTGCCGCTGGCATATTGAGCCCTCCATTACCGCATATGCACCCGGGAGCTCTCAGACTAGGTCACCTGCAGTGCCGCTGCCATGTAGGGCTGCTGCCATGTGGTGCCACTGCCATGTGGTGCCACCGGCATGCAGTGCTGCTGGCATGCAGTGCCACTGGTATGAGGTGCTGCTGCTGTGTGATGCCACTGCCATGCGGTGGTGCTGGCATGCAGTGCTGCTGGCATGCGGTGCCACTGCTTCATGGTGTTGCTGCTGTGCAGATCTACTGGCATATGGTGCAGCTGCAGTAGTGTGATGCTGCTGCCATGCGGTGCCACTGGCATGCAATGCTGCTGCCATGTGGTGCCGCTGCCATGTGGTGCCACTGCCATGCCGTGCTGCTGGCATGTGGTACCAGATTACCAGGATACACCCTTTCAATTTATTAGGATAACATAAACGGTACTGATAGGATGACAATAGTACATATCATACATAACATACATTCATTGTGCCCAAAGCCACGTGCCCCTCTCCTGCACTGTGGCTTGGTCCGGTCAGGACCCCCGGAGCTCGTCTTTGCAGGGTGAGTCACCCACAGCAGTGTAACACCCCTTAGATTCCTTGTTGGCTAGCTGATGAATGGGATGCTTGAGGTGACCAAAAATATAAACTACGTACAGACCACCACAAATACCTAAGAGGAACATTAACGGCACACATAGGGGGAAATATCTAGTCGGAAATTAATAATGTGGACATTTTATTACAACTACTCCCTCTTAACTTACAACATTGGATTTTAAGCCCTGCCAACTATGGGCCGGGCTAATTAAGCCTGACAGCCCAAAAGTTAGAGATGTTAGAGGTGTTACAATATTACCACTTTATCGGCGACTGTTACACTTAATTAGGATGAGCTCATTCTGTGGTTTTGTGTTACACGGTGTCTGGTGCTGTCTGGTTTAATTACGATGGGAGCATTTGATTGTAAATGTTGCCTGACTTTGTTATGCATGGTTACACCTGTAATTTTTGGCTAAGATTAATGATGAGACATTACAGATTGCGACGCAATTTTTGCCCGTATTGTTCGGCGATATTATAACGTGTAACCATCATGGCCACTCAGTCCAGAGAAATATGCAATCTTCTTCCGCCCTAAAAAGACCTGATCCAAGTCGGGATCGAACCTGCGACCACTCTCGTCTTGGAGGCATGTGACGTATGGCTTATCTTGTTCTTCCTCTGCGACGATGTGATGTTCGATGAGTCATTTATTGGTTAAGGAGTATCTATAGTTTCCTAACCGACTACATACATCCATGTCCCCGTCGGGATCGCTCACAAACATGTTCATATGATCGAGTATAAAATCACAGGGTTTAGTATGTGCTACAATACCGTCAATGGGCACTATGTCAGCTTTTCCCATGCTCGCGATCATTGCTTTACATTCTTTAGCTAGCTTTACAGAAGTTAACAGCATACCGAAAATGAAATGCTTGACATATTTGGAACTGCATTGTTGCATCTTTACTTTTGGAAAAAAATTATGCGAGCCTGTTATATTTCTTATGTAATGCACAACTGCCTGATGTGTGACAGTCAACGACTTGCTAACTGTAGAATCCAGACTTGCTGGTCTGGATCTTACAGTTGCTTTCTGTTACTACGTTTGAATTGGAACTACCGAATCCAGACTGCCTGGTCTGGATTCTACAGTTGTAGCATTCAGTTGTATTCACAGTCATCGTACTGCTGATTTCTGGCCCTACGTTTGAGTTATAACTCCGATTCTAGACTATCTATCTAAGCTGGATCTGACCACTCCTGTTGAAGTAATGTGATGGCGGAGTGCATATTAAAACACGCGTCCCATGCGAATCGATCCCAGCACCACTACAACTCTCTGTAACATGGCATCAATTCTACCACAGACGAAACATGAAATATAAGTGAAATAAAACAAATTTATAGCTGGTGTTTCAACCACGGGCCGGCGCCCGGGCAGCACTGGCCCCCTCAGCATGGCGCCTGCTGGGCTAAGCTCAACCCCGAGCTCCCTGCGCGGTACGAATGTCCCCTGGGCGCGTGTGCATGGTAGGGCCCCCCAGCCACCATTAAGAGCACGCACAGTGTCCTCAACACCAACACACATCAGCCAGGGAAGGACGCTTACACCGCAATGGCTTCAACCCTTGAAGCCCCTGCGATGATGCCACATCCGCTGGTGGGTGCACGGACCCACAGGTCGCCATCCATCCTTGCGACTGCCAGCTACCGCCTCCTCGGCTTGCAGCAACTGAGTAGTAAAAACAGTGCAATGAATTTCTACGGCGGCAATGCTGACCTCTCATCAGCGACCGCTGCCACTGGTGGTGCTGGCGGTGGCTGCTCTGTGGGGACGACATGGGTGGGCAATCAATGTTTCCGATTCAGACCACGTGGGTTTCTGTACAGCAGAAAACGTGGACATTGGGATTCATTTCGCACAGCTAAGTGGGGTTCCCCAACGGTGGGGTGGATGTGGATGGGGAACGGAGGGGGCAGCGACGGCGGCAGGGAGGGACGGCGACGGGGGCAGGTAGGTAAGTGAGGGTGCAACCCCCGTTGCCGCCCCTCCATGCTGCCATCACCACCATACCCGCCACCCATCCCACCCTTTGCAGTCGTGCTTACCTTCCCAAACAGTGATTGATAGTGTGGTGGTGCTGGTGGAGGTAAGGACGTGGAGAATGGGGTTGGATGATGGCCTGTACTGCACGGTGTCATGTTCTGTTTACTCCTAAGGCCTTTAACATTGTTTTACAAAATTAATAAATAATAATAACTAATAGGTGTCCTTACATCCTAACCTACTTAAATCATTCTAGTTGTTTGAATAGGGCTACTATGTTTCCTCGACATCTCGTCCCACTACCACACGATTAGTTGCAGATCTTTAATGGACGAAATCCTATAGATACTGTTGCCTTTTCCTATAGCGATCAGCGGTTCATGTCTACAGGACGCTGTTAGACAAGCCGCCATGCATCTGGACGAGGCGGCGCTGCTCAACGAGTGTGGCGAGATGCAGCAATATATATGGAAATACAGCGGTAAGTAATAGAAGCATTTTTTGAGTGGGGAGGGCGCAAAGACAGGGTAAAAAATGGCGGCGAAAGTCACGATGGGGGCGATTTTCGGGGGATAAAATTTTTAGCCGCACAGCGCGGCAGTCGTGCAGCGCGGCAGCGGTGCGGAGCGGAAGTCGCGCAGCGCGGCAGCCGTGGAGCGCGGTGGCCGCGCAGCACGGAAGCCGCGCTGTGCGACTTCCGCACCGCGCCGCACCGCTGGCGCGCTGCATTGCTACTCTGCTGCACCGCTGCTGTGCTGCGTGTGTTTCGTGTGTTTCCCGCATGTTTATGCTGCCCCCGACATCTGTGCAAGCGCCCTTTCCTATTCTGCTTGGTTTGTGTTTCTTTTGCCGTGTCTGTCATGCACCTGACGTCTGCTGCCCGGGTGTGTGCCTTGTCCGCTGCCGCAGGTTCTTAGCTGTGGCGCCACTGGCTACGTGTACGAATGCTTCAACATTGGCGAGGAACCTAGAACGATATAAGCGAGGGTAAGTTGTGGGGGCGGGTGCAGGGCCGCAGTGGGATGGAGGGGCGACGGAGGTGGGGTTGGAGGGGTGACGGGTGTACATGCATTATGTCCTTGTTGTCCATGGATAGTGTTAGTAGATGTTTTGCCTGCATATCTTTGGTTTGTCACGAATACATCTGTTTTTATGCTGTCCTTATTGCAGGTTTAGCTGCTGGTGCTGATATGTCATTGGTGGCTTCAGGAGGTGTGTGCGCATGTGTGTGCGTGTATGTGCGGGTGTGTGCGGGTGTGTGTACGCGTGTGGGTGTGGGCGTGCGCGTGCGTGTGTGTGTGCGCGCGTGTGTGGGTATGGGTGTGCGCGTGTGTGTGCGCGCGCGTGTGGGTGTGCGTGTGTGTGTGTGTGGGCGTGATCGCGTGTGTGTGGGTGTGCGCGCGTGTGGGTGGGCATGCGCGCGCGTGTGTGGGCGTGCGCGCGTGTGTGTGGGCGTGATCGTGTGCGCGCGCATGGGTGTGGGTGTGGGTGCATGCAGGGACAAAGGTTGTACATGTCGTAAGTCTTCGCACGTCTGTAGATAGCAGACGCTGGATGCTGACATTGGCTGGACAAAAATGCCCCTCGGTTTCTTCTGCCTCGCAGTATTGTGCCCGAGAAGACCGTGTACATAATTGAAAGATTCGGGCGATACCAAGGGACGCTGGGCTCGGGACTGCACTTCCTAATTCCCCTGGTACGTTCTAAAAATCCAAAATTTAGTTTTTAAGCAGCCCTTCTCCTTTTTAAAGGCCCCAGATAATATTCGGAAAGTATTGGCCCCCTCAGCACACAAGCCCCCTCGCAATCTCCAGGAATTAGGCCCGTTGCATTCCCAATCCCCATCATGACACTCAGTTTCGTCTCTCCTGTCGTCTCTACTACCTGTACACCCGTCTCGTATCCTCCAGGCTCCCAACCATTCCCAGAACTCCCAAGTTTCGCAACTAGTTATTGCTGAAGCCGTTAAATCCCTACGACTCTGCACATTCCTGTGCCCTAAATCGCCCAAATTTCGTTAAAACTATTAACTCCCTCCAAATTCTTCAAACTTTCCAAAGTTTTCTCTAAATTTCTCCAAACATCTAAAGCTATTTAAATTGCCTCGTCATGTTACAGGTTGATCGGGTGGCGTACGTCCACTCTCTGAAGGAACTCGCAATACCCATCAGTCAGCAAACCGCTATCACAAAAGACAACGTCACCATCACCATGGGCGGCGTCTTGTACGTCAAGGTAGGGCATCGCATGAATTGCCATATGTACCTTCGCAACCCTGCGGACGGCCGGCCTGGGTGAGGGATTCCGGTATCAGACGGCGATTGGTTCTAACCAAATGGTTCTAACGGATGTGGTTCCTCATTTGGGGCTTGCGAGCTTCTAACTTAACTTTTAACATTAGATTTAAATTCAATTTTCTCCTTCTCTATGCTTTGTCCTCGTCCTGGTCTTCGTCTTTTTCCCGTCTTCTTCCACCCTGACAGGTGGTGGATGCATTTAAAGCCAGATACAGAGTGGACAATGCGCTGTATGCAGTCGGGCAGCTGGCGTAGATCACAATGCGCAGGTGGGTAGGGGAAAATGTTCCATAGGTTCGCATATCTGGATTTAAAATTGTTGGACCATGGTTGGACTTATTTGATAGCCTGTCTGTCTGTCTGTCCGTCCGTCAGTCCGATTTCTGCATTTTCCCTGGGGCGCCCCTCTCCTCCCACCTAGTGAGCTGGGCAAGATCATGCTGGACAAAACGTTTGAGGAACGTGAGGTACGGCAGACATAGGTCAAGCCGTACACCCGCACAAAAGATCATTGTTCGATGGTTACATGTGAGCGGCATGTCTGGGCCTTACGAACTTGCAGGCTTTGATCACCACCATAATATTTGACCCCAGTTTGCGTTACCCCGTGCCCTCCCTCTTCACCCTGCCTCCTCACCCTCCATTCCCTTTGGCGTCGCCCTGGCCCCATTGCCTGCGTCTATTCCTTCATTTATTCTGCCTCCATTCCCCTTAATTGTAACGCCTCAGGCGCTCAACCACAATATCGTACGGTCCATTAATGAAGCCGCAGAAGTATGGGGGCTGCAATGCCTGAGGTAAGTCAGATAAGTCAGGCAATTGGTAGTTAGCATATCATTTTTAAGCCGTTAGTAAGCTAGCAGACTCAGCTAACGGTGTGCCGTAACGTTCCTGCTGTTTTGCCGTTCCGTCCAGGTACGAGATCAAGGATATCATGCCGCCAGGGGGCATCGTACAGGCCATGGGGCTGCAGGTGAGTACGATAATAACGCACGGCAGTACGTTTGCTTGACAATTTTTTTTGTACGACAAAGCAATATCAATGTCGTGGAGGCTGAGAAGCAGCAGGTGGGTGTGGAGTGTTGCGGTTCTGGGTGTCAACGATTTATGGGCGTGACATGGGATCGGTTTGATTGTACGGCAAATACGGCGTGATGGAGTTTGTCCGCAAGCCAAGACTGACCTGCGCAATACATAATGACTGGATGGCTTCGGTGAGGCTCCTCCAGAGTTTGCTCCGTTGTTTCCTGTTTCCTCTTATCCTCTCCTCCGCTCAACTTTCTTTCACTCCAGGTTATCCTTCTGAGGCTGCCCGACAGCAAGCAATTAACATGGCCCAGGGTGAGGCGGAGGCGCTATTCGCCACCGCCAGCGCCACCGCACGCAGCCTGGATGTAGTTTCGGAGGCACTCACATGATGCGGCGGTGCGGACGTGGCAGCGCTGCGAGTAGCAGAGAAGTACCTTGAGGTGTGGATTGGAGGGCTTGGGGTTTGGGATACATGTGGATTATGTTACTCAATGTGGCCAAGGAAATTGCTGATCCATTCACCCACAGGGGCCCGCTCAGAAACGTTTCCCAGCTGCTCCTCACTCAGTCCGGTTGCGGGGCTGCTGATGTCCTTGACGGAACTGGGGCTGTTGTCTTCACATACATAGGCCCCCATGTTTGATGGTGCTTCTTTCCTTGCAGCACTTCACGTACGACCACAAAGCGTGTGGGCAAAGGCCACTTTCTCCTAGTCAACCCCTTCTATTCCTAATCTTTTTTTCTCCCTCGTATCCACTACCCCCTTTGCATCCTCCGCCATCTCCCATCCTCGCGTTTTTATTTCCCACCGTACCCCGCCCCATCCTCTAGGCCTTCCGCCAGCTCGCCAAGGAAACCACCACCCTAGTCCTCCCCGCCAACACCTCGGAGCCGACCGCAATGGTCACCCAGGCCATGGCCATCTACAAATCCCTGGCGGCGCCGCCGACGGTATCAGTGGTGACGATGCCGCCGCCGTCAGCCGGAAGCGCAGTTGCCCCCCGTGGCCCCCACTTTCCGCCGTCATCCCCAGTCAGCCCAGTTGGTCCTGGAACGAGCGTTCAAGATGTGGGTGGTTCATCGCCTCTGTGCTGGACGCCCCAGGTGTGGAGCTGAGGGCTCTGATGCCAAGCCCATCTGGACTAGCAAGCAGGGTAGCTGGGGACAACACAGCCTTTGCTATCCCATAAGTGGCTGGGCATAATAAATAATGCTGTCAACGAACTAGGCAAAGTATTAATTATTATATATTTAATTTAAAGTGCACTTCACAGGGTGGTTGCTACTAGCCCAGGCAACCCCGTCGCCCCCTTGCCCCCAGTCGCCCCCATCACCCCCAGTTCTCCCCGTTGCCCCCATCGACCCCAGTCGACCCCAGTTGACCCAAGTCGCACCCAGTCGCAACCAGTCACAACCAGTCGACCCCAGTCGACCCCAACTGACAAATGGCCCCGCCGCATGGGCCAAGCACGCGCACCGCACATGACAACATGCCAGAATGCACGTGTACGCCAATTTACATGTGCATATGCACAACGATTGATACATGCACGATGATTGATGCTTGCACACATGATGATTGAGGCGTGTGTGATGATTGATGTGTGAATGATGTGTCCAAGGATGACCGTGCACCTGCTCATGATGAGAAGATTGGCAGCCGGATCCTGAGGTTCAAGTCCAAGAGAGATTTCCTTATGCTGGGCTATTGCTTAATCCTGGCAGACCGGAAGGCGGTCAGCCCCAGGTAAGAATGATATATTAGTGTTAAATCTGGTGCGCCTGTTTGTTTGTGTGCCTATGCATATGTGTGTGTGTATGTGTGTGCATGGGACTCCCCGTGGGAAGGTAGCTTGGGGCTGTTATTACGGCCCTTGGCGATATCCCACGACACCAGCCTTGTCTGGTGTGCCAATCCCTTATCTCTCCTAGTCAGGGGCCGCTTAATCGAGAGTGGTCTCTCAACGGAATGGAGGGATGGGTGTGGAAATGGTCCTTGTCCATTCTGGTCAAGTAGGTGCCATTCAATCGAGAGTGGTGCCCAACACCGATTGGATCGTGATGTTTGTGTGCAATTGTCTCTTTGTGTGTTTGTTTTCTCTGTACATCTGGAAACCTGTTACATCCCAAGCTTAACACTTCTGTGTTTGTTTTTTCCCTTGCAAGATATGCTGCTGCCATCTGGGTTGAAGACGAGGCTGAGCTGCACCTTAAGCAATGGCCTAACACTAGTTCGCATGTTGTGAAGACTCTTGAGGACTGCGCGGTGTGCTGCTTGTCCCTTCCTACATACGTGCCTGCAGGTGCAACACCCACACTATAATTTGTCTGATGCTAGATGCTGGTATAGCTGGGAGGGGAATCAGGGGGCCGGCCAGGGTGTACATCCACCACAGGGTGCAGCTGCAATGCCGTGCCGCTGTGTGCTGTGCTGCTGCTAATATACGCTGCTGTCACACTCTATCACCCACGTGCTGCACTGCGGTCACCCTGGCGCTGGTGATGGAGGCAGCAGGGCAGTCGACGGAGGCAGCGGGGCAGGCCACAGAGCAAGCAGGGCTGGCGACGGACGCAGCGGGGATGGAGATGGAGGCGAGGCAACGGAGGCGGGGTGATGGCGGCGGGGCAGGGTGATGGAGGCACAGCAGGGCGACGGAGGCAAAGGGGGGCCGGAGGCTAGGCGACGGAGGGGGGCAAACAAAGGCAGGGCGGCAGAGATGGGGTGATGGAGCCAGGACGACGGAGGGGGGGTAACGAACATGGGGCAACGAAAGTGGGGTGACAGAGGTGGGGTGACAATTGTGCAAAACGAGCGATTGGTACTCCAAGGGGGTGAGATTGAAAGCAATTTGATGCATTGTTAAGACTTGTATCCTTTGTCCCCTATGTCTGCTTTGTATCCATTGTCTGCTTGAATGCGTCTACTTCCTTTCCTTTGTCTCCTTTGTCTCCTTTCCTTCACTTCCTATGTCTCTTGCATCAATTTAGTGTCCTTTTTACGATTGTTTCTTGCGCCCATCTTCTCTCCTCCAATTAAGCCCGATCAATGACGAGAGGTGTCCCAATGGAGTGAGGTGGATGGGTGTGGAAATGGTTGCATCCTTTCCGCCCAATTAAGCCCACTTAATAACGAGTGGTGTCCCAATGGGAGATTGGAATCCTAGTGGTTGATTTAGGAACAGTTTTGCTTGTGCACTGCTTGTTCTACACCTTTTTGGGGCCAAAACAATTATGCAAAACAATCTATTGGTACACCAAAGGGGGGGATTGTAAGCTATGTGATGCATTGTTTAGGCGTCGTTTAGCATGCATCCTTCACTTCCTACGTCTCTTGCATCAATTTAGTGTCCTTTTTACGATTGTTTCTTGCGCCCATCTTCTCTCCTCCAATTAAGCCCGATCAATAACGAGAGGTGTCCCAATGGAGTGAGGTGGATGGGTGTGGAAATGGTCGCATCCTTTCCGCCCAATTAAGCCCGCTTAATAACGAGTGGTGTCCCAATGGGAGATTGGAATCCTAGTGGTTGATTTAGGAACAGTTTTGCTTGTGCACTTTTGCTATCTTTTGCAGTAGCTGATGTGGCCATACTCTGTTTCATAAACTGCACTTCATCAGGAGCTCACACCCCCAAAGGACCCTTGTAGGACCAACCAGGGGGAGCTCGCACCCCCAAAGGACCTTTGTAGGACACCCAAAGACCCTTGTAGAACCCACCAGGGGGCCCACCGTGACGTGGCTGCCGCACGGGGGGAGGAGGCTAATTTAGGCAGGAAAGTGCATCAGACGGAAAAGGTGCTTAAGGCCGATGGATGGGTGGATCGGGTTGGGCCTCATCGACTTAGGGTTTGATGGGCCATGACGGGCTTAAAATTGTGAAAAGGGTTTGATGGGCCATGACGGGCCAGAACCCCTTTGCAACACTCGAATGTTTTGATGTACGAAAGCGACCATGGTCGCTTTCGTACAATGAGTATGGAAACTGATGGTTTTGCCTTTCATGCTTTAATATGCTACTGTAATGCTATAATGCTTTTGGTGTCAATATAATGATTACATAATACCAACTGACAAATGGCTCCAGGGAAAAAAGGTACAGAAGGGAGGGAAAGAGTGGTGTCATGCCGCAGTCCAGCCTGAAAAGTGTAATGGCAATCAGCGCCCCTGTCTACCTTGGGATCCTCCGCCCCCTTGACGACCCTGAAATCGGCCCCAAAGCCCCACACCCTCCCAACAACCAATGGCCCCCTCCATTCCCTCGGCCATTCAATCCATCCTTTAGCAGTACTCCACGGTCTTTACAGAACCACTGGCCTTCCTCTGTCCCGCCCCAGTGACCACTGCAACATCCTCACCATCGACTCCCAACCCCCCAGCAAAAGAATATGGGTACTGCATGTCCCCAGCCAAACTCCAAGAGCTTGACTGGCAAGTTAAGGACTACCTTCGGGTGGCATATATGGTGCTAGTTTCAACTTCATGGATATTCCTCTAGGAAGTCGTTAATAAATAGTCGCATTGTTATTGTTCACGCAGACTTGTTCTCATCACCAATTCATCACCAATTCATACGGACCTGATCGGACCCCTCAGACGAACATCACGTTGAGGGTAGTCTTCTTGTCTAACTAATAATAATATGCCTTGCTGTACGAGCCATTCCCTTTCAGCCGGTTAAAAAATGAAGCAGACAAAATTGCCAGAAGTAAGGCCCCAAGGATACGGCGGCAATCTCTGATGCAGGGCCGCCATTTATGCTGCGCATCAACTCTAATTTTCCTTTGTTAGTTTCTGAATATAAACATGATTTAATCTGGCAAATGGCATATGGTCAATAAAGAAGTGAAGGCTTTAGGCTTCGACTTTGGCTCGCGGCCTGGAAAGCTACTGCGCTGCTCACATGGTCCCACGGCACATGAGCGATTATTATGTGCGATTACAATGTACCCGTTATGGCACCAGTTGGCACCATCGAAATCAAAAGCGAGATGCGAGATGGAATGATGCGCGCGCCTTCGCGCCTCTGCTACATATTCAGGTGAGGCCTTCGACTTATGAGCGAAAAGATGGTCCATTTCTGCTACCATTAATGATGTCATGGATGAGGAAAGCTTTTCTCCAGGCAGTTCAGCCGACATTGCGTGAGTTGGATTATTTTCTCATCATTGCCTGCCATAACAGTCCACAGAATGAGCTATGATAATATTTTTGCATGAAACATACCTATTTCACATAGAAAGAATTTGTAAATGTGCCCACAGAATTATGATGCTTAGCAACCCAGCCATTGTTCGCACCCTATCTAGCATCATGTGCGCGCTATATATTGCACCAGTATTACATTGATGCGAGTTGCTAGGACTGATAGTAATCTTTTGGGGTGTTACACTGTGGGCGACTCACCCTACAAGGGCGAGCACCAAGGGGCCTGACCGGACTGAGCCACAGCACAGGGCGGGAGGGGCACGCACGTGGCTTTGTCTGTCTGTCCTGCCACGTGCTCCCCCTCTCACTAAGACCAGCTAGAGTATACTTGTATGTATGTAATAATATGCTATTGATTACAAGGCCAAGACGTACTTGCTGCTACCCATAGCTCTTACTCTCAATTTAGAGTCCATTAATTCATGGTAATTTGTACTTTCATCACCCGCAGTTCAAATGCTCAAGAGACACCGACGAAGTTGCTGACGACCCCAGGGCCATCACGACCCCAGGGCCAAGAAGATTGGCCTAGTGGTCCAGTTAAGCTAGATATGCTGCTGACGAAGCAGCAGGTCAACAACCTGCCTGTTTTTTGCCGCCTGCCCAAATTTGATGGTAAACATGTGAAACCTTGGGCAAGCTTTGAGGGTTGTTCAGAGAAGCAGTGGAGAAGTGCCTTTACACTGTTTAAAGGAATGCAAGTTTGCAATGACGGGCTTGATTGAGGGGTAATGGGCCTTCTTTTTGGCAGCAGGATGTATTTGGCAAATGCAGATGAGGCTATTTCATAGGTAACTGTGTAGTCTTGGGATTAGCAACAGGCTGGTGAATGATAATGATGTACTATAGAACCTCCATTTACAATGTGCACATCTATATTCCCATCTACAACATCAGAGGTCAGAATGTCTGGGAATTGCGATGTAGACCTCATATTATTGGCCGCTCAAAAGGTGGGGTATATGAAAGCCTGTGGTACCTTCCCTTCATGCAGAATGGCATGGGTGTCAACATCTCATCGAATTATATATAGCAAACATATTTCATGGATACATGTCTCATCATGGATTGATTATTGGCGGTGCCAAACGTGCACTACATGTGTCCTGGTCCAGATATCCATAAATGTGCATATTTGCTTTCTAATAAAGTGTACACAAGTAAATAGGAAGTCCACATTAATACGTACCAATTGAAAATTTAAGTGTGTGAACACATAATAGCCATTCCAGATCTTTGTTGATACAGCGTGCCTGGAATTATTGTCATCTTGGGGTAAGCATAACTATCCTAAACTTCAGCAACTGATGCTACATAATGTTTTCGTTTCGGTATCCGTGTAGTAGAATCCAGGCTGCTTGGTCTGGATCCTACGGTTGGCTAGCTGATGCGAGGGACTTGAATTTTCAACAATTTTTGGGGCCGCAACTGTAAGATCCAGACTGCTTGGTCTGGATCCTACGGTTGGCTAGCTGACGCGAGGGACTTGAAATGTCAATGATTTTTGGGGCCACAACTGTAAGATCCAGACTGCTTGGTCTGGATCCTACAGTTGGCTAGCTGGCGCGAGGGAGTTGTCATTTAAACTTCTGGGGCCCCGCAACTGTAGGATCCAGACTGCTTGGTCTGGATTCTACAGTTGGCTAGCTGGCGCGAGGGAGTTGTCATTTAAACTTCTGGGGCCCCGCAACTGTAGGATCCAGACTGCTTGGTCTGGATTCTACAGTTGGCTAGCTGGCGCGAGGGAGTTGTCATTTAAATTTCTGGGGCCCCACAACTGTAGGATCCAGACTGCTTGGTCTGGATCCTACAGTTGGCTAGCTGGCGCGAGGGAGTTGTCATTTAAATTTCTGGGGCCCCACAACTGTAGGATCCAGACTGCTTGGTCTGGATCCTACAGTTGGCTAGCTGGCGCGAGGGAGTTGTCATTTAAACTTCTGGGGCCCCGCAACTGTAGGATCCAGACTGCTTGGTCTGGATTCTACAGTTGGCTAGCTGGCGCGAGGGAGTTGTCATTTAAATTTCTGGGGCCCCGCCCGCAACTGTCATTCAAATTAATTGCCTGTCATGATAGTCTTTAATACCTTATGATGAATCATCTTACACAATTTGTAACTATTGCTGCTATTTTGATGAAGAAAACATGTGGCCTTGGTGTGTGACTGCTCATTACAAGCATTTTACATGTTCCTGCAGTGCATCCTTTAACACTTACTTACATATGACCTCAGAAGAAGAAAATTATAATTATCTATTACATAGCTATGCCCAACAATGTTAACATGTCATGCCTTGTAAAAAGCCAAAGAGCTGCTGCTTCATAGCCTTTGGGTCAGTATATATCACAAATAACAATGAAGACGATTGGTGGTAACATACACTTACATTGTACATGTTAAATGGACTGATGTATGTCAATGCTGCTAACTGGAATATGCAGCAAATCGCTTAGTTCTTTAACTCCATTTTAATGGGAGGGACAACTTAATCAGAACTTACTTTAAAGTTCTTTTAAAGTCGACCAATGTCACACTCCGTGATTATATCATGGCTAATAAAAACACAAGTACATGTGAAATCCTTGATGGATATAACAAAAAATGCTAATGGTTGCGTGCATCAGTACTACTTGAAGTCAAGTGTGCTTGACATTCTTGTCCGCCGCAAATGGTATTAAAAATATTACATGTAATCACACAAACGATGAACGGGATCACAGGATTCATGTTAAAGCTAATCATTATTTGCTGTTCTTCACGCAAACTGTAACACTAATAACATTAGTGGCATCTAGGTCCCAGACTGATTAAATCAGACACAGCCTAATTAAGCCAAACAGACCCTGTTAGGCAGTGTTTGGAATCATTGACAATGTGCGCTTTCCAAAAACTATTTTTTCCCGGCCCAAAGCCCTGCTTGTCAGGCTTAATTAGCCCGGCCCATAGTTGGCAGGGAAGCCTTATAATGCAATAAATATTATATTATTCTGCCTTTACTTGTCTCAACAAGAATCTACTTTGGACCCCAGAACTCCAAGACGGTGGAAGTGTGGGGAACTGGGGCAGCAGGCCCCAGTCCCTGCACAACCACTGTACACTTCTGGGTGTTAACAGCATTGAAAGCGGTAGTCAAATGCATATTTAAAAGCATGATTATTGCTACCGCTTTTATTAGCTAGTCTAGTAATATTTAGTTATTTTTAGTTATTTTTTAGTTATTTTTAGTTATTTTTTTAGTTATTTTTAGTTTGTTTATTTAGTTTATTTTTGGTTATTTTAGTTTTTGTCGGTTAGGTAAGGCCCCTGGGAATTCTTACAGTCGTCCGCCCCTGTAAGGAGTCCTAGTAGTGTAAGGCCCCTGAGAATTTCTACAGTCGTCCGCCCCTGTAAGGAGACCTAGTAGTGTAAGGCCCTCGGGAATTTATGCCGTCGCGAGCACAATGCAATCATTTCTGTCGGGCAATTTTTAGGCTACTTGAAGCATTTTTGGACCTCTTTAGCTAGGTGTTTTCAGTCTAGTAGCTATGCATGTATCCTGCAGGGCACTGGCCAGCCCTGCAAGATGCATGCTCTAAAGGATTTACAATATAAAGAATTTATTTATATTTTATATTAAGTTCCTAGTCAATGGCCTGCTAATGGGTCTTGCAAGGAATATCCTTACAGTCGTACAGCAATGATCTGCTTTTGTCGCCTGCAAATTCTTTAGACAAATTCTTCCTTGCTTGTGAATCATTCGAGCTCATATATCATTGGTTCTTTAAGGAATAGGATACCTACACAATCAACAACGCCGCCAAGCAACCTTCTCGATCGCTGAAGGTAAGCATTGCGGCTGACATAGTGCAGGTTCGCAGAAATGCTTCGGCTGAATGCTTATATTCTTTACAGGTTATGCAATGGGGGCAAACATGTTTTCTAGGATGCGCCTACGCCGACAAACCAGCCCAAGTTGGCTGTTGGTGGTCTTGGGCATCGTCGCTCTTGTGGCGCTCTTTGGCGTAACTATTGCTGGCGCGACTCGCCAAGGTAAGCTGGAAAGTAGTTACTATTTTTAGCACGTGATTCCATGATACTTTTGTGTTGTGTGTTGCCATTGCCATGGTGTTGCTGCGGCGCGATAGCCACACCGCGCGATACGTAAGCCATAATGATACCAGGTGATAACAAATGGTATTGTCATCACGTGGTATCACTATGGCAAGGTATCGCTATCGTGCGGTGTGGCTATCGCGCCACAGCGGCACCAGTATCACAACCACGCTTTTAGAAATAAATAGGTTTGTAGGATACACAAAAAAATTGCATATTTAAAGGGAATTATTTTTAATGCGGTGCCGCTGGTACATCGCGTGGTATCACTGCTCGCGTGACGTCGCTTCCCGCGCGGTGTGATATCTAGTCGAACGGGTAGCAAAATTGTTGTCACTTATGTACGTTTGCTTATTGTTCGAAGTCGATACCACACGGAAAGCGACATCGCGCGAGTTTACCTCACAGGAATCGACATAGTGCGTTCGCTTCCCGCTCAATGTCGATACCGCACGGATAGCGATATCGCGCGAGCGATCGTACCCCGCGGGAATCGACATCGAGCGGGTTGCGAACGGATCCATCGACATATCGATGGCACAGTATCGCTATCTGTAGTTACTGTTACGTGAATAGGATAAATATATAGAATAAAAAAAAATAATTATTACTAGAAATTATACAAAACCCTCAAAAATGTGTATGCATGATTGTTGCTGCTCTTGTTGCTGCTGCTTTCATATCCTCAGGTCGCAAGCGCTCACTGAATCCACCGGAACAAGCGTGCTTGCGTCGGCAGCGCTGTGATTCGGAGCAAGACCTGGAAATTGGCAGCGAAGATGGGCTAGAGGAGGGACTAGTGTCACATCAAGCTGCTGCTATTAATATTAACCCTCTCCAGCAGCACGCTCCACCACAACCTCCGAATTCACCACCTATCACCCTTCCTACACCTGATGCTTCCACTTTTCAAGCCATGATGACTTCCATGTTAACAAGTCCCATGTTTCTCCAGCAGATAGCCATGGTGAGTTATGGTTTGTTTACCTTAGGTCAGGCATGGCCCTAGGTTTAGCCTGATAACACATGCCATTGCACTGATGGTCATTTGCCTAGGGTCTGGCCTGCTCATCCTTCATCTATGTTACCCTGCTAGCAGGGTAACATAGATTATAGGTAACATAGATTATAGACTATAGATTATACACTATAGAACATAGATTATTATTATTATTATTATTATTATTATTATTATTGACATGGTTTATCATAATGAGCCTTGGTGTTTTTACCTTAGGTCAGGCATGGACCTAGGTTTAGCCTGATGACACATGCCATTGAACTGATGGTCATTTGCCTAGGGTCTGGCCTGCTCATCCTTCATCTATGTTACCCTGCTAGCAGGGTAACATAGATGATAGGTAACATAGATTATAGACAATATATTATACACTATAGAGCATAGATTATTATTATTATTATTGTTGACATGGTTTATCAAAATGAGCTGTGGGGTTTCTACCTTAGGTCAGGCATAGACCTAGGCTTAGCCTGATGAATCATGTCATTGCTACCGCTTTTATTAGCTAGTCTAGTAATTTTTAGTTGCTTTTAGTTTTTTTATTTAGTTTATTTAGTTTTTGTTATTATAGTTTTTTGTCGGTTATGTAATCGTTTATGTAAGGCCCCTGGGAATTTGTTTAGTCGTTGCTACCGCTTTTATTAGCTAGTCTAGTATTTTTTAGTTATTTTTAGTTTGTTATGTTTAGTTATTTTTTTAGTTATTTTTAATTTATTGATTTAGTTAATTTATTTTCGGTTGTTGTCGGTTATGTAAGGCCCCTGAGAATTCTTACAGTCGTCCGCCCCTGTAAGGAGTCCTAGTAGTGTAAGGCCCCTGAGAATTTTTACAGTCGTCCGCCCCTGTAAGCAGACCTAGTAGTGTAAGGCCCTCGGGAATTTATGCCGTCGCGAGCAAAATGCAATCATTTCTGTTGGGCAATTTCTAGGCTACTTTAAGCATTTCTTGACCTCTTTAGCTAGGTGTTTTCAGTCTTGGCACGTGGCATGTAGTAGCTATGTATCCTGCAGGGCACTGGCCAGCCCTGCAAGATGCATGCTCTAAAGGTTTAATATTTGTTAGTATATGCCAAGTTCGTAGTCAATGGCCTGCTAATGTGTCTTGCAAGGAATATCCTTACAACGTTAGTTGACAGTTCATCTCAGTCGTACAGCTTTAATGGCCTGCAAAATTGATGGACACTCACTTCTCTGATTTGTTATCATTGGAGCTATCTACTTGTTCATTATTGGAGCTATCTATTGCTGTTTTTTAAGGACAAGGATTGTTAAGAGAGCCGCCAACCTGCTGGTAAGCATTGTGGCTGACATAGTGCAAGTTGGCATAACGGCTTTTTAATCAATTGTTATATTCATTACAGGTAATGCAATGGAGGAATATCAGCCCAAAATTCGCCTACGCCGACCTACCAGCCCAAGTTTGCCTTTCGTGATCTTGTGGCGCTCTTTGGTGTGACGATTGCAAGGTAAGCCATAAAATAATTATGAAAAATGTTGCATGCATTTCTGGGATACGTTTAGGTAGTGCTTTGCCATTGCTGCCCTGTGCTGCTGCCGCACGATAGCGACACCGTGTAATTATACCGTGCGATAGTGATACCATATAATAGCTATCTTATGGTATCACTATGGCGCAGTATTACTATCACGTGGTGTTGCTATTGTGCGGCAGCCGCACTGGGTAGCATATTGTGGTGCCATGCTTTTCCTAAAAGGAAGGTTTGCTATATTGCGTAACATAAATAGATTTATTGTCCGTGGTAGATTCTGTGGAATTGCACTCGGTTGTGCGACGCGCCCAGTTTCGCGACGCGCGCGGTTCCCTGACATGCCCGTATCCGCGACGCGCCCGGTGCCGCAACGCGCCCGGTAAGATGACGCGCCATATTTCACGATTCCTGCGATTAGTGGGATTCGATATCGAGCAGTCAATTGCATTGCGCTGCATTGGTATCGTGACATACCGCAGATAGCGGCCTATCTGCTCATTGCCCCTAGCAGTATAGAAATTTATATAACTTAATAATGCTCCTAATTTATTTTTTAATGCTCTGAAATGTGTATGCATGTTTGCTGCTGCTGCTGTTGCTGCTGCCTTCATGTGCTCATGTACTGAATGCCGGACTGGACCTGCAGCCCACCTTGCGTCGGCAATGGTGTGATTCAGAGGAAGATCTGGAAATCGGCAGTGAGGATAACCCGGACGATGGGCACCTGTCAGCTCAAGCCCTGGCCAATAATAATCACCCTCCCTAGCAAACTCCACCACCTCCTACTTCACCACCTACAACGTCACCACCTATTGCCACTCCAACACTTGACACCTCAAATTTTCAAGCTATGATGACTGCCATGTTGACAAGTCCTATGTTTCTTCAACAAATGGCCATGGTGAGCTGCAGTGTGTGCTTGTAAGGTGCTTACCTAGGTTTAGCCTGTTTAAATATATTGTTTGACTACTTGCCACTTGCCTGGGGTATGTGGTAGGTTAAGCCTGTAAAACCTCTCATTTTACTGATAGTCATTTGCCTAGGGTCTGGCCTGCTCATCCTTCATCAATGTTACCCTGCTAGCAGGGGAACATAGATTATGGGTAACATAGATTATATAACATAGATTATAGATTATATAACATAGATTATTATTATTATTATTATTAACATGGTTTATCAAAATGAGCTGTGGCTTGTGTACCTTAGGTCAGGCATGTACCTGGGTTTAGCCTGTTGAAACATGTCTTTTAACTGATAGTCATATGCCTAGGGTCTGACCTCCTCATACTTCATCTATTTACCCTGCTGGTTTATCAAAATAAGCTGTGGTTTGTTTACCTTAGGTCAGGCATGGACCTTGGTTTAGCCTGTTGAAACATGTGCTTTAACTGACAGTCATTTGCCTAGGGTCTGGCCTGCTCATCCTTCATCAATGTTACCCTGCTAGCAGGGGAACATAGATTATGGGTAACATAGATTATATAACATAGATTATAGATTATATAACAAAGATTATTATTATTATTATTATTATTAACATGGTTTATCAAAATGAGCTGTGGCTTGTGTACCTTAGGTCAGGCATGTACCTGGGTTTAGCCTGTTGAAACATGTCTTTTAACTGATAGTCATATGCCTAGGGTCTGACCTCCTCATACTTCATCTATTTACCCTGCTGGTTTATCAAAATAAGCTGTGGTTTGTTTACCTTAGGTCAGGCATGGACCTTGGTTTAGCCTGTTGAAACATGTGCTTTAACTGACAGTCATTTGCCTAGGGTCTGGCCTGCTCATCCTTCATCAATGTTACCCTGCTAGCAGGGGAACATAGATTATGGGTAACATAGATTATATAACATAGATTATAGATTATATAACAAAGATTATTATTATTATTATTAACATGGTTTATCAAAATGAGCTGTGGCTTGTGTACCTTAGGTCAGGCATGTACCTGGGTTTAGCCTGTTGAAACATGTCTTTTAACTGATAGTCATATGCCTAGGGTCTGACCTCCTCATACTTCATCTATTTACCCTGCTGGTTTATCAAAATAAGCTGTGGTTTGTTTACCTTAGGTCAGGCATGGACCTTGGTTTAGCCTGTTGAAACATGTGCTTTAACTGACAGTCATTTGCCTAGGGTCTGGCCTGCTCATCCTTCATCAATGTTACCCTGCTAGCAGGGGAACATAGATTATGGGTAACATAGATTATATAACATAGATTATAGATTATATAACAAAGATTATTATTATTATTATTATTAACATGGTTTATCAAAATGAGCTGTGGCTTGTGTACCTTAGGTCAGGCATGTACCTGGGTTTAGCCTGTTGAAACATGTCTTTTAACTGATAGTCATATGCCTAGGGTCTGACCTCCTCATACTTCATCTATTTACCCTGCTGGTTTATCAAAATAAGCTGTGGTTTGTTTACCTTAGGTCAGGCATGGACCTTGGTTTAGCCTGTTGAAACATGTGCTTTAACTGACAGTCATTTGCCTAGGGTCTGGCCTGCTCATCCTTCATCTATGTTGCCCTGCTAGCAGGGGAACATAGATTATGGGTAACATACATTATTGCTACCGCTTTTATTAGCTAGCCTAGTAATTTTTAGTTGCTTTTAGTTTCAGTTGTTTTAGTTTTCATGTCGTATATTCAGTTTGTAAGGCCCCTGGGAATTTTTAAAGTCGGGAGTCCCTGTAAGGAGTCCTAGTAGTGTAAGGCCCTCGGGAATTTATGCCGTCGCGTGGTAAATGCACTGATTTCTGTTAGGCAATTTGTATGCTATTAAAAGCATTTTCTGACCTCTTTATCTAGGATTTTTCAGTCTTTTGTTCCATGTACTAGCTATTCTACTGGGCACTGACCAGCTCTGCAGAATACATGCTCTAAGGCTTTAATTATCCTCTAGAATATTGAATGTTTCTATCTAGTGAACGGCCTGCCAATGGGTCAATCAAGGAATATCCTTACAACGTTAGTTGGCAGTTAGATTGAAGCGTACAGCAATGATTGTCTGCTATCACAGCTACCGCTTTTATTTATACCCACTTCTTTGATTTCCAATAAACGGAGCCTCAGCAATTTGTTGGATCTTCACTTAGGAGGATTGCCAACATCGTTAATTTGCCATCCTGGTCGCGAAAGGTAAGCATTACTCGCCAAGATAAGTTTTAGAATTTAGAATGAGAAGCGAATTTAGAATGAAATTTTAGGATGGATCGCCCAGTGCCAGTGCCACGATGTGCAGCTGCAGTGTGGTGCCGGTGCCGCACAGTGCTGCTGCCACGCTGTGCCGCTGCCGCGCGGTGCCGCTGGCACGTGGTGCGGCTGCCGTGCAGGGCCATTGCCGCGCGGCCCCAATGGCATGCCGTGCTCCTGGCACATGGTGCGGCTGCCATGCGGTGCTGCTGGCATGCAATGCCGCTGGCATGTGGTGTGGCTGCCATGCAGGGCCGCTACCGCGTGGTGCCGCCGCTGGCACCCAATACCGCTGGCATGCATGTGGTGCTGTTGGCATGCCGTGCCACTGCCGTTTGGTGCTGTTGGCATGCCGTGCCACTGCCGTTTGGTGCTGCTGGCATGCCATGCTGCTGGTGCCACTGCCACACGGTGCAGCTGCCACGTGGCACCGCTGCCGTGTTGTGCCGCTGCCGTGTTGTGCCGCTGCCGCACGGTGCCGCTGCCGCACAGTGCAGCTGCCACGTGGTGCAGCTGCTGCATGGTGCTGCTGCCGTGCTGTACAGCTGCCGTGCTGCTGTGCAGCTGCTGCATGGTATTGTGTACCGTGGTACACCCATGTACCATGTGGTATCCTATTGTAGGGTAATACTTTTCCTAATGATAACACTTCATTCAGCTATTCTTGTAATCACAACTATTATAATTTTAATCAACATCTCTTGGTTGCTCTTTGAGTATTTTATTATTATTATTATTATAAACATGTTACAGAGCCAGGTGAGCCAGGTGAGCCACTGCCATTTGGTGCCACTGGCATGCAGTGCCGCTGGTGCACAGTGTTGCTGTGTGCAGGGCCGCTGGCATGCAGTGCGCTGGCATGCAGTGCTGCTGGCATGTGGTGCCACTGCCATGCAGTGCCGCTGCTGCGTGGTGCCTCTACCGTGCCGTGCCACTGCCATGCAGTGCTGCTGGCTTGCAGTGCTGGATTATCAGGATATATACACCTTTTTAAACTAGTTGGATAACATGCTATACTGATAGGAAGACAATCATACATGTGATTCATAAAAATATATCATTTGCTAGCTAGCTGATGAACGAGATGCTTGAGGTGACCAAAACTATTAACTACATACAGACCACCACAAATATCTAAGAGAAAAATCAGGGGAATACCTTAGGGGAAATACCTCGACAGAAATTAATAATAAGAAATATATTACAATTGCCCCCGCTTGACTTACAACATTGAATTATAAAACTTATAATGCAAAAAATAACATACTATTGTGCCTTTACTTGTCTAAACGAGAATCTACTTTGGACCCCAGTAAACAGAGACGGTGGGAGTGCGGGGAACTGGGGCAGCAGGCCCCAGTCCCCGCACAACCACCGAACACTTCTGGATGTTAACAGCATTGAAAGCGGTAGTCAAATGCATATATAAAAGCATCATTATTCAATGCTGATTCTCAAATTTATAAGGTTGGTTATTTCTGCATAGATTTGATAATTTTAATATTCATATGTGTGGTGCTGCTGGCATGCAGTGCCACTGGCATGTGGTGGCACTGGCATGCAGTGCTGCTGGCATGCGGTGCTGCTGGCATGCGGTGCTGCCGGCAGGTGGTACCAGATTACCAGGATATACCCTTTCTATGTATTAGGATAACATAAACTGAACGGATAGGATGACAATAGTACATATCATACATAACATACATTCCTTGTGCCCAAAGCCATGTGCCCTTCGGCTCAGGGCAGTTAGGACCCCCAGTGCTCGTCTTTGAAGGGCAAGTCACCCACAGTGTAACACCCCTTAAATTCCTTGCTAGCTAGCTGATGAATGGGATGCTTGAGGTGATCAAAAATATTAATTACATACAGACCACCACAAATGTCTAAGAGGAAAATCAGAGGCGCACATATCACGAAATATCTAGTGCGGATTTTATAATATGGACTATATTATAACTGCTCCCTCTTTACTTATTACAAGATTGGATTTTAAGCCTTATAATGCAATAAATAATATACTATTCTGCCTTTACTTGTTTCAGCAAGAATCTACTTTGGACCCCAGAACACCAAGACGATGGAAGTGTGGGGAACTGGGGCAATGAATATACTTTGGATCCCAGTATACCAAGATGGTGGAAGTGCGGGGAACTGGGGCGGCAGGCCCCAGTCCCTGCACAACCACCGTACACTTCTGGGTGTTAACAGCATTGAAAGCGGTAGTCAAATGCACATTTAAAAGCATGATATTATTTATTTATAGGCCTTGAGTATAAGAACAGCCTGGAAGCATGCAAGCATAGCAATGAACGGCAGGTCAGGGACGCCTTCCCTACAGACGGTTAGTTGGGTGCCTGCTTTGTATAAAAAAACGTTGCAGATGTGGTGGTGCCACAAGAAGTGCGACGACGTGCAGATTGTCAGCCAGGATAGGCAGGACAGCTAGCAGGACGAATGCATAGCTGGTCGGAAATGTTGTTCCACAGTGGCAGCAGCTGGTTTGTTATAGCCGCAGAACGTCGTGATATAAATTAGGACCCGGGGCTCTGTTGTATCTCTGTCATATCCGCCTAAAGCAAAGGCTCAATTAAAGGATGCCAGACAACTGGCCAACCTGGATAATAGCCATGAGATACCCCAGGATACTACAGGCTCCAGGGGGGTGGTTATGGATTCACCCATCAGCACGCGCTGGTGCCACAGCCCTTGCGCCTCGGCCGTCATGGGGTGAGAGCATGAGTGCATCACACCATCAACAATCTTGTCGTACCTAACGGTTACCGGAATGCCCATTGGAATGACATCCTTAGGCACCCCGCCAGTGGAGCAGAAGACCAGTCGGTATATCTTGGCTCCATCCTCATCATTGAAGTAATAGATATGGTCAAGATCTTGAGCTCCAGTAAATTCCAGGGATGAAATGGTGCCTGGTGTGCGTTAGTTATTAAGCGGGAAGAAGAGAGATGGGTCTTTGAATACTGTATACAGTAAATAGGGTAGGTAGCTTGAAAATATTGTGGCACCTTCCTGCACGGGCTCCTGGCCTGAGCAGCGCTTCGTGGATTATTGAGGGCCTGCCTGGCATCCGCATCTGCAGACCAAGCAAAGCGAGGAATCCGTACTGAACGTTTTGGCATATGGCTCTAGCTATCTGCGTGGGAGCTAGCTTTGCTTGGTGGGGGTTGTGTGGCTGGGCAATTAGGCTAATTTTTAATTAGCAATTTTTTAATTTGTGATGTTTTATTCTTTTGAAACCACGCGTGCATCACAGCTAAGGTTTTCCATTTTGACTGCATATATGCATCGATATTAATAAGTATTTTAGTTTTAGCTAGTACATACCGATCCTCGCTCTAATTAGAGCTCACGCACCCGTCGACACACCAGCTTGATTGAGTTGCATATTTTCGCAGTTCCAGCCTTGAAGCCGTATAGGTATAATGATGAGGACGGCGGCCAGCACGGATGCAGTTGTGAACGGAGCTGTAGCCCATGATGAAGCCATAGATTCACTGATTCGTGCGTATAGTTTTTGATATCAGCGAAATGGGATTCCGAGGACTTGTTTATAATGTAATAAGCAATTCGTTGATAAGCAATAAGCGGCGGTACGCATAATAAGATGTAAAGAGTACAATGTTTTTTATTATTATCACATACTGTATGTATATATTTCTACTTACTTATTAGTACATAGATAGATGGGCTTCACCTTCGGTCAGCTTCGGTTGGTTGTTCGATCCGAAAAAGCACGCAAGAGGTGGGCGTTCGTTGCCACACGGCGGAACTTGTATTTACGACCCACCAAACAAGCAAGTGACGGGTTGAGCTGGTGGTGATTTAAGAAACGACACGTACCATTAAATGCTTACACATGCATGCATGAAGAGTGGCCCAGGCATGTAAGTAGGCCCGGCAGCTGGGCCTCGCTTGGATGGATGAAACCACGGTAAACTCATCAAGTTGCATGCGTGGATGCAACTAACATAATGCAACTAACGAGCGAGCCGCAAGGATAGGAGCCGCAACACTGAATGATTTATTAGAATGAATTAAATCACCTAAAAATGATTTGGTTTTCCAGAATACACGCGCAACGGCTGCGTGGGTGTCCGTAAGCGAGGGAGCTGTTTGTAGCCAGAGGGTTGCAAAAAGGTCCTAATCCTCTAATCCCGGGGGTGGGTATTGGGCAGCAATCCTCTAATTTCAAAAATGTGTGACCACTTCTAATCTCCAATCTCAGAGTGGTGTTGTAATCCATATCCTGGGGGCGTGTTTGTAATCCATATCCTGTTGGAGTTTCCCAATCCCAATCCTGTGGCTGGGGCCCAATCCTAATCATAACCTCGGGGTCCTCACCCTAGTCCTAAGCATCCGATCGAACTAGATTTGAGCCATTGCATGAAAGGCGAGCAAATATGTGCCTGGGCGGAATAGTTGCAGCTAATTGGCAGAGGTGAACCATTGGTTCACGACTGGTTCACGACTGCACTTGCAGCGAAGCAGAGGACTGCAATGCTATAAATACAAAGAACTTTCGCGGCTATGTAGTAAAGCCAAATATGCAGAACGTGATTCATGAAATGATGTTGACGACGTGCGATGTTAAGTCAAACGTGCGCATAATAATAGAAGCATTCCGACATTTCTCAACATTTCAGCTACTTGTAGTATATGTATAACGCAGAAGAGGCAACGGCTTGAGGAGCTGGTCGACCCCGCCGAATCCTAATCCTGTGGGTGGCGGCCCAATCCTATTCCCTATTCCTACCGTCGGGGTCCTCATCCTTAACCTGACATCACTTTCGTATCCTAACCCTGACGGTGGGGTTCAAATCCTAATCTCTGCCTGCCCAATACCCGAACGCAATCCCTAATCTTTGCAACCCTCTGTTGTAGCTCACTTGCTTGATACGTGCGTGCATGCCCTTACTTCATACTCAAATAACCGTGCAGGGACATTCTTTTCATTTTGAGCGCGCATCAGACAGAAATCTGCAGACGACGACGATGACGACGACGACGATGACGTGAGGGCATCTTGCCAAGAATGAATGAAACCGGGGAAGGTGGGCGAATGAACAAGGAACCGCACGCCGAACCAGGTCAGTCGCCATCACTGCGCGCGCGCCTGCACCGCAAATAATAAATAACACGAAACAATGTAAGAGCACGACTCATAACTGTCCGCAGCTTCCCGTATACCCGTAAACAGATCCGAAATAAACATGTGCTTTGTAATTCAATTTGTGTCCTTCTCACTTTGCCCTCCCTGCTTCGCCCCGTTTAAATATCATACCTTCGCATGCATATATATGCATGCATGTACAGATAGACCGGTACATGACACACATAAACAGCATGTATATGGGGTGTTACACTGTGGGCGACTCGTCCTACAAGGGCGAGCACCAAGGGGCCTGACCGGACCGAGCCACAGCGCAGGGGAGGGGCACATGGCATGTATGCATAAAACATGCGCTCCTACCTGGATCATGCATGCTTATTAAGTAACGTATAATTTGTGATTGGAAAGCTTGGATGGAAGTGAACAGCGAGCAAGCGGTACGTATATGCATTCGAAGATACTGTACGGCAGCAGGAAGATGCATGAAGCAGGCGAAGCAAGCAACTGATAATAAAGGATTGATCGCTCGCTCGTGAAGGCCTGCCACTACTGCTATCTATATCTGCATCATCAGCCGGATCTGCCATCTATCTGTATGTTTCTATAGGATAAGGAATTCATCAACATTGAAGTTATTTACCCATTTAATACTTCGCGTAACATCAAGGCATCCTGTAAGGATATGGACATGGGACGTAATTAAAAAATAATAGATCATATTGAATGCTTCCTTACTTGCTTCATTCGCTTGCAAACAAATAATACGGCGCGGTCGTCACGCACGTACGGAACCCATATAAACACAGTAAATTGTTTTAATAAATGACAATTAATGCTACACGTTATGCACAGTATAATGCGACTGAAAAACGACATATAGACTGCAGGCTGCAGGAAACTGTACGGCCGTAATAACTGCAAGAGAGTGGCGCAAAGCCTGCCAACTAACCTAATGTGAATTTTTTTGACGTGAAATAACACAACGCAGTGTGGAACGAGAGAAAACAACACCCAACAGGCATGCATGCATCTCGTTCATCATCAGTCTGGGCACGCACGGGCAGCAGCAGGGCAAGGCGGCCGCGGCAATAGTCGATATATACGATGCCCATTATTATTATTATATGGTTCGGGAACTAGACCTTTACAAACTTAAGCGTCCGTCGCTCAGATATTTATCACATTATTAAGGCTTTAGCCGCGTGCCCTAAAAAGGTCGGTCGGAAAAAGGTCGGAGGCGGGCGGACACACCCTAAAACGGGCGGGCTAGCTGTTTTCCCCAACAGCCGCCGCCCACCCCCTGCCCATTCTACCTTCCGTCCGACTTCCGGCGTATGGCTTACCATATATACCAGTTGCATGCCGTCCCCCCCCTATCCATACACATGATGAGTTCCCCGGTATTTCCATGCAGTACGTAGTGACAACGAACGCTATATATACGTACCATGCATCAATCAAATACCACTTACCTGATAACACGCATACGCACGCTTGTTAGCCTTGCAAGGCTGGTCATTCCTCTATCTAGGTTCCTGATGATGGCTGGGCACTAGATATAAAGAATATCACTCTGGGAAAACCGGGGGGTCATTTTTCCGTAAAATGGGGTGGATGTTTTCCGTAAAATGACCCCATTTTACGGAAAATAAGTTTCCGTAAAATGATTCCGTAATATGCCCACCGGGTTTATGGAAAACCTTTACGGACGGAAAACAGCAGTTTACGGAAAGTTTTCTGTATGAAATTTTTATGGAATTTGGTTTTCCAGGATTAGGGTTTTAACAAAATCCCTAAGGTTTAGCCACTCAAAAGCATTATACCAGGCCTAAATGCCTAATGGTATAGTACAATAAAGGGGGAGGAAAAAATGGCAGAAGGGGGAGACAGGGAGGGGGGAAGGGAGGCACAGGGAGGGAGGCACTGCGAGGGAGGAAGGCACAGGGAGGAAGGGAGGCACTGCGAGGGAGGGAGGCACTGCGAGGGAGGCAGGCACAGCAGGAAGGAAGGGAGGGAGGCCTCATTGGCTGGATTCAACTATATATAGCCAGATGACATTATGAGACTGCAACCTGTTTACAGTCCTTACTGAATAGGATTCCTATTGAATACAACTTGCTTTACATCTATGCCATTCATCCAAGCAACATTTCCATCCTTTTCTTAAACAGCGAAGCAAGATGGCATTGAGTCAGCAAACATATCAGCAAACACGCAATTCCTGTTATTATCTTCGTAGTCGTGCATTAGATATGAGACTTACATAATTTCCACGGCTCCTGCTGCTTCAATCCATTTAGGCCGCCAAAAGTGCGGCTGCTGAAGCTGGTCAACAATCATCCCGACTGATGCCTGAACCTTCTTATTGCTTCTAAATTTGCCGAATCTGTTTTATTCGTGTAATAATGATATATTTGAAGCAGCATTTCCAGTTTTTGGAGCTTAACTTTGTCACACCTTTGTCGCATTGGGATTCCTTTTACCAGGACAGATTGCGCGCGCTTGGATTTATAATATCTTCTAGACTGGTTAGTAATTAGAAACTAATACGTGAAATCCTATGATTGTAGCTTGCCTAAAGGAAATATGCTTTGGTCGTACTTTACAAACTGTCATGTACGACCTCAATTGATCTTCTTCATGCCTCAAGTTGTTTTTCGCTTTTATAACCGACGTTTACTTCTTTATTTCTTTTATAAGTCCCCATACTTGAAGGCTTGAACGAGTTGTCCTAACTTTGCACTTTGCCTCTTATTTGGTACTTTTCGCATTAAAAAACAATGCTCTAATATTAAAACAAAGAGCTAATGTTAAGTAGAAGATAATTTAGGGGTTTTGCCATGTTCTGATGACCACCTAAAATTTTCCGTAAAAATTTTACGGAAAATGTCATGGGAAGAGGCAAGAGCAGTCAATTTGTCTCACAGGGTGTCAAGAAGCTTACATTTCAACACTTATGAAAGTTTAACTGTAACTATTGCAAAAGAAATTTAGTGGATTTTGGTAGGTCACAATTTCCGTAAAAGTAGCAAACCAGACTTTATGGAAGGAAAACTGCATATTACGGACAAAAAAACATTTACGGAAAAAAAACCTTTCCCAGAGTGATATACATAATATCTACATACGTGCCGCAGGAAGAAACTGCTTATTACAAGCTCTATGCCTTATTAGGATCAATTCACATTCAAGTGGATATTTTTTTAGTTTGGCGTGCATCATATCATACAGTTTGAATAACTAACGTGTCATACCTGCCTATCAGGTAGAATGCTATATCGGTACCCGATAAGCCCCTCCTTCAGATAGCCTAGCATGCATTATTACAATATGTATCATATGTGCGTAGGGTGTCGGCCGCGGCATGCATATGAGGTACACATACAGCAGCAACCACACATGCACATCTAACCCGACAAGGCAGCAAGACCCTATCCAGTCAGGTCTCCCTAGTTGATTGCCGCAAAGGCCTCTCGAGATGTTGAAACGGTGCTTCTTGCACCTTATATTGTGATAGTGTGTTGCCGTCTACGACTACTACACTCCCCGTAGCCTATATCTCAGAATTCGTTATGTAGAGGTAAATAAAATGACACGTATTGCTACACACCCTGGTTGATTGCCCTATCTAAAGAAAGGCCGCGCAAGCTGACGACGGATTATTAAGCATCTTATCTTCTTAGTCATTATCATGGTACTACGACTATTCTCCTATTAGCAGGGAGCATGCATGCAAGCAATGTGTGCCTGCCTGCCGTAAGGCAAATAAAGTTTGAGGTCAATGCTTTGATACTTATTGCTTGATATCTGACTCTCTATCTTCGTTCTGAAGACTGGTGCGGTATGAAATGTGCTGACTTCTTTTTTGAGAGAAGGCTAGTTCTTGGATGAAAGTAAGATAATGTTGTACTAGTGATCGTGAGTAGTTATACAAGTCTATGGGTGTTTCCAACGGCATCTGCCATTGAAGAGCATCACTAATTAGTAGGGTTAATGTTGTATCTCTGTCATATCCGCCTAAAGCAAAGGCTCAATCGAAGGATGCCAGACAACTGGCCAACCTGGATATTAGCCATGAGATACCCCAGGATACTACAGTTAACTCAATAGCCGTCACGTATTGTTGTATACAACATCCTTAAAAGGTCCGCTGACCTAAGTCCTACACTGGTAGGCGGGGCTTCACGGGAAGCTTGGTGACACGTGTCACTGGTAGTTTGGGATGTCGACCATCCCACCGCATGAACTATCTATCGGTTGATAAATAAAAGTCGGATCTTTTATTAAGACCTCGAATATAACTATCTTGATGATAGTCTGATCCGCCGTACGGGATCTCGTGAACACTATGAAAGGTCTTCTGCTCTATCAATTGGTAGTTCTCACTACCACGTTTGTGGGTTCTCACACCGTCTACAATATTTAATTGTATTAATAGTTGTGTAATACAACAACTGGTATCGAGACCATTCGTCCTGGCTAATTCGTCCTGGAAGCCGCTTGCGTTCGCCGCACAACCACAATGGCCAGAGTGATCCTCGCCTTAGGACTGCTAGCACCTTTTCGTGTATAAACTTTGTTTCTGGTAAGGCGTATTTATCCTTATCATTTTCAGTTTTTCGTGGGAGCTTTCTTGGACGCCGCCAAAGTCCATGACTGCTGCCATTTGTGATCATACGTCGCAAACGTTCCTTGCCAGGATTTTTGAGAAGTTCGTTAAGCGTATTACTTAAAGACGATTTAAGTAATTATTGCGGGCTACAAAATGCCATCTCATTCTGGTACCTACCTTCACGATGGGTCGCCATCGCAAGTTGTGATGTTGTTCAGCAAATTCCGTTTTGCTATATATCTGCTTTTTGCACTTTAGTGCCATTGTTTGCAATGTTCATATAACATGCAAGCTTAACCACGGCACTGTCAGGGTTGGAGTCATGAATACTGCAATTTTCGCTGTAAAGTATTAACTTAACGGATTTGATTATTGTGCGCTGATATATTGACTAACCTCGCGACGCAAATCACTTTTGCAATGACAATATTGTTGGGACGGTCCTGCACACCCAGCAGTTGCTGTTGCTGTTGTCCGATTGCAACGGTGAGTTTTCTGTAAGGAAACCGAAGTTTCTCAGCATCAGTCCTAGTGATTTGGCTGTTAAATCTGCCGGAATTCGAATTTCTGGTTTCGAAGCTAAAATCTAACGTACCAGAAACAACTTCCTTTGGGCAAGCTATGAACAACAGGTTTCAGTTATTAAATTTAATCGTAATATTCATAACAGATGACATTGTTTTATGCATATGCTTTCCTGGTAGAAGGTATCCAGCAGCAGATGCAAAGTTGTGAAGACAGAGTAATGTTAAGCTCCAAGGGCTGGAATGTTCTAAATACAACAACTTGTGATGAGCTAAGAAAATAGGAATGATTAGGTAAATATAGGGATTATTGTTGACCAGCCACGGCCGCCACACTTTTGGGGGTCAACATCGTGGATTGCTGCAGCAGGAGCCCTGAAAATACCTGTAAGTCACATTTCTAATAGCTATGAAAATATTGATGAGAATGTGCTTGCCTGCTGACCACAGGAACGTCTTGGTTGCCCCAATGCTAAGTTTGCAACTCTTTTACTGTGCGCAGGAAACTTAGCCAGGTCAGACTAAAACATAAACTAGAAAGAACAGTCGAATGTGAGCAATCAGTCTGCCAAAGATGTGCCATGGTAATTAAGTCCGGATTGTGCTATGCCTAGCTAAGTCCGGACATAGACTCCTCCGTCCAGGTTGCTTGCTTCTCAGTCATATCGATAAGTCCGGATTTAGCTAGGCTCAGCACAATCCGGATTACACGGGTTACATCTCTGTAACGGTCCATTCCATAAAATCTGGTCTCCGTTCCATAAAGTGCTTCCATAACCTGGTGGCAGGCTTATGGATTCCATACCAAAAATAATTTGGAGGCCATTTTATGGAAAAGGACGATAAATTTTATGGAAGCCGGGACCCCCCATTTTCCCAGGGTGTAAGACGAATTCTTAGGCTTTTTGTAAAATCATTGCTAGCTATTCGTTTAGCTATGCAATGTGAACGAAAATGTGCAGCATTGTCATGAGAACAAATGCAGATGGGATATTTCGTTCGTTATCCCGCGAACGTGAATCATTCAATTCGCTAGCACGATTCGTTCATTGCTCTACGAAATGCGGTGATTAAAAGTTCATAGCTGGATTCCAACTGGCAATTACAAACTGTCCATAAGTGTGCGATTTGAAGTCGCACATCACAATGGCACGACGCTTTCCGGACGGACGGACGGACGGATGGACACCCGGACGGACAGACGCACCTTTTTCTCGGCCTAGGCCTCCGCTCCTTCCATAGGAGCTACGGCGACCAATCACAATGGCACGTCCATGCAATTGTTCATCCTCACATCTTTTATATCTCGTGTACGAAAACGCCCTGGACACATCATTGTCGTTAATGATGTCAGGTCCGAATCAGCCTCACGTATGGGCTATCACCCTTCCACTACTGCACCCCCTGACGATGCACTTCTGTTGGTCTCTACGGGAGATACGGGTCCATAATGACCACTCTTGTAGATTCTGGGGTCAGCCACGTTCGAAGCTGTATCACACAGCTTGGAATATTCTTCCAACCCCCTTAGTGGGCACTGCTCCACTTAGCTCGACTCTACCTGCCCCTCTGACAACCTGCTCGCTCTTACCTTGTGGAAGCCATGGGCCTTAAAACCAATCCTGGAGATAATCTCTCTGATTGCTTCTAAGTACGGAAAACCGTTTGTTTTCTGGCTTTGAATCCTGTTTACCGAGCTCAAACAGGCGTTTCACTGTTGGTTCCGTCGGACTTGGTGTTTTACGTTTGAGGTGGAGTTGTCTTGAGGTGTACGAAGGTAGTTTTGCCTCAGAAGGCTGCGTGGTAGTTATCCCGGGATGGCATCCGTGTACGCTGCAGCTGCAATCCACACGATATGGACTTTGCTTCTACGATGAAGTCAAACTTTCCTCAAGGCAGTAAGGACACTGCACTTGGAGGGGGAATATGTGTTGCCGATGCAACAATTCCTATAGTGAAGCCCTGCACGAGTCAGGCCAGGTTACTATACATAAACCTGTCAAATCCTACAATGGTTAGGTTGGATGACCTGATGGTATCCAGTTCAACTGTGAACTGGATACCATCAGGTCATCCAACCTAAGATGTGAGATGCGTTTTTGTTGATTAATTCACGAAAATTGCCCACCTGGCATCTATAACCACGAGGTTAGGGCAGAGCAGACAAAGAAACTGCATCTGATAGTGTCTTCGGTTGCATCCCAACGAATATAACTCAGTTCTGAGATGTGTTAGGTAAAGCTTGTAGGTACGAATGCCTAAGCTGATGTCCTATCCCTGCCAACTATGGGCCGGGCTAATTAAGCCTGACAGCCCAAAAGTTAGAGACGTTAGAGGTGTTACAATATTACCACTTTATCGGCGACTGTTACACTTAATTAGGGTGAGCTCATTCTGTGGTTTTGTGTTACACGGTGTCCGGTGCTGTCTGGTTTAATAACGAGGGAAGCATTTGATTTTAAATGTTGTCTGACTTTGTTATGCATGGTTACACATGTAATTTTTGGCTAACATTAATGACGAGACATTACAGATTGCGACGCAATTTTTTCCCGTATTGTTCGGCGATGTAATAATGTGTAACCATCATGGCCGCACAGTCCAGAGAAGTATGCGACCTTCTTCGCCCTTAGAAAAGGGTACGCCAGCCGGATTCGAACTCGCGACCACCCACATCTTGTAGACTCGTCATCGATTCCCTGCCTTGATCTTCCTCTGCGATAAGATAGCTGATGTCACCATATGATATTAACTAGCACTTAACTTTCTAAGCCGACTACATACATCCATGTCCCCGTTGGGATCGCTCAGAAGCATGTTCATATCATCGCGCGAGTATAAATTCACAGGGTTTAGTATGTGCTACAATACCGTCAATGGGCACTATGTCAGCTTCTCCCATGCTCGCGATCATTGCTGCGACATTCTTTAGCTAGCTTCACAGAAATTAACAGCATACCGAAAATGACATTGAAATACTTAACGTATTTGGAACTGCATTGTTGCATCTTTACTTTTGGAGAAAAAAATGCGAGCCTGTTATATTTCTTACGTAATGCACAACTGCGTGATGTGTGACAGACAACGACTTGCTAACTGTAGAATCCAGACTTGCTGGTCTGGATCTCACAGTTGCTTTCTGGTAGTACGCTTGAGTTCTAACTACCGAATCCAGACTGCCTGGTCTGGATTCTACAGTTGTAGCATTCATTTGTATTGACAGTCAACGACTTGCTAACTGTAGAATCCAGACTTGCTGGTCTGGATTTTTCACAGTTTCCTTTGAGGCACTAGTTTTGAGTTGTAGCTGTTGACTCCATTCATTGCCTTCCTGTAAAAGATTCCGTCACTCGTGCGATTCGATCCCCACACTTTGAGAACAGATCAGCCTTCCATCCGATTTGACAAATGCACCACTAGATAGATAGTTGAATCAGATGCAATATAAAGTTCTTTTAGTTTCTTCTCCTGCTTGAAATGGCTTGTTTTTTTCAAGCAGTATCTTCTTGCAAGCACCAGTCTTCCACTAGCCAGAGGTATACATCCAGGACCCCAAGGCCCCCATTATCTATTTGAGGGGCGACCTCCAGAAATTTCCATCAGGACTGCTCCCAGAGTGCTTGGCAAGTCTGATGCCAGGGGACGAGGACTGCCAGTCGAGGTTCACAAGGACCTGGTCTTTCATATCCCGTTCCTGCACTGAGGACAACAGCCCACTTGTTGGGCGGTTATGGACCCCGTGGCGCTGTGTAATGGTGTGCGTATCTTCCTCATCAGTGGTGGGCAAATACACTGGCAACCCCTATACAAAGGTGACCAGATATACCCTGGTGGTCACACGTGATGGAAGCGAATGGGGGGCCCCTTACTGTAGTGATCCAAAGTTGTATCGTGTTATGGAGAGGCCAAAGAGAGCAAAAAAGTGAAGCAATGCCGCTGCTGTATAAGCAGTGTGTGTCATATTTGCAGATAGGGGGGTACACTGGCCCTTCACTGCTGCCTATGGCTCCGACAGTAGTTGATTTGGAGACTGCAGACTAAATGCATCTTTCCCATCAACACAGACAGAGACCTGAAGGATTTGGGTGAATTAATACAATGATGTGGCAGGCCAATACACTGGGGATTCGACCACGAGAGGATATGTATAATAGTGCTGGCACACAGCCACGGACCCTGAGGGCAAAATGTGAAGGTCTGTTATGTAACTAGGCCTGTTAGAGACTTGCAGGAATATCGGGAAATTGGTTTAATGAGAGGTAAAGTAATAGGATGCTGGGTGTTATGGACGTCATGTTGGTTTGTGCGTGGCTGTTGTCATGAGATTCTACCATTCCAGTGATGTACGTATGGCAGGAGGTGGCAGTCTTTATATGTGCCCATCCTGTCGTCCCTACATTACACTGTGGATGGCGTGTAGCAAACAACACTTGCCGTACATTGTGAGCTGTAACAAACCTGGAGCAACTCTAACCTGCAGCAACTTTCATGGCTTGGCTTGTGCGGCAGACTGTATTTCTGCATATGACAGTTGATCATGATGGTTATGCATGGCGTGTAAAGCGTGGAAAGGATGCACCATAAGACAACTGGCAAAATTTCAAACTTTCACACATTGTTCTCAAAGCTCGACTAGGGTTTCCTAACGCCCTCCTTACAAAGTTTCACGGCTTGGCTTGTGCGGAAGACCGTTATTGCGCATCAGAGGGTTGATCGCGACGGTTATGGTGTGCACAACGTGGAAAGGATGAACCTAAAGACGACCAGGAAAATTTCACACGTTCTTGAATCATTCCCAAACCTCGCCTAGGCCTTCCTAAGCATAGGTGGGCCCTCCGTACGAAGTTTCATGGCCGTTGCTCGTGCGAAACACAGTTATTGCGCATCAGAAGTTCGATCAAAACGGTCATGCACCAAAATACGACCGTAAACATTGCAAATCTGCTCACATTGTTCCCAAACCTCACGTAGGCCTTCCTAAGCATATGTGGGCCCTAATTACAACCTTTTATGGCCATAGCATGAACGGAAGACATATATTGTAGGCTCATCCTGGCAGTGACAGTGTCCTAGGTCTGTGTGCAAGTCAGTTATAATGTATATCTCCAGCATTCAAGTGGTCTCCATGTGAACTGCGAGGTCAGGACACAAAAATTTACATTGGGCCCAAATCCACCTGTTCTCTCATCCTTCCAAAGCTCGTCCAGGCTTTGATGGGCCCAAATTTCACGGCAACAAGACAGATTTTCAGCATGTATGGATTGAATAAGGTGTTTACCGCATGAACCCTGTGGCAAAGGACGCACAAATTAACGTCGTGAAAAAATGCACATTATGTGGCATTGCTCCCAAACCGCGTCTTGACCTACACATACATGGGCCCTCGTCACAAAGTTTCACAGCCATGGCCAGCACAGAGGACAGTTTATCAAGCATTCCATCGACCTTGTTCATAGTCTACCAAACCTTTATGCATCAGCTATGTGCAACATATGTACATGATATGTACAGCAGGAAAGTTAAGATCAGCAGCACCGTCATTGGTCATCATGTCAAGGAAACATTAAGTTGCTGGGCACCCTTACAAATGTCTGGCGCTTTCCTTATCAATGCCCCCAGCAGCAACATTATTTATACATAATCTCTCCAGTCCACATACAGCTGGATCCTTCCATGCCTTTTGACCGTCCATGTTCAGCCTGAACTCTGCCTTGCCAGCAGCGATGAGCTCTGTCCTCAGTGCACACATCGAACTAGCACCTGCGCTCAAGGGAGCACCTGCTCCCAGGGCACCTGCAGCCTCCTTCAACTCCTGAAGGGTAAGCCCCTTGCTGTCGGCACCCAATCTCGAACAGATCAGGTTCTCCAAGTCAGGCGTCCGGAGGAAATGAGATGACCCAAACCGGCAGGCAGAGCTGCCCTTAGGAATAATGCACTCTTCCGTGCCGTGTGTGATTGAAGCTGCATTAAACAAAGCCACTGTCAACGTGGTAGGAAGAAACCGCAGCCCGAACACCAGGAGCCCAAAGCAGCCATTGCTGATCGGAGCAATGCCTCCGTGCAGCCACGGTTGAGCGTCCAGTGCGCTGTAAACAAGTTGGGTAAGGTTGTCTGTTAGGTTGTCTGTTAGGTAAGGGGTGGAATGCTCCTCCCCTTTTGACATCGATGCAAAAAATTGCAGATACTTCATTAGCACTACTGCCATATGATAAATGCCTGGACCAGTACTGCACCGCAATCTTCAAACAAAAAATGTCTAGTACGAATGGATATCATAGCATAAAAATGTGCAACATGCCATTGAGAGCGCTAGGGGTGATCATGTATGAGTATTAGCTACTGGGGGCAATCAAATCTACAAATGGAATCATCACGCCTGCACAAAACACGCAGGTGACCTGACTCACCATCACTGATGCCCATCTAAACTCCACAATCTGGTTCTTGGCCAGCGACATCATGTTGAAGGGCGTCTTGCCAATTGTGAAGCCGTTGCTCTTCTCAGAAATGATGCGGGACAAAAACTTTTCCAGCTCTGGGATGCACTTGATCACCTCCGCCCAAACATCATCGGCAATTTGGCCAAGGATGTCGGACAGCAGGTCAGGATGCAGCTCAGCCAAGTCCTCAAACCGGATAGCAGCTGTGCATACCTGAGCGATAGGAACGGAAAAATAGATTGATAAACATTTAAAAGTGACGAGTGCTTAAAAATCAACACGACATAATTTAAGTGCTCACCGAGAGCAACACACATGGTATTTCACCCATGGATGAACATTTTGGGCAAGGAGCAAAGCACTGGCTCCCCATGAAGTGCAGTGCAGTTTATGAAGCACAGTATGGACACATCAGTAGTGCAAGTGCACAAGCAGAATTGCTCCTAAATGAACCACTAGGATTCCAATCTCCCATTGGGACACCGCTCGTTATTCAGCGGGCTTAATTGGGCGGAAAGGATGCGACCATTTCCACACCCATCCACCTCACTCCATGGGGACACCTCTCGTTATTGATCGGGCTTAATTGGAGGAGAGAAGATGGGTGCAAGAAACGATCGTAAAAAGGACACTAAACTGACGCAAGAGTTGTAGGAAGTGAAGGATGCATGCTAAACAAAGCCTAAAGAACGCATCACATAGCTTTCACACACCCCCTTTGGCATACCAATAGCTTCTTTTGCATAATTGTTTTGACCCCAAGAAGATGTAGAACAAGCAGTGCACAAGCAGAATTGTTCCTAAATGAACCACTAGGATTCCAATCTCCCATTGGGACACCGCTCGTTATTAAGCGGGCTTAATTGGGCGGAAAGGATGCGACCATTTCCACACCCATCCACCTCACTCCATTGGGACACCTCTCGTTATTGATCGGGCTTAATTGGAGGAGAGAAGATGGGTGCAAGAAACGATCGTAAAAGGGACACTAAACTGACGCAAGAGTTGTAGGAAGTGAAGGATGCATGCTAAACAAAGCCTAAAGAATACATCACATACCTTTCAACCCCCCCCCCTTTTGGCATACCAACAGCTTCTTTTGCATAATTGTTTTGACCCCAAGAAGATGTAGAACAAGCAGTGCACAAGCAGAATTGTTCCTAAATGAACCACTAGGATTCCAATCTCCCATTGGGACACCGCTCGTTATTAAGCGGGCTTAATTGGGCGGAAAGGATGCGACCATTTCCACACCCATCCACCTCACTCCATTGGGACACCTCTCGTTATTGATCGGGCTCAATTGGAGGAGAGAAGATGGGCGCAAGAAACGATCGTAAAAAGGACACTAAACTGACGCAAGAGTCGTAGGAAGTGAAGGATGCATGCTAAACAAAGCCTAAAGAACGCATCACATAGCTTTCACCTCCCCCCTTTTGGTGTACCAATAGCTTCTTTTGCATAATTGTTTTGACCCCAAGAAGGATGCATGCTAAACAATGCCTAAGGAATGCATCACATAGCTTTCAACCCGCCCCCTTTTTGGCGTACCAATAGCTTCTTTTGCATAATTGTTTTGACCCCAAGAAGATGTAGAACAAGCAGTGCACAAGCAGAATTGTTCCTAAATGAACCACTAGGATTCCAATCTCCCATTGGGACACCGCTCGTTATTAAGCGGGCTTAATTGGGCGGAAAGGATGCGACCATTTCCACACCCATCCACCTCACTCCATTGGGACACCTCTCGTTATTGATCGGGCTTAATTGGAGGAGAGAAGATGGGCGCAAGGAACGATCGTAAAAAGGACACTAAACTAACGCAAGAGTCGTAGGAAGTGAAGGATGCATGCTAAAGGACGCCTAAAGAACGCATCACATAGCTTTCACACACCCCCTTTTTGACGTACCAATAGCTTCTTTTGCATAATTGTTTTGACCCCAAGAAGATGTAGAACAAGCAGTGCACAAGCAGAATTGTTCCTAAATGAACCACTAGGATTCCAATCTCCCATTGGGACACCGCTCGTTATTAAGCGGGCTTAATTGGGCGGAAAGGATGCGACCATTTCCACACCCATCCACCTCACTCCATTGGGACACCTCTCGTTATTGATCGGGCTTAATTGGAGGAGAGAAGATGGGCGCAAGGAACGATCGTAAAAAGGACGCTAAACTGACGCAAGAGTCGTAGGAAGTGAAGGATGCATGCTAAACGACGCCTAAAGAACGCATCACATAGCTTTCAACCCCCCCCCCTTTTTGACGTACCAATAGCTTCTTTTGCATAATTGTTTTGAACCCAAGAAGGATGCATGCTAAACAATGCCTAAAGAATGCATCATATAGCTTTCAACCCCTCATATGGCGTACCTATAGCTTGTTTTGCATAAAGAAGCAAAAAGATGTAGGACAACTCCTAATCTTGCGGGGTTCACACGTTGACAGATGCTGCTGGCCTCGGCAACACCATTCTTCTGAACCATCACCCGATCACATATGTGTGGATGAGATGGAATGTTTCTGCACATTAGCATTATAGGCATTTCATCAATGGCAACAGGAACATGACTGACCTACCGCAGCCACCAAGTGCAGCCACGAAAAAAAAGCTGTTTTCAAAGCACTCACTTTCGGCATTCTTTAGTGCTTCCAGCCTGTTGAACTTCCTCGCGTTTTGCATTCTCTGTCTTCACTCTGCCGCCATTGACCAGGATTACTAACAAACCTATCCAGACCTGCTACTAAAACAAATCCACCGACTTACATAGCTTCTTTAGTCCTGTTCTTGTCAGGAAGTTCGTGCTCGTGGACCTGAAGCTGTCGAAGATGGACCTTGCCGTCCTCCAGATACGTGAAGGATAACACCGCCTCACAGCCAGGATACTTACAGTCGTAAGAGACTACTTCACTATTACCATTAATACGTCGCTTACGTTTTATCAAGTCAAACCAAACCTTCTTTTGGCCACCGTAGCTTAAGGCTTCTTGCTTGTCCACTATCTTGTCAACGATTCCGTTCTCTGTAGGTTTGCAATTGTTCGCCATCTCTTAGTCTTTATTTACACATGAAATGCGCGCTTATTGAAAGCTTTAAAATGGCGGCGACGTTGACTGCACTAGGCCGTACAAAGCAACAGCAATTCTACAGCATCTCGTTCTTGTTTTCCTGTTTTCAATTTCATCCTTTCTTACCTTTTCCTGATTACTCGCGGGCAAATGAGGGCAATTACGATGGCAACAAATTTGCGGTACTTTGCTAGGTAACTTCTTTAACCAAAACAATTTACCACCTTAGCAATTAAATCCTCTATACTACTTGAAGTCTGTTATGTTTCACCTCGCGACTCTCCTTACAAAAAATGCGACGAATCCAGGCCGCGACGTAACATGCTGTCATGTGAACTCCTTTCAGCTGGAATGGTTGGGGTTGGGGTGCTTTTTTGGTGAAGGAAGTCAGTTTGGCCGCATTTTCAGGAATACTTGTGCGTGTCTATCTAACATGTTTTCGCGACACGAACTCACCTTCCGTATACACGGTTGGATGAGAACCCAGTTTAAGCTCTTCCAATGCAGCAAACATGGATAGCAACCTCGCAATATCTGTGCGTGCTTGCATACTGTGTAGAGATGCCCCCTGTCACTCGCCCCAAGTCACCAATGTCACAATTGCAAATGAGAATGCCTAGGGTTTACCTTTCCTAGGCGTTCCTAAGCATATGTGGGCCCTCCTGCCGAAGTTTCATGGCGGTTGCTTGTGCGAAACACAGTTGTTGCGCATTAGAAGGTTGATCGCAACGGTTGTGGTGTGCACCGCGCGAACATGATGCACCCAAAGATGACCGGAAAAATAGCACACGCTTGCATATTGTTCCCAAACCTTTTCTATGCGTTCCTAAGCATATGTGGGCCCTCCTGCCGAAGTTTCATGGCGGTTGCTTGTGTGAAACACAGTTCTTGCGCATTTGAAGGTTGATCGCAACTGTTGTGGTGTGCACCGTGCGGAAAGGATGCACCCAAAGACGACCGGAAAAATTTCACACGCTCGCACATTGGTCCCAAACCTTTTCTAGGCGTTCCTAAGCATAGATTACCCCTCCTGCCGACGTTTCATGGCCGTTGCTGGTGCGAAACACAGTTCTTGCGCATCAGAAGGTTGATCGCAACGGTTGTGGTGTGCACCGCGCGTACAGGATGCACCCAAAGACGACCGGAAAAATTTCACACGCTCGCAGATTGGTCCCAAACCTTTTCTATGCGTTCCTTAGCATATGTGGGCCCTCCTGCCGAAGTTTCATGGCGGTTGCTTGTGTGAAACACAGTTCTTGCGCATTTGAAGGTTGATCGCAACTGTTGTGGTGTGCACCGTGCGGAAAGGATGCACCCAAAGACGACCGGAAAAATTTCACACGCTCGCACATTGGTCCCAAACCTTTTCTAGGCGTTCCTAAGCATAGATTACCCCTCCTGCCGACGTTTCGTGGCCGTTGCTGGTGTGAAACACAGTAATTGCGCATCAGAAGGTTCATCGCAATGGTTGTGGTGTGCACTGTGCGCAAAGAATACACCAAAATACGACCGGAAAAATAGCACACGCTTGCATATTGTTCCCAAACCTTTTCTAGGCGTTCCTAAGCATAGATTACCCCTCCTGCCGACGTTTCATGGCCGTTGCTAGTGTGAAACACAGTTCTTGCGCATCAGAAGGTTGATCGCAACGGTTGTGGTGTGCACCGCGCATACAGGATGCACCCAAAGACGACCGGAAATATTTCACACGCTCGCAGATTGGTCCCAAACCTTTCCTAGGCGTTCCTAAGCATAGATTACCCCTCCTGCCGACGTTTCATGGCCGTTGCTGGTGCGAAACACAGTTCTTGCGCATTAGAAGGTTGATCGCAACGGTTGTGGTGTGCACCGCGCGAACATGATGCACCCAAAGATGACCGGAAAAATAGCACACGCTTGCATATTGTTCCCAAACCTTTTCTATGCGTTCCTAAGCATATGTGGGCCCTCCTGCCGAAGTTTCATGGCGGTTGCTTGTGTGAAACACAGTTCTTGCGCATTTGAAGGTTGATCGCAACTGTTGTGGTGTGCACCGTGCGGAAAGGATGCACCCAAAGACGACCGGAAAAATTTCACACGCTCGCACATTGGTCCCAAACCTTTTCTAGGCGTTCCTAAGCATAGATTACCCCTCCTGCCGACGTTTCATGGCCGTTGCTGGTGCGAAACACAGTTCTTGCGCATCAGAAGGTTGATCGCAACGGTTGTGGTGTGCACCGCGCGTACAGGATGCACCCAAAGACGACCGGAAAAATTTCACACGCTCGCAGATTGGTCCCAAACCTTTTCTATGCGTTCCTTAGCATATGTGGGCCCTCCTGCCGAAGTTTCATGGCGGTTGCTTGTGTGAAACACAGTTCTTGCGCATTTGAAGGTTGATCGCAACTGTTGTGGTGTGCACCGTGCGGAAAGGATGCACCCAAAGACGACCGGAAAAATTTCACACGCTCGCACATTGGTCCCAAACCTTTTCTAGGCGTTCCTAAGCATAGATTACCCCTCCTGCCGACGTTTCGTGGCCGTTGCTGGTGTGAAACACAGTAATTGCGCATCAGAAGGTTCATCGCAATGGTTGTGGTGTGCACTGTGCGCAAAGAATACACCAAAATACGACCGGAAAAATAGCACACGCTTGCATATTGTTCCCAAACCTTTTCTAGGCGTTCCTAAGCATAGATTACCCCTCCTGCCGACGTTTCATGGCCGTTGCTAGTGTGAAACACAGTTCTTGCGCATCAGAAGGTTGATCGCAACGGTTGTGGTGTGCACCGCGCATACAGGATGCACCCAAAGACGACCGGAAATATTTCACACGCTCGCAGATTGGTCCCAAACCTTTCCTAGGCGTTCCTAAGCATAGATTACCCCTCCTGCCGACGTTTCATGGCCGTTGCTGGTGCGAAACACAGTTCTTGCGCATCAGAAGGTTGATCGCAACGGTTGTGGTGTGCACCGCGCGAACATGATGCACCCAAAGATGACCGGAAAAATAGCACACGCTTGCATATTGTTCCCAAACCTTTTCTATGCGTTCCTAAGCATATGTGGGCCCTCCTGCCGAAGTTTCATGGCGGTTGCTTGTGTGAAACACAGTTCTTGCGCATTTGAAGGTTGATCGCAACTGTTGTGGTGTGCACCGTGCGGAAAGGATGCACCCAAAGACGACCGGAAAACTTTCACACGCTCGCACATTGGTCCCAAACCTTTTCTAGGCGTTCCTAAGCATAGATTACCCCTCCTGCCGAAGTTTCATGGCCGTTGCTGGTGCGAAACACAGTTATTGCGCATTAGAAGGTTGCTTGCAACGGTTGTGGTGTGCACTGTGCGGATAGAATACACCAAAATACGACCGGAAAATTTGCACTCGCTTGCATATTGTTCCCAAACCTTTTCTATGCGTTCCTAAGCATATGTGGGCCCTCCTGCCGAAGTTTCATGGCGGTTGCTTGTGCGAAACACAGTTCTTGCGCATTTGAAGGTTGATCGCAACTGTTGTGGTGTGCACCGTGCGGAAAGGATGCACCCAAAGATGACCGGAAAATTTTCACACGCTCGCACATTGGTCCCAAACCTTTTCTATGCGTTCCTAAGCATAGATTGTCCATCCTGCCGAAGTTTCGTGGCCTTTGCTGGTGTGAAACACAGTAATTGCGCATCAGAAGGTTCATCGCAATGGTTGTGGTGTGCACTGTGCGCAAAGAATACACCAAAATACGACCGGAAAAATAGCACACGCTTGCATATTGTTCCCAAACCTTTTCTATGCGTTCCTAAGCATAGATTGTCCCTCCTGCCGAAGTTTCATGGCCGTTGCTGGTGCGGAACACAGTTATTGCGCATCAGAAGGTTGCTTGCAACGGTTGTGGTGTGCACCGCGCGTACAGGATGCACCAAAAGACGACCGGAAAAATTTCACACGCTCGCAGATTGGTCCCAAACCTTTTCTATGCGTTCCTAAGCATAGATTACCCCTCCTGCCGAAGTTTCATGGCCGTTGCTGGTGCGAAACACAGTTCTTGCGCATTAGAAGGTTGCTTGCAACGGTTGTGGTGTGCACTGTGCGGATAGAATACACCAAAATACGACCGGAAAATTTGCACTCGCTCGCAGATTGGTCCCAAACCTTTTCTATGCGTTCCTAAGCATAGATTACCCCTCCTGCCGACGTTTCATGGCCGTTGCTGGTGCGAAACACAGTTCTTGCGCATCAGAAGGTTGATCGCAACGGTTGTGGTGTGCACCGCGCGTACAGGATGCACCCAAAGACGACCGGAAAAATTTCACACGCTCGCAGATTGGTCCCAAACCTTTTCTATGCGTTCCTTAGCATATGTGGGCCCTCCTGCCGAAGTTTCATGGCGGTTGCTTGTGTGAAACACAGTTCTTGCGCATTTGAAGGTTGATCGCAACTGTTGTGGTGTGCACCGTGCGGAAAGGATGCACCCAAAGACGACCGGAAAAATTTCACACGCTCGCACATTGGTCCCAAACCTTTTCTAGGCGTTCCTAAGCATAGATTACCCCTCCTGCCGACGTTTCGTGGCCGTTGCTGGTGTGAAACACAGTAATTGCGCATCAGAAGGTTCATCGCAATGGTTGTGGTGTGCACTGTGCGCAAAGAATACACCAAAATACGACCGGAAAAATAGCACACGCTTGCATATTGTTCCCAAACCTTTTCTAGGCGTTCCTAAGCATAGATTACCCCTCCTGCCGACGTTTCATGGCCGTTGCTAGTGTGAAACACAGTTCTTGCGCATCAGAAGGTTGATCGCAACGGTTGTGGTGTGCACCGCGCATACAGGATGCACCCAAAGACGACCGGAAATATTTCACACGCTCGCAGATTGGTCCCAAACCTTTCCTAGGCGTTCCTAAGCATAGATTACCCCTCCTGCCGACGTTTCATGGCCGTTGCTGGTGCGAAACACAGTTCTTGCGCATTAGAAGGTTGATCGCAACGGTTGTGGTGTGCACCGCGCGAACATGATGCACCCAAAGATGACCGGAAAAATAGCACACGCTTGCATATTGTTCCCAAACCTTTTCTATGCGTTCCTAAGCATATGTGGGCCCTCCTGCCGAAGTTTCATGGCGGTTGCTTGTGTGAAACACAGTTCTTGCGCATTTGAAGGTTGATCGCAACTGTTGTGGTGTGCACCGTGCGGAAAGGATGCACCCAAAGACGACCGGAAAAATTTCACACGCTCGCACATTGGTCCCAAACCTTTTCTAGGCGTTCCTAAGCATAGATTACCCCTCCTGCCGACGTTTCATGGCCGTTGCTGGTGCGAAACACAGTTCTTGCGCATCAGAAGGTTGATCGCAACGGTTGTGGTGTGCACCGCGCGTACAGGATGCACCCAAAGACGACCGGAAAAATTTCACACGCTCGCAGATTGGTCCCAAACCTTTTCTATGCGTTCCTTAGCATATGTGGGCCCTCCTGCCGAAGTTTCATGGCGGTTGCTTGTGTGAAACACAGTTCTTGCGCATTTGAAGGTTGATCGCAACTGTTGTGGTGTGCACCGTGCGGAAAGGATGCACCCAAAGACGACCGGAAAAATTTCACACGCTCGCACATTGGTCCCAAACCTTTTCTAGGCGTTCCTAAGCATAGATTACCCCTCCTGCCGACGTTTCGTGGCCGTTGCTGGTGTGAAACACAGTAATTGCGCATCAGAAGGTTCATCGCAATGGTTGTGGTGTGCACTGTGCGCAAAGAATACACCAAAATACGACCGGAAAAATAGCACACGCTTGCATATTGTTCCCAAACCTTTTCTAGGCGTTCCTAAGCATAGATTACCCCTCCTGCCGACGTTTCATGGCCGTTGCTAGTGTGAAACACAGTTCTTGCGCATCAGAAGGTTGATCGCAACGGTTGTGGTGTGCACCGCGCATACAGGATGCACCCAAAGACGACCGGAAATATTTCACACGCTCGCAGATTGGTCCCAAACCTTTCCTAGGCGTTCCTAAGCATAGATTACCCCTCCTGCCGACGTTTCATGGCCGTTGCTGGTGCGAAACACAGTTCTTGCGCATCAGAAGGTTGATCGCAACGGTTGTGGTGTGCACCGCGCGAACATGATGCACCCAAAGATGACCGGAAAAATAGCACACGCTTGCATATTGTTCCCAAACCTTTTCTATGCGTTCCTAAGCATATGTGGGCCCTCCTGCCGAAGTTTCATGGCGGTTGCTTGTGTGAAACACAGTTCTTGCGCATTTGAAGGTTGATCGCAACTGTTGTGGTGTGCACCGTGCGGAAAGGATGCACCCAAAGACGACCGGAAAAATTTCACACGCTCGCACATTGGTCCCAAACCTTTTCTAGGCGTTCCTAAGCATAGATTACCCCTCCTGCCGAAGTTTCATGGCCGTTGCTGGTGCGAAACACAGTTATTGCGCATTAGAAGGTTGCTTGCAACGGTTGTGGTGTGCACTGTGCGGATAGAATACACCAAAATACGACCGGAAAATTTGCACTCGCTTGCATATTGTTCCCAAACCTTTTCTATGCGTTCCTAAGCATATGTGGGCCCTCCTGCCGAAGTTTCATGGCGGTTGCTTGTGCGAAACACAGTTCTTGCGCATTTGAAGGTTGATCGCAACTGTTGTGGTGTGCACCGTGCGGAAAGGATGCACCCAAAGATGACCGGAAAATTTTCACACGCTCGCACATTGGTCCCAAACCTTTTCTATGCGTTCCTAAGCATAGATTGTCCATCCTGCCGAAGTTTCGTGGCCTTTGCTGGTGTGAAACACAGTAATTGCGCATCAGAAGGTTCATCGCAATGGTTGTGGTGTGCACTGTGCGCAAAGAATACACCAAAATACGACCGGAAAAATAGCACACGCTTGCATATTGTTCCCAAACCTTTTCTATGCGTTCCTAAGCATAGATTGTCCCTCCTGCCGAAGTTTCATGGCCGTTGCTGGTGCGGAACACAGTTATTGCGCATCAGAAGGTTGCTTGCAACGGTTGTGGTGTGCACCGCGCGTACAGGATGCACCAAAAGACGACCGGAAAAATTTCACACGCTCGCAGATTGGTCCCAAACCTTTTCTATGCGTTCCTAAGCATAGATTACCCCTCCTGCCGAAGTTTCATGGCCGTTGCTGGTGCGAAACACAGTTATTGCGCATTAGAAGGTTGCTTGCAACGGTTGTGGTGTGCACTGTGCGGATAGAATACACCAAAATACGACCGGAAAATTTGCACTCGCTTGCATATTGTTCCCAAACCTTTTCTATGCGTTCCTAAGCATATGTGGGCCCTCCTGCCGAAGTTTCATGGCGGTTGCTTGTGCGAAACACAGTTCTTGCGCATTTGAAGGTTGATCGCAACTGTTGTGGTGTGCACCGTGCGGAAAGGATGCACCCAAAGATGACCGGAAAATTTTCACACGCTCGCACATTGGTCCCAAACCTTTTCTATGCGTTCCTAAGCATAGATTGTCCATCCTGCCGAAGTTTCGTGGCCTTTGCTGGTGTGAAACACAGTAATTGCGCATCAGAAGGTTCATCGCAATGGTTGTGGTGTGCACTGTGCGCAAAGAATACACCAAAATACGACCGGAAAAATAGCACACGCTTGCATATTGTTCCCAAACCTTTTCTATGCGTTCCTAAGCATAGATTACCCCTCCTGCCGACGTTTCATGGCCGTTGCTGGTGCGAAACACAGTTCTTGCGCATCAGAAGGTTGATCGCAACGGTTGTGGTGTGCACCGCGCGAACATGATGCACCCAAAGATGACCGGAAAAATAGCACACGCTTGCATATTGTTCCCAAACCTTTTCTATGCGTTCCTAAGCATATGTGGGCCCTCCTGCCGAAGTTTCATGGCGGTTGCTTGTGTGAAACACAGTTCTTGCGCATTTGAAGGTTGATCGCAACTGTTGTGGTGTGCACCGTGCGGAAAGGATGCACCCAAAGACGACCGGAAAAATTTCACACGCTCGCACATTGGTCCCAAACCTTTTCTAGGCGTTCCTAAGCATAGATTACCCCTCCTGCCGAAGTTTCATGGCCGTTGCTGGTGCGAAACACAGTTCTTGCGCATTAGAAGGTTGCTTGCAACGGTTGTGGTGTGCACTGTGCGGATAGAATACACCAAAATACGACCGGAAAATTTGCACTCGCTTGCATATTGTTCCCAAACCTTTTCTATGCGTTCCTAAGCATATGTGGGCCCTCCTGCCGAAGTTTCATGGCGGTTGCTTGTGCGAAACACAGTTCTTGCGCATTTGAAGGTTGATCGCAACTGTTGTGGTGTGCACCGTGCGGAAAGGATGCACCCAAAGATGACCGGAAAATTTTCACACGCTCGCACATTGGTCCCAAACCTTTTCTATGCGTTCCTAAGCATAGATTGTCCATCCTGCCGAAGTTTCGTGGCCTTTGCTGGTGTGAAACACAGTAATTGCGCATCAGAAGGTTCATCGCAATGGTTGTGGTGTGCACTGTGCGCAAAGAATACACCAAAATACGACCGGAAAAATAGCACACGCTTGCATATTGTTCCCAAACCTTTTCTATGCGTTCCTAAGCATAGATTGTCCCTCCTGCCGAAGTTTCATGGCCGTTGCTGGTGCGAAACACAGTTCTTGCGCATCAGAAGGTTGCTTGCAACGGTTGTGGTGTGCACCGCGCGTACAGGATGCACCAAAAGACGACCGGAAAAATTTCACACGCTCGCAGATTGGTCCCAAACCTTTTCTATGCGTTCCTAAGCATATGTGGGCCCTCCTGCCGAAGTTTCATGGCGGTTGCTTGTGTGAAACACAGTTCTTGCGCATTTGAAGGTTGATCGCAACTGTTGTGGTGTGCACCGTGCGGAAAGGATGCACCCAAAGACGACCGGAAAAATTTCACACGCTCGCACATTGGTCCCAAACCTTTTCTAGGCGTTCCTAAGCATAGATTACCCCTCCTGCCGAAGTTTCATGGCCGTTGCTGGTGCGAAACACAGTTATTGCGCATTAGAAGGTTGCTTGCAACGGTTGTGGTGTGCACTGTGCGGATAGAATACACCAAAATACGACCGGAAAATTTGCACTCGCTTGCATATTGTTCCCAAACCTTTTCTATGCGTTCCTAAGCATATGTGGGCCCTCCTGCCGAAGTTTCATGGCGGTTGCTTGTGCGAAACACAGTTCTTGCGCATTTGAAGGTTGATCGCAACTGTTGTGGTGTGCACCGTGCGGAAAGGATGCACCCAAAGATGACCGGAAAATTTTCACACGCTCGCACATTGGTCCCAAACCTTTTCTATGCGTTCCTAAGCATAGATTGTCCATCCTGCCGAAGTTTCGTGGCCTTTGCTGGTGTGAAACACAGTAATTGCGCATCAGAAGGTTCATCGCAATGGTTGTGGTGTGCACTGTGCGCAAAGAATACACCAAAATACGACCGGAAAAATAGCACACGCTTGCATATTGTTCCCAAACCTTTTCTATGCGTTCCTAAGCATAGATTGTCCCTCCTGCCGACGTTTCATGGCCGTTGCTGGTGCGAAACACAGTTCTTGCGCATCAGAAGGTTGATCGCAACGGTTGTGGTGTGCACCGCGCGAACATGATGCACCCAAAGATGACCGGAAAAATAGCACACGCTTGCATATTGTTCCCAAACCTTTTCTATGCGTTCCTAAGCATATGTGGGCCCTCCTGCCGAAGTTTCATGGCGGTTGCTTGTGTGAAACACAGTTCTTGCGCATTTGAAGGTTGATCGCAACTGTTGTGGTGTGCACCGTGCGGAAAGGATGCACCCAAAGACGACCGGAAAAATTTCACACGCTCGCACATTGGTCCCAAACCTTTTCTAGGCGTTCCTAAGCATAGATTACCCCTCCTGCCGAAGTTTCATGGCCGTTGCTGGTGCGAAACACAGTTCTTGCGCATTAGAAGGTTGCTTGCAACGGTTGTGGTGTGCACTGTGCGGATAGAATACACCAAAATACGACCGGAAAATTTGCACTCGCTTGCATATTGTTCCCAAACCTTTTCTATGCGTTCCTAAGCATATGTGGGCCCTCCTGCCGAAGTTTCATGGCGGTTGCTTGTGCGAAACACAGTTCTTGCGCATTTGAAGGTTGATCGCAACTGTTGTGGTGTGCACCGTGCGGAAAGGATGCACCCAAAGATGACCGGAAAATTTTCACACGCTCGCACATTGGTCCCAAACCTTTTCTATGCGTTCCTAAGCATAGATTGTCCATCCTGCCGAAGTTTCGTGGCCTTTGCTGGTGTGAAACACAGTAATTGCGCATCAGAAGGTTCATCGCAATGGTTGTGGTGTGCACTGTGCGCAAAGAATACACCAAAATACGACCGGAAAAATAGCACACGCTTGCATATTGTTCCCAAACCTTTTCTATGCGTTCCTAAGCATAGATTGTCCCTCCTGCCGAAGTTTCATGGCCGTTGCTGGTGCGGAACACAGTTATTGCGCATCAGAAGGTTGCTTGCAACGGTTGTGGTGTGCACCGCGCGTACAGGATGCACCAAAAGACGACCGGAAAAATTTCACACGCTCGCAGATTGGTCCCAAACCTTTTCTAGGCGTTCCTAAGCATAGATTACCCCTCCTGCCGACGTTTCATGGCCGTTGCTTGTGCGGAACACAGTTCTTGCGCGTCAGAAGGTTGATCTCAACGGTTGTGGTGTGCACCGCGCGGACAGGATGCACCCAAACACGATCGCCAAAATTCCATACGTAAACACATTGTTCCCAAACCTTTCCTAGGCGTTCCTAAGTATATGTGGGCCCTCCTGCCGAATTTTCATGGCCGTTGCTTGCGTGAAAAACAGTTCTTGCGCGTCAGAAGGTTGATCGCAACGGTTGTGGTGTGCACCGCGCGAACATGATGCACCCAAAGATGACCGGAAAAATAGCACACGCTTGCATATTGTTCCCAAACCTTTTCTCTGCGTTCCTAAGTATATGTGGGCCCTCCTGCCGAAGTTTCATGGCCGTTGCTGGTGCGAAACACAGTTCTTGCGCATTAGAAGGTTGCTTGCAACGGTTGTGGTGTGCACTGTGCGGATAGAATACACCAAAATACGACCGGAAAATTTGCACACGCATGCATATTGTTCCCAAACCTTTCCTAGGCGTTCCTAAGCATATGTGGGCCCTCCTGCCGAAGTTTCATGGCCGTTGCTTGCGTGAAACACAGTTCTTGCGCGTCAGAAGGTTGATCTCAACGGTTGTGGTGTGCACCGCGCGGACAGGATGCACCCAAACACGATCGCCAAAATTCCATACGTTCACACATTGTTCCCAAACCTTTCCTAGGCGTTCCTAAGCATGTGTGGGCCCTCCTGCCGAAGTTTCGTGGCCGTTGCTTGTGCAGCAGACAGTTTTTAGGCATATGATGGTTAATCTAGATGGTTATGGTGTGCAGAGCGTGGAAGGGATGCACCCAAAGACGACCGCCAAAATTTCATACGTACTCGCATTGTGCTCATTCCACGACTATGCCTTCCTACATGCCATTGGTAACCCCGTACGAATTTTCGTGGCTTGGCTTGTGCGGCAGACAGTTTTCCTGCATATGCCTTGTCATCGCTATGGTTATGGTGTGCCCCGCGTGGAAAGGTTGCACCAAAGTACGAACTGCAAAATTGCAAACGTTCGCACAATTCGAAGAAGGACCGCCTCACACCCAGGATACTTACAGTCTTAAGAGACTACTTCATTATTACAATTGATAGATCGCTTCCGTTTTATCAAGTCAAACGCTAGGCCTTCCAAAGCAACAGCAGCAATTCTACAGCATCTTATTCTTATTTTCCTGGATTGGAAATATCATTTCTTAGCTTTTCATTATTTCTTAGCTTTTCATCATTCCTACCTTTTCCTTATTACTCGCGGGCATATGAGGGCAATTACGATGGCACCAACTTCGCGGTACTTTGCTAGGTCTTTTTTTTAACCAAACCAATCCTCCATACTAGCTCAAGTCTGTCATCCTCGCCTCGCGATTCTCCTGATCAAAAATGCGACGGATCCATGCCGCGACCTAACAGGCTGTCTTGTGAACTCCTTTTCGGAATGGTTGGGGTTCGGGTGCTTAGTTTAGGAATTCAATTGGGGCGCATTTTCAGACCAGAGGCGTCTCGTCTGTTACGTCTCATTTCGCTTTTCGGTTATTAGCTGGGCTCCGCTACCCTGTATGCGTACTTCTCAAGCGTTATTTGCTATTATTAGTCGGAACACCATTAGCTTCACCTTCGATTAACAGCAGGGCGACTTAGTATCCTATCGGGCGGGCCGTGTTAATAATAAGTTGAACAAGTTGCAGCTATCCTCATCATAGCTAGGCCCCCCCAACAGGAAGCCCATCTATCTAGGCTCCGAAAAGGAATGCAACGCCCAGCGCTTCCAAATGGGGGCTTGGGGCAGCACACAGGACGTGCGAATGGGGGACAGCATTATTACAAAACGTATGGGTGGGCACAGGGAAAACCCGTGGGGGGGAGAAACCCATAGCAAGAGCCTGTCAAAACTATCGACTTAGATACAGGTCGTTAATGGCTACCGCACTGATGGTAAACCGTTGAGCACAAGTCCACCGTGGTAGGCATCTAAAGTCTACAGTGGGAGGCATCTAACTGTTGTCAACTGTGGCCAAAAAACGCTACTACTCAAGGTAGCTCTGAGCTTTCATGCACAAAATTAACCTGCCGGGAAGTGCTGTGTGCCACAGCAGTGTACACTTGCACCCAATCATGCTGATTAAATACCCTAGGCGCCACTGCACCAGTGCTAAGATCCAGTTTATCTTCACCCCTCAGAAGTCCCACCCCACAGCCCTTCTCGCCTTCTGGGTTCATGTAACACGAATGGTCACATAGGCCTGAACCTTTCACTTCGTCACAAACACCTGCCACCATATGCCCTGCCCAGTATCAGTATCATATGGCACAAAGTCCTCCATCAATGACCACCACACATTGTCTCCTGAGCATCCTGCTCAGTCTGAAACGCCAGGTATTCCACAGGGCGGAGGTAACGGTAGCCCTTTCTGTGAGGGACAATATACGAAAGAAGGTACACATGTGGATGAAGGCCATGAAAGTGCAATGCACACTTGGTTATGCATGTAAAGAGCACAGTCACTACTGCATCAGATATCCAATTGGGACTACACACAAATTCCACATGTCAAATGCCTGCAGCCAGCACATGCACTCAAGCTGACACAGACATCAGAAAGTTAACATCTATCCTACAAATGATCACACAACCTTGCTCACTCACATGTTCAGCATCTTGTCATACTCCTCCACAGCGGACTTGATTCTATGGTAGCGTGCATCATGTGCTGGCAAAGTCCCAAGCATTAGCTTTGAGATAAGCACAAGCATATGGCTCCTTAGCCTTGCAGTGTTCTGTTTGGAGAACCATAACTTCGACATTATTGTGCTGGGGTTGGCGGCCTCTGGCTTTGGAGAAGCCACAATGACATCTGTTGAAGCAAGAATACATATTATTGGTGAAATGATGGCCATGGTGAATGCAAGTGAATACAGAGTGTTCGTGCATAGGGACAATGTTTAGGGAACATGTTTATGACATTCCTTCTGCTCCAGCTGAATGTACCTGTTGAGTCTAGGCCTCCTGCTGCCAGGACATACATCGGGTCTGCAGCAGAGAAGAAGTCGATGTACGACAGTAGGAAGAGCCCACAGTCCACGGAATCATCTTGCTGTGGAAGCCGTGATGCCATGCTAATGCCAGGCAGCATCTGTTTGCTGAAACGCACTTCAGGCACCTGCACACCAGCTGCCAGGAAACTGTTTTTCCATGTTCGTGGGACAGACTCCTCCATGGCATTGTTCATTCTCCACTTCCACTCCTGCTCCAAATACCAACGCAGCTTCTGAAATATAGGTGCAGGATCATGCGTGCCTACAAACAATAGTTATGAGTATCAGTGCGTGAATACAACATGATGTTTTTAGGAGTTGTAGTATCCCTGTTGAAGCAATGTGCATACTTTCACCCTAACAATAAACGTACCGGACAAAGAGTCAAGGTGGAGCATGAGTGGTTTATCAGGTCCGTTCTTCGAAAGAGCCCTGCCAGCTGCCATCTTCTTAACCGGGGGTTGTAGGAGTTGATTAATGATGGCGCTTGGATGACATATGAGCACAAGCGACCAGTGAATGCCTCCATGTATGGGCACATAAATGTAGTCTTTTTGGAATATGTCCACACCCTGCATGGTGTGCAAGGAAAGGGCATGCAAAGATGCAATGATGTTCATCTGCATACAAGTAATTTGCATCCGTCCTGAATATGTGGGAAAGAAGGGTCTTAGTGTTCGGATTTTGCAAGGTCTAAGTTAGTAGCATAATTAGGCAGTACCCTACCTTGGTCCATTTCATCAACCTGCTGTCATTGTCATTGTACGGCTTTAGGGGTGCTTCCTGCAGCATCTTCAGGAAGAAAGTGTTGAAGAAGTGATGTCTATGGTTATTGTGTTGTAGAAGTTCCAACTCTAGGCACCTGAGTGTGAGCATAATTGCAGCAGCACACATTGTAATGACATGTATTCAGCTGAAGCGAGCTGCATGTCTCATATGGTAATACTATATACCCACTCATGTCGCCTGTGTATGTCCTGGGTCATACCCCTACTTCGGTGGGATGCCTGTGCTGGCACTGTGTCAGTGTTACAACCTGCCACATTTACCAAAAGAAAGCTGCGGTGTTGCCACGTAAATAAAAGAACCCCATCTATCAGGTGGAAGGTGCAAGCTGCCCTATGTGTAATGGGGGATTTCACACCCCAGCATCACGGCCTATTGCACCAGTATTAAATTGCTGTAAATTGCTAGGACTGACCTAAGTTTCCCGGGTTGAACCTAGACACACAACCGCTGGTTGAAGAATTTACAACAGGATGCACATGAATTCCGTCTGCCCATGTATGGCTCGCATGCATGGGTTCATGCATCATGACCATTCCGTACATGGATTCATTATACAACAGATGGTCCTCCTCATATTGGATTGCCTAACATATACAAATGTCATCACTCACTTCATGAAGAAGGCCATGCATGTGTCATTTAACATGTTGTTGTCCTCCAGGCGGGCTAAGTCTTCTGCAATCATCTCCACACAGCCCTTGCCTCCATTGGGGGGAAAGGTGCACTTTACACCAGTTAAAAGGGAGGACAGCTTGCACATTCCATCTTTTGTCATGTTGTTGCCAGAGCAAGGTCTGCTGGGACCTGCTTCGGCAGCTCCTGTACCAAAGTGCGCACACCCACCATTCTGCGCGGTAATGCCTCCCTTGTCTGCACGAGGATCCTCCTTGATGAGCACCAGTTTAATTGGCTGATTAAGGAGGCACACAAAAAATCGTGCATTAACAATGACTTAACAATGGACTTCACACCCCAGCATCACTTGCTCTTGCACCAGTGTTGCAATGGTGCGTGTCGCTAGGATCTGACCTAAGAACCGCCCGGTGGAACCCGGACTACTGCACAATGGTTGAATTAAATCACGACAGGATGCGCATGAATCCTGTCAGCCTTAAGGTTGATGCCCAGGTTGGCGCTGTGTCAGGGTTAACACCTGCCTCAATAAGGAAAAGAAAATTTGCGGTAGTGCCGGGAAAACAAAATAACCCCATCCATCGGGTGCAAGTCGCAAGCTGCCCTACGGGGTGCCAGGGGTGCCCGAGGACAATGGCCGTGCACCATGCGGGAACAGGAAGGCTTTGTTATTAGCGCAACCACGTGATCTACAGAAATGTACATGTAATGCCGTACACAAAACGCACGACACACGCCTCGTAACCAAATGGCCGAAAAGTATGGTCCCGCACTTTGTCCAGTACAAAACAAGTACCAGCACACCTATCTACATGTGCGGTAGGTTAACGCACCGAGTGATTCTCCTCTTGCTGGCGGTTGAGCACTCGCTCAAGCCGGCTGAGCATGAAGCGCTCTCGCGGGGCAGAGGTCAAGGTGCCGACGGGTATGCCCTACAGTCCCAATGGGGTAGTAAGGGAGGAGGGACGGTGGAAGGGCAGGGCAAGTTAGATGTATGAGAGAACATTGAACTGCTGACGTTGACTGCAAGGCGGGGAGGATTGTAACGGGGGACTTCACACCCCAGCATCACGCGCTATCGCACCAGTGTTACAGACCATTCCTTTGTGTACATACATGTGTGATACCCAATATTATGAAGATGAATGTTCTTGATCAAAGGTGTAATGATTATATGAATTAAACACCTTGATCAGAGCACCGAAACAACACAAAGCAATGGCATGATCCTCCCCTTAAGCAGTCCTCTCACCATATGTTGTTGATTTGTGCATGCAGAGACTGCAGCCAGCTTGTGAGGGATCATTTCATCCGCTTCGTTTTGGGCATACCTCTTGAGGGATGGTGCCTTCTCCCACTGCTGCTCAATGTTACCTGCTTTGGATATAAGAGTGCCACTTTGTTATAGGTGGGACATGTTTGCCAAAAGATGTGTTATGCACTTTCTTTGGTAGGCTATGATGTCCTTGAAAATGGTGGTGCCACTGACTTCATATCCGCAAGTAATATGCCAGCTATATATCGTATTACTACCTTTTTCAAGCTTCCCTCTATCCAATGCATATCCTAACGTATGCCATACCTCCTGTTGCAGCACCTGCATCTCCAGCTGCCTCTACATCATCTGTACATGTATGTGCAGCCTGTGGAAACAATATGACTTACATGATGCCTTCTTCCTTGTCATGGTAAAAAGAAGACGTGAATGCAAAGGTACTGTCCCTACCCTTTCATGAGACTGAACCTCAAGCCGTCGGAGCTCACATGCAAACGATATTAACTGATGTTCAATGTTACGCTTGTCACCCCTATAATGGTGCCAGATATCCAGTAGCCTCCAGAATTCGCGCTGAAGTGTTACTTGCTGGATCCCGGGGAAAGTACGAATGGATGGAAGATCTTTGACGGACATTTTGAAAATAACGCTCAGGAAATTAGGCATGGCATCCATCGCAGAGCAATGCGGTATTGAGAGCTGATGAATCTTTATCACGGATAGAGCCCTGAGGTACTGTTCCACGTCCTGACGATGGACGTTATTTCTACAAAAGCATTATATAGCATTCAGATGAAACGTCCAATATAAACTACGCCACTTTACTTTTTGTATGTGGGGCTTATGTGATGGACCTCGGAGCAGGTTCTTCGATGTCCTTCATGATACCTCCAAATTTATAAAACAACTAAGTAGTTTATAAACGTGATGTATACATGGATGCAATGGATGAAACAGTTGCTGAACAAGTTGAAAAAGGCATCGCGAACCTTGCATGCAACGACTTATTTTCAAGCACGTCAATTAAGCATGCGCATGTCATGAATAATGTCTCCAAATAATTTTAGTCGTCCATGCACACTGTTGTACCTATGTTATCATATCCGCCCAGCAAAATCGACTTCAAAAAACGTCCATACAACTGCTCGACTCTCATATGATACGAGCAATACGTGGCCCAGGATTTTATTAAAATATTCAGGTATTTTGACATAATGCATTGGGACTATTAAACAGGCACCAAGTATGAAGAGTGTCATAGCAATTGAGAACCAAACAACATGTACATGCATGGGATCCAATATTCCTTCATCAAATGAGACCATCATTATATTGCACCCTTGTACTGTACAGTCCTCATCATAGGAGGAACCAAGGCTAAGGTATCAGAGCAGTAGCTGCCTTTGTGATCGGAGTTGCAGAAAAGTCTTCCCACCCAGCAACCTTTAGGATATTGTAGCTCCGGCTGAGCAGGCAGTAGATACCTACTTTGCTGGGGTGTGGATGTACTGTCACCCTGGCTGGTGCTACATCAGTGGCTAAGTAGTACGGATTCAGGTCAACGGCCGTCATGTCTGCCATTCTGAGTGTGGGCACATTTAGCGCCTCATCAAGTAAAAGTCCATATGGACCAGTGGCGACAGGCTCATACCATTCCGACACCTGAAGAATGATATCATGCCCTCCATGTCCAGCTCCATCCACTTGCAGCATCATTGATGGCAGGAGCCAAACGTGCATGACCTTACCAACCCACCACCCTTGCTCTGGTACAGCAGGACACTTTCTACAGATGAACCACGTCTGTTTGTCACGTGTGAGGTTGTGGTCACTAAAGCGATGTGTGGCCATGATGTCAATGTAGTCATTAAGTCGTACACCAGCAAGGCGCTCATGAAACATTGCAGGTATGTCAAAAGAGTATGGGGATCCCAAAGCAGTTGTGTCCTGCCACAGAGGAGTTGGGAATAATTGGAGTATGATAGCCTCCTTGGCAGCCTGCTTGTATTGGAAAAGGGGCTCATGAGTACCATTCTTTCAAGACAGAGGTTTATTTATTAGTGAACGCAACATAGTTCTCCAATTCCTTACCTTGCTGCTCCAAAGTATGTTCCCAGCATGGTCCTTGGTCAGTATATCACTCCTTGCAGAATTGCTAGAAATGCCAACTGCCTGCAAGTTGCTGAGCAATCTTCGGATAGGTGCACATGTTGTCTGCATGGCAGTAAAATACAACAGGCAAGGACTGCAGATGTATAGTTTGACAACATTGCATTAAAAGCTTAGTGGACATATACACACACGCACCTCACTGCTATCATTTGGCCATTGATCCCATAGCCAATTGATGAATTCATTGAAACATTCCTTCAACCCTGGAGAATGCTGAACATACATATCCAGTATTTGCACCTGCTGAGTCGGAGTCAGGGTAAGTTTACGAAAACGTCCATCTCCATTCATGTGTATCTCATCAAGAGTCGGGGAACACTGATTGCGCCATGTCCAGTAGCCCTTGATTTCAGCTTCAATCGTGCTTTTACCAGTAATAGTGCCCAACAGATTCATAGCTCCCGTTTGGCAGGCTTCAAGTTGCGCAGAAACAGCAACATGCCATGACCGCATTATGTTGACCTCTGGCGTGTCAGTCTGTGTTTCAAAAATGAAAAGTATATACATCATGGACAACGATAAAGGAGGAGGAAGGCCACGGTGTGCTGTGTTGGATTTCAGAATGTATCTGAACCAAACCACAAGCAAAGGACATACCTTTGATATAGTATCCACAAGTCTTCCCAGCAGTGCTTCATAGCCCCACATAGCAGTCGTATAAGATGGGCCAAGGTGGAAAAGACGGTCGACTAGGTGAATCAGGTTATGGGCCTTCATATCCAACTCCGAGCAAGGTAGGTGTATCTCCATAAGTGTAAGGGATGTTGCCATAGCGTTACGCAATATGTCATGGCTGTTCATGGGAATAGCACCCTCCATGATGAAGGACAGGCAACATAGGATTTGTTGGACAACAACCCTGATCTCAGGACGCAAGGATGTGGCATGGCCAAACAGCCATGCGCCATATGGGCTTGCCCAAAAGCACCAAACAGAAAGCTTTGTGCCGCTGCCACCTATAGTACCGGCAAGCCTCGAGCCACCTCTCTCTCTTTCTGGTACTGACTTCGCAACCATTCTTGTCGCCTCTACCATTCTTTGTCGATCATCCATGTTAACCGTGCAATTAGGAAATGCACGTCCATTGATGTCACGCTCGAATCTGCGCATAGGAGTGGTTTTGAAATGCAAGCAGCATGAAAATGAGTGCAAGGATACCGTGTATAGGTATCCACTTAAATGCACTAGACATCATAATCAATTCTAGGTAGGAGAATGTGCATGTAAGCAAGGGCATGAGTTGTGATAACAAGCATAATGTGCTCGTCTTTGCAGGGTGAGTCCATAATGTTGTGTGTATACATGCATTTTGAATTCCTTCTGAATGCTGCTTGTTAGCATCTCACCCATCATCAGCATATATAATACATTGGCTACATCGAAGAGCTTAAATATAATGAACTCACGCTTTGATAGCTGGTGTCAGTCGACTTCCATAAATAATGATATCAAAGAGCGCCTGTATGAAGTGACCAATGGTATGCATGGGGTCATAATGAAGCCCAGTCCTTGTGCAGAACCCTGAAATGGACGTCAGAGTTCTATGACGCCATGGATAAAGTTCATGCTGAGTATCCGCTGGCAGTACATTAAAAATAGCCCTTTCACCAGTTTGTTGTGACATCGTCTGGCTACCACCACAAATCTCCCCCTCCTCCTCGGTCTTGCTGCTGTCTGTCAACATCTCTGACTGTGAATCCACACGTGTCATATGCAGGCCCTCAGCCGCAGTGCCAACCTCTGATTCTGGTCCACTACTGTGATCTATACTAGTGTTCTCCGTCCCTTGATGTTCCACGTAGGCAGCCTCACATGGAGGCTCCTGCACCATATCATAAAAGTAGCATATATTGAAATGTTGAGAACAAGCAGTGCAAAGTATGCAATCATACAGTGAAAGGCTTCAATTTTAAGGGTTTGTTCTTGCATAAATATTTAAGCACTACCTCCTCCGAGGGTCTTGCTATGATAGGTATGATGGGTTAGGGTTGTATACTCAAACCACACTCACAGTAAGACGCTCAAACAGGTCATCCTTGGTGCGCTCAGGTGGCTCTGTCCTGGACACATGTTCTGCAGGCACGAAGCGCTGTATGCTGTCTGTATCCACAGTATAGATTCTTGCAGGCTTTCTCTTGCCACTATGCATGCCAGTAGCATTGCGCCTGTTGGCCCATGAGCGACCGGCATGTGTACGACCACGTTGCGATGACGGGCCTGGCAGTGCATCTTGCGTCAGCTCATGTCCTTGCATCTCATCATTTCGTTGTGAAGTTGCCCATTTCCATTGCACCACAGAGTTTAGGGATGACGCAATATTACGAAGTCCAGAAGTAAGGTGGAGGTATCGGAAGAACTGCCCATATATGTATTTGAAGGGTGCACGAACTCCAGGAAGCCAGCATTTGAAGCAGGCATATTTCGCCACAGGAGCACCTGTAAGTTTAACTACATGTTCCAACCCACGATAGTCTGCACCCACTGCAACCAACTTTACACGTGCATTGCAGTTTACATTATTATCAGGCCTCTTGAAAATTAATCCATTCTGTACAAGGTACTCGATCTCTTCCGCCACCAAGGCAAGGAGGTCATCCACGGGCACTGCACTTCCTCGCCGATTGCTGTCATACTTGCCTGGCCCTATGGCCAGTAAACCAATCATCCCAGGCTTGTACCTGGGTCAATTTAGGGGAGTGGAAGCATTATTGGTGCTTTAAATGATGAGGCATTCCTATGTATAACGAATATTTTACCTTTCATCTGGGGGTAAATTGTAGAGAGTTGCAAGGATGGGCCACATCGAGTATGTAGATGAATAGTTGAATGGGGAAGCACCATCCGTGTGCACACCAAGTAGTATTAAAGGAGCATCACCGTTTTGTACCTGTCCTCCGGATACAGTATCAAGGATGTCACATACAAATCCCTTTACAGTACCTTGCTGTTCTGTACGTGCCATGCTGTGCCGCAAAATAGTGTTGTAAATGTGACCATTCTCAAGCATACTCCTAAGCCAGTCTGTCACAGACCTGCACACATAGTAAGCGCAAGACCCATATAATGGTAATGAAATCATATGTTTCATGAATGCCATATACCTGTATAGGACGTGCAGGGCATTGCTGCGCTGGTTTCCACAAGAACCACATGATTGTCGGTGTTGGTCCATGTGACGGTACATGAAGCCACACTGACAAATATGGTATTTGATGAAGGGTTTCTCCTCCAGGATTCCACGGTCCTCAAGGAATGTAAGGCATTGCCGATAGTTCTGTGGCCTTAAAGGTTGTGGCACATTGTATGGGTATCCACTCCTATTGAAGAGGAGCTTCATGTGATCAGCAAGTGCTTCACCAGTCATGCCATGCTTCACACGGTACAGGACAGCCTGTAAAACGTCTGCTTCCATCTCCTTGAAGTCCTTTTCCAGGCTTGTGGAGGATGTCCATGGACCTGAGGACAATTGGGGCAGTCCTTCCTTCTTATTCCACAGGTCAAAGCAGAAGGATCTCAGCCTACATACCTTCCTTGCTTCGCCATACACCATGGCCACGCACACGGGTTCCTCCATCCCCCAGGCCTGGTAATATAGGGGCAGGCAACTTATCGTTCATGAGCTGCTGTGCTGCAGGTGGCTCTGACATTGCTGACACACCGCTATCTTCATTCATAATTGGTGAGTCACCCCCACGTAAGGCACCACTTGACTGAACCCCTTCATCCTCATGTACATGGTTGCTGTGCTGTGATGTTGCACCTGCTGCCTCCTGTACATCAGTACGCTGCAGAACGGTTTGTTGTTGCTGCTGCAGGTGATGATCATGCTGCAGAATGATGGGTGGCCGTTCAAGCTGCTGCTGCAGGTCTTCTTGAGTGACCTGGGCCAAGTGCAGCATGTCCTGCTCCACTTGTTCTTTAAGATGCAAAAGATGTTGAATGTTGGGCTCCGCACCAAACTCAATCCGCAATTCCAAGCACGTCTTCTTCAGCACCAGTAGGTCAGTAGTATGCGGTAGGTGTCTGGGTACATCTGTCCTCTTCTGGATCTGAGGTAAGAATCCATCGCGCTGGATGTGGGTGCGTACAGAACGCATTGAAATAGTCCTAGCTGGAAGGCTGCTGTTAATTACTTGAGCACAGCAAATTTTGCACAGGCAATAAACGTTATCATCGCCACCTGTCACTGTCCATGATAAGGTGATGGCTAACAAAAGGATTATACCGAACAATGCACACATGCCAGCGGTCATGAAGTAACTGATATTATTGAAACCCCAATCTGAACTCCGTTCAATGTCCAAGCGTCGCATTGTTATAACAGTGAAAACTTATAAGAAATCTATCATGAAAAAAGTCAGGATCATGAACATATATCGTCGTTTGTATTTTCTGTGGTGGGCGGGCGCCCCAGATTAAGGAAGTGAATGAAGGGAGGTGTTGTTTGTGAAGTTCATGAAGTCTTCTGTAAGAAACTTATCAATGTTTATTTCTTGAGAATTGACATACGCTATGAACGTGATGTTACTAACGGTTTAGAACATGCCGTACAATATTATTGTAAAATGTAACCGCTGTGCTTGAGAGATAGTTAGGGCAAAGTTTGGTGCAGTGTTAGATATCTACGACTAAGGAAGTGTTATGACAACAAGTTTACTGTAACCTGAAGGTCTTTCATGATGTCTTTTTGGCCTTGCAACTGTAACATTTCGCAATCCGCATCACCTCATGGCTTTATTTTGATACCAGGTAGACAACAGATTTTGATTGCAGCCTACAGAATCCCGTTCCCCAAAGCACATCACATGGATATGCCTATATCTTTGAAACAGTACTAAAACGCCTCTACCAAGGCACGCATATACATTAAGTGCCACGTGTAAAACCACGTGCAGTAAAGCCACGTGCCCCTCCCCTGAGCTGTCGCTCGGTCTGGTCAGGACCCCCGGTGCTCGTGTTTGCAGGGCAAGTCGCCCACAGTGTAACACCCCAACTAAAATAAGTGGGCCATGTGGATATATTACAGGATTGTTAATAGTGGTCGCACTGGCAATCCATCAGCCATTAGGTGTCACTTAATAAAAAACTTAAGGGCAAACAGCTCGCTCAACTGGCGAGGTGTGCAAGCCTGTATGTTCCTGTCATGGCTGATATAAAACTTCATGTAGGGTTGCCACTGGCTATTAATCACCGATGTCCCCATATGCACTGTGTTCCCAGCCATAAGTAAGATGTCACCAGCTGCAATGTGTACACGGCTAAATTTGAAGACGTCAGGGAGGACTTCGCTTATTAAGTTGTCATCCATTCCCCTGCTACGCATCCTCACCCACTCTCTCGCAGCAGCTGAGCTTCCATGTGATATGTTGAAGTCCAGGTCCGTAAATGCAGTCAGTACGACAATGTCGGGCCTCCCAAATCCAACCTCGCATCGCATGTGCATTGATGGGGCTAAATTTGGGTCCCCTGGGTCATTACCAATCACCCTAGGACTATGAATAAAATACATGGATCCAAGCCTGTCTAACAACAACTGGAGGGCGTCTTTCACCCTGGAATAAATTGCCAGCAACTCCCCTGGTGGTGAGGTAACGTCCATAAATACTTCCTGTGTGCGTAGCCCATGATGCCTGTTATCTGAAAGGTACCTCTCTGCTGCAAGTACAACCTCCGCTGTAAGTGCCTGCAGTACATCCTTCGACTTAACACACGCGATGCCGCCATCATGAAGCCTGAAGCAGGCTTCAGTGGAATCTGTGCACACATAGTGAGAAGACTGCACCCCAGCTTGGCCCATCCAGTCATTCGCCTCCATTTCAATCTCAGTCTCATAAACAACCTGGGTTGCACCGTCCTCTGCTGTGGGTTCCTCTGTTAAATCCGTGTCCTGTAATAAAAGCACGTACACAGTACGATATTGTAGTACAAAAGCTTAACAAATCAGCATGAATATGCCTGATTAAAGCATAAGGCATACTCGGTGTACACATGTACCAGTAACGTACCTGTGACATTAGTACTGCAGATTTGTGTGCCACTGCGGCACAACGTTGAATTGTGGGTTGATCCAGAAGTCGGCCTGCTACGTTGTCCTGGATATACATAGGTCAATGGGAAACACACACAACACGTATTTTCTGCTCATACATCATATTTGTTGATGCAATATGAATGTGGAAAGTGTGTTTTGGACTGTGCATGTAGCCAAAATACACTTCAAGAAGTTGTTGGAAAGTATCATTTCCAGTTTGGATTTCAACTTATAAATGCTATGGATTCACACCTTACTTCCCAGTGCAGGATGATTGGGAAGCGGCGTGGCGATGTCCATTGGAGCGTCCTTCACACATTGCACATGGGAGCCACCCTGGATAACAACATGTTGGGGGAATATCTTGACATAAATGCACGCCTGCAGCAATTTGGTCAGCAATTTGCAGGGCCCAAATAAGGAATATTTTTCATACCTCACAGTCCTTATCGCTTGCATCACGAAGGCCTTCACACGGAACCTGAACAGTTGTGTGTTTGGGCACCATATTTTTTAGCCTGGCAAAACATGGAGTGGGTAAGAGTACGGAGACATCCCCATGAGGGCCACCCGTGACATTAGGCCGGTCATCCAACGCCAACTGCATGGCAAAAGGCACAACATGGAGCACTATTACCATGAAATCTTCATGACAGGCAATGGGCAGGTACATCTTAGATACATGTTCATCTAAGAGAAAACATACCTTTTCTGTGAGGTCAACATGTTCGCACTGTTTGACCGTTGTGCATGCTGGAAGGATGTCCTTGGATGTGGCCTTTTCTGCAGCCTTCACACAGACATTCTCCTGTATTATATATTACATACGTGCACAGGATTGGCTGTCATTCTAAAGATGCACACAACAAACATGAGGCCACACATCACATATCTACATACTTTCTCAAGCTCCTCCAACATGGAGCACTATTACCATGAAATCTTCATGACAGGCAATGGGCAGGTACATCTTAGATACATGTTCATCTAAGAGAAAACATACCTTTTCTGTGAGGTCAACATGTTCGCACTGTTTGACCGTTGTGCATGCTGGAAGGATGTCCTTGGATGTGGCCTTTTCTGCAGCCTTCACACAGACATTCTCCTGTATTATATATTACATACGTGCACAGGATTGGCTGTCATTCTAAGATGCACACAACAAACATGAGGCCACACATCACATATCTACATACTTTCTCAAGCTCCTCCAACTCATGAAGCCATGCACGCCTTGGCCAGTGAAACTTGCCATCAGCAGATGCCCCAGAGGAACCAGGACATGGCTTGCTTTGCAGATATTCCTTCCGAAGCCTCTCTTTCAATGCATCCCGAGGCATAGGGCCCCATCCATGAATGATGTCCTTCACACATTGCGAACCACCATCAGAAAGATATGTGGACATGTTCTGTAAAGATACCTTTATCCCAAGTTCTTCCAGGAGCCTTTTTCGGCTGACAATGTGTCCGTGCTGCAGCAATCCAAAATAGTTAACCTAAGTTGATGGACGTCAGACGTGCAGCATGCTTGCAATAAGTAAAATAACTCACCGCGCCCACAATATCACCCATCATGTTGTGAATAGTACTGGGTTTGCAATCAAGGGGAACTTTACCGTGCCATGTCCCATAAGACAATGGACTGTTGATACGAAGGCCAGTGATGGCGGCCGCCAACAGAAAAGTACCTTTCTTCACATTAACACCCAATTTCCAACGCTCATTAATGACAGTGAAATTTGGCGGCAAGCCTCTTCGAATGATGGAACTTGTAGAGATGAAGACATATCAGCTTCTTGTTTAGGAGAAGTTGCTGTCATGGCAGTTTTTTGAAGCAGGTTGTCGAATTACGACTTCAGTAACTTATTCAGTAACAATGTACTTTAATGTACTTAAACAAGGATATGAAAAAAGTCTTTGCATATCCAGGATTGTTTCTTAGTTGGCAATGTACGGAAATGGCATATTGATAACGTCTTGGTCGTGCTTACTCGCGTGCATACATGTTCCAATATTCCCTTGCTTTATTTCAATTCTATGGTTTGGTTATGCTAGAGAATGGCACTTGTTGAGCTAAGCGCATTGGGGAAATGTGAGGAAAGCGAAGCATACTCTGGAGCTGCAGTTTGTCCCCACTAATAATGTAAGGAGTGCATACCAAAGGAGTTGATAGCGTTTCAGGGAAGCAAGGTGGCGAGAACCCAGCAGCATAGTAATGTCTGACCATGGTACTTACTGTGTCAAAACGTATCCTGAAAAGTACATATAACAAAGTAGTATACTAGAACAGCAGTCATGTCTTGTCGCCCATCACTTGTGTACATGTTGCGTTAAGCACATTTCAGGGCATTTCTACTTCTCGAAATTTCTAATAGGATGTACATTGTTGTAAATGTAAAGGAGATGGTTGTCTACCTCTTCTATGACAGGGGTTGAGAACCTCAAGGGTCGCCAGCTGCAGCTTTGGCCGCACAACATGATGATAGGGTCACAAAAAGCTCAATTCGAGACAATATAAACATATTTCTGCCGTTCCACCTGGTCTGCCTAGTCATACTTTGCCCAGCCCTGCAGAAGGGAGTTCTGACAGCCTAAAGTGACCAGAACGAGGAAATAAATTGAGCCTGCGCTTTCACACAGGCATACATAGGCTCTTAATATTTTATGATGAACTTATTATGTGTATTCTTACTATGTGAACTATTAAGTTATTGAGAAGCCTAATTTCCTCAGCCATCCGCAGGTAATGGTGAGAATGTACGAAGCGACCAAAGTCGCTTTCGTACAGTCACACCGTAATGTTGCCGTTCGTGTACCCTGACGCAAGTATGACAAGCTCTGAAAACCTTTTAGATGCCTTTATGAAAAGCACTTTAACAATGGTTCACTGTGAGTTCGTCGGGCGGTGGTACTCATTTTCGTTTCCAAATGCCAGCAGCATTCCGTATTATGAGTGATGCCTTGATTGATATATCTGCCTCGACTTGTTGCTTGCACCGCCCTCATCATATGACATCCGTAAATCACAGCGTGCATGCTGCGCTGAATGTGTATGCTCAAGCTTCTGCACATTACTCTAGGATTAAAATAGACGGATTAGGCAAAAATTAATCCGAGTAATCTGTTCGTTAACTTCTGTTGCACAGGCCACTGTACCGAAAAGTGCCGTGACAGATAGGGGGCGTGAGTGTTGCCAAAGTGCGGAATTGCGACATGTGGCCAGAAACAAAGCTTTAGAAACTGTAATGTATTTGCATTTCTTCAATACTGTCAACTTTAATGTCTGGCGAACGGCAGTTATAGGCTATGTCAGGCCTTTAAGGTATGTTAGACCCAGTTCACACACGCCTTGAGCCCTTGACCTTCAGTTGGCCGGTAATAATTTCTGAAGCTTAGTTTCTGGCCGCGGGTGGCAGCATTTCCACTCGGAACATGGCGCTGCAAGCCCAAGCAAGTCCATACCGCATGTTGCAAACATTGTGACACTATAGACAAGCGAATTTCGTTGACACGTTGCCTGTAATCGTCATTACAGCTTCTATCACGGCTTTGGGTTTAAGCTAGGGCCTGCTGGGGTACGTGGCCCTTCGTCCCGTTGCGCCTGGTGCGTGTTGGGGCTACCTTAGAGTTCTGCCTCTGATCTGTGCACCATTGCATCTAGACTCTGCATTGATCTCCCCCTTTGTTTAAGTGCGGTTTCACGCATTTAGATCTTCATGGGCTGATAAATGGGCTTGCGGGTTGGCTGTCAGTCGTGCCAGCCTGAAGACTGCGGCAACGGCAATTTTAAGAACTCACCGGGTGATGTTTTCCTGTATGAGGCGATGGAAAATGTGTGGTGTAGTTCATCAAAGATATCCGGGTGTGGCAGATGTTACCGTGCTGGGTTTGTATTTCCGCAAGCAAGAGGAGTAAGGCCAGTCCAGCACCCAGTGCATGCATCCCAACTAAAACTGCGCGATGTAGGTAGCAGAAGTTGAAACGGGGTTTATTCAACGCTATTCAACACAATTGCACCAACCATTTACCGTGCTCCCGCCAAAAAAACCACAAAGAGAACCCAGCTCGAGGCCAAGAGGCATAAGTGTTAAACTCCGTTTTGGAGTACATCGCCCAGTACTGGCAAGGGCGGGGTTCGCTTACAGCACTCAACGCTACCGTCACCCGTTCGGCATCCGGCATGTGCACGGCCGCACAGCTGCAGCAATCACACATTAGGCCTCCTATCCAATCTTGGCATCTGCACGCCCAGCCCCCACTCTTCCTTCAGCCGATGCCATCCACATGCTGCTGCACATAAGGACCACAATGCAACTGCGCACCCCTGAGGGGCAGTTGTGTACGCGATCTAAAGCCTGGCCCCTAGTGAAATGTACAGCTCCAACCCTATGGCTCTTTCACACCTTATTTCCTGCATCCCACCAACCGGGATCCCTACACGTGGGCGTTGGCACCCAGGGAGCACGAAATTCCAACCCAACCTGTGTTACTCTAATAACAAGGTCAACAGTGTACATGTAATATTCATTGGAACGAGGATGGCCACATACGGCAGGCATCTGTCCAAGTCAGCCTATATCTATCAAACGTAAGAAAGGAGTTATATCCGGTCGATGCTCTTTCAGTCAGTCAAGCAGCTTTATTTCTAGCCTTCACTAGTCAGCAATTTCTGATCAGGTATACGTGGGTTCGGGCGGCATTTTTGATCCAAACAAACAAGGACCGTATGAAGCAGCACCGGTGAGGAACAGCGGAATGGAAAGACCAGCATTAACACCACTGGAGCCTATTAAAATCAACGCAGCTTGCACCTGCCGAATGACGAGCGATCCTAATACTGGTTTTGGCTTTTTTAAACTTAATCCTGACACTTCTACAAACTGTTTTGCTTTGTAACCACCGGAAGTACTGGGAGAGCCAATTTGGTACGTACTCGGTCGCGACAGGTACCCAATTTGTTCCACCTTATTTCAAGTAGCAATTCCACAACAAAGCTGACATAACATAGTATCTTAATCTGATTTTAATCCCTGGAAAAGCTTCTCCATGAGCGTACAATCATCTTTGAACCCAGCTCCCTATTTTTCCTTAATCCGCCTAATCCATACTATTCCTTGCTAATCCATACGATGTTTACATTAACCACGAATTAAGCCCTAATCCGTCTATGTTAATCCTAGTGTAAACACCCCCATAGGCTCTGAATAATTTATGACGAACTTATTATGTGCATTCATACTATATTTACCTTTAAGTTATTGAGAAAGCGCTAATTTCCTCAGCTTTCCGCAGGTAATGGTGAGAATGTACGAAAGCGACCATAAGTCGCTTTCGTACCGTTCCACCGTAATGTTCACGTTCATGTACCTTGAAGCAAGTATTACAAGCTCTGGAAACCTTTTAGATGCCTTTGTAATAATCATTTTAACAATCTTTCGCTTTGAGTTTGTCGGGTGACGGCGGTACGCATTTTCATTTCCATTTCCAAGTATTCCGTAATAACCTGACATCGTTGTTGCATAATAATGTCCAGTGAGGAAGTCTTAGGACATCTTTGTGACAGTCTACAGCAGGCAAAGTCGGCTCAACTGAACGTGAAATATTACAGCTGGAAGTATGCCTGCTGTGTGCGCTTCTTCCCAAAAGCGGATATCTTCATTACAAAGGCATGATGCTATGGCGCTGTGTCATCTAAGGCTATTCACATCTGGGACATCACCTACAGAAAGGAGGTTAGCAACCGGAGGTTCTTTTTCTTTTAAATGACATTACCCTGTGAAAAATAGGTCTGTTGGGTACCATACAGACTACAAAGCCGCACATGATGTGGGATAGGGTGGAGGCCCTGCATGACTGTAGGGTCATTACTTCGGGGGTTTTTATGCTATGTATGGAGCCACTAAGACATTACCAAACATGGACCCTGTTAATTGAATCCGGACTTAGCCTGCTTGCTTAGCTAGTCTTGGCTATATTGGAAAAGGGAAGTCCTGGACTTATATGTCTAAGTCCGGACTTAAGTGGGGCGATGCTTAGTAGGGGAGGCAGGGACAGTGAGGGACCGGGAGGCAGAAAGGGAGGGAAAGGGAGGGGGGCCGGAACAGGAGCAGGGGATGGACCAAAATACTGCTCTGTAAAAGGGATAATTAAGTAGTAAAATCTGTTGTTTATAGCTTGCCGTAAACTTAAGCTCATGCTATCTTCCATATGTATCTGTTCCTCAGGGTGCGGAGCCATTCTGCCTTTCAGAGGCACTTGGGTCTGTGCTGAAGAAGGTGTACTTCAAGGACTACCTCATTCAGGGGGCACAGGAACACGTGAACAGAACACTGGGCCCATCCTACAAGAATATGGACCTGGACACCAAGATTACAATGGTGAATGCTGAACTGGAGAAGGCTCCCAAGCCACAGGAACACCTCATTGGTAACAATTTCGACGCCAAGTACTTCTGGCCCCAGCGGCCCTGGCTGGACGAGCTGAAGGTATGGCATTAAGGGCATTCCATGACAATGTTGTATGTCTTGCTTAATAACTGCCAGTAAGTACAATGTTTGTGATCCTCTGTGTAACATGATGATGGAACATAGGGATAAGGCATATATATGCCTAATCCCTAAAATATAAAATATGACATTTAAAGTATCAGTGCACTTGTCACCCATATTATGCTGGCAGAGGCTCAGGAGGGAGAAGGGCAAAATGGTGATGGTTGGTCAGGCCAAACAGCTGCTGGCCCTTCGACATCATGCGGCTGAACTACTAGTACTCCTCCCTACTAGGGCAGGAAATGTGCGTGCTGCCAGGGACTCACTTGCACAGCTGGGAACCGGCTTGCCTGAAACACAGCTGCCAGCAGTCATAACGCAATTCCCTGAAGCAGAGCTTACTCAGTTGCCATCAGATATGGAGAACATGCAAGCAGCGGTGTCAGCTTTGCAAGTTGCCAGCAGTGATATCAATCAGGTACCAGACATCAGGGACATGGGAACAGATCAGGCGCCAGCGACAGAGGCAACAGCTGTGCAGGGACCGGAGGCAGACCTTACGCAGCCGCCTGACGCTGTGGAGGACCTGGTGACAGAGGTGCCGGCTGCAGACATGGCGGACTTGCAGAATACTCAGACGGATTTCGTGAACGCACCAGGGATGGGGGACATGGGAACAGATCAGGCGCCAGCGACAGAGGCAACAGCTGTGCAGGGACCGGAGGCAGACCTCACGCAGCCGCCTGACGCTATGGAGGACCTGGTGACAGAGGTGCCGGCTGCAGACATGGCGGACTTGCAGAATACTCAGACGGATTTCGTGAACGCACCAGGGATGGGGGACATGGGAACAGATCAGGCGCCAGCGACAGAGGCAACAGCCGTGCAGGGACCGGAGGCAGACCTCACACAGCCGCCTGACGCTATGGAGGACCTGGTGACAGAGGTGCCGGCTGCAGACATGGCGGACTTGCAGAATACTCAGACGGATTTCGTGAACGCACCAGGGATGGGGGACATGGGAACAGATCAGGCGCCAGCGACAGAGGCAACAGCCGTGCAGGGACCGGAGGCAGACCTCACACAGCCGCCTGACGCTATGGAGGACCTGGTGACAGAGGTGCCGGCTGCAGACATGGCGGACTTGCAGAATACTCAGACGGATTTCGTGAACGCACCAGGGATGGGGGACATGGGAACAGATCAGGCGCCAGCGACAGAGGCAACAGCTGTGCAGGGACCGGAGGCAGACCTCACGCAGCCGCCTGACGCTGTGGAGGACCTGGTGACAGAGGTGCCGGCTGCAGACATGGCGGACTTGCAGAATACTCAGACGGATTTCGTGAACGCACCAGGGATGGGGGACATGGGAACAGATCAGGCGCCAGCGACAGAGGCAACAGCTGTGCAGGGACCGGAGGCAGACCTCACGCAGCCGCCTGACGCTGTGGAGGACCTGGTGACAGAGGTGCCGGCTGCAGACATGGCGGACTTGCAGAATACTCAGACGGATTTCGTGAACGCACCAGGGATGGGGGACATGGGAACAGATCTGGCGCCAGCGACAGAGGCAACAGCCGTGCAGGGACCGGAGGCAGACCTCACGCAGCCGCCTGACGCTATGGAGGAACTGGGGACACACCTTGGGAACAGCTGCCAAGGGGTCACTGTTATGGGGCAGAAGGGTGGCCAGGTGAGTTGTCTTCTGAGTCATGTGAATACATACGGCAGCTGTGCAAATTTAGCATGGGCACAGCCTACAGCTTTGAGGATCATTTACCTTGTTTACAAATAACATATAGTATTCTTTCGATGGAGCCTTTGCTGTAGGCGGATATAACTGAGATACAACATATAAAAGTCTTGGATCATTATGTATGTTGTACAATCAGCATTACCTAACATGCACCACATGCAATAAAGAATATCTTACATGTCTTGCTGCTGATAGTATGCCAAATCTTACTATTCCCTTGGCCTACACACCTCATCTGTCTCTTAGCAGGTGGCAAGTAGCTCAGGTGCCGGTGCCAGCTGCCACTTGGCTTCCACCTTCATGGTGGGTATCTCTGCAGACAACACAGGTGGCCTGACCATGGGTGACAGTAGAGCCTCAGGATCCCAGGGTTCTGGAGCTCATGTCAACCACAGCAGGCACTCAATACAGCTCCGACAGCGGGTGATGACCCGTGCTGTGGCCCGAGCTGTGCAGGAGGGGAATGGCACTGGCCATGGCATGAAGAGGAAGGTATGTGGTTGAATTCATCCAGTACATTTGCAGCATGCTTGTGTAAATGGGGATTTCATTACTTGACATCATGCACTATTATCAGTTTGGGAGGATGATACATTTTAGTTTGTCACTAAACTATGTTGAACTTTTGAAAATTACGGGCATGACCCCAGCCGAAGTAGATGCGGAACTGAATCGTTTATTGTATGTGAAGATGTGGTGAAAAAAGCTTAAACCTCTCAAAATGCAGCACCTTAACAGTACTATCATCCCCACACAATGCATTGCATGGACAGCAGGCCGCTGACCCACTGGAGTCAAGTGGCAACCAGAAGATCAAGCAGAGCAAGGCACCATGTGCTAAGACAGTGGAGGCCGAGGGTGTGCTCAGGGTGGAGGATGACGATGACAAAGATGATGTGGGTGCCAGTTTTGTGGTGGCTGGGCCTTGAATATCCTGCTGTATCATATACATAAAGATAGGTTTTGCGCACATGCCCATTCCATTTACCGAACTGTACTATGATGTATAAAGTGTGTGTGTAATGCATAAAGTACTTGCATGTATGGCCCCCATCTGTACTGAACCAGATAAATCAAACAGTAAGGAATGTTGTAATGTATTCAGACCTAAGTTGCTTGCATAACTTGCAATATGGATGGGCACAAAGCATGTAACCTTATGCACCTTGTGTGTATGCCCCAATGCAGTACAAGACAATCGAGAGCACTGTTTACCGTGTCTACTCCCTTGCTGATGTACCAGCAGCTTTGGCCCGGCATGGAATTGTCATTATACAAGTGCACAGCCTCAAGGACACTGTGGGCCCAAAACAGCTGCAGATGGCTCTCCGCTTTGCACAGAAGAACGCTGCTCCCATCTTCCAGGACATCCCACGGGACGAGGATGGTAACTTCATCCCAGAGCGTGACATGAGCGGAACAGAGACAAATTTCTTGATATCCGATTTTGGGACCGGGCAACGTAGGCAGATCATCCTTGATGGTCCGCATCCTGAAATCTTGGCTGACTTCCGGGGTAAGCCTTTATCCTGCCAAAGGTTTCATTAATAACTTTATAGTGTTACTAAACGCAGCATATAATTATTGCAAGAAGTAGTCTTTGAGATGGTGGTAATGTACCTTTGTGTAGATACTAATGCTGTGCTGCAATGCCTCTGCTATACTGCTGCATTTTATTTACTTATCTGTACTACACCCAACTATTTACCTCTACCTGAAGGTGTGGTGGAGAGGGAGCTGGACATGCTGCGCACAAAAATAATGGGAGGTCAGACC